>WAAB01020751.1:67730-87510 GCA_013389865.1 Piaya cayana | reverse complement strand
CTCAGCAGAATGGGGGGAGCCTGAGGGGGCACAGCAGAAGGGGGGGAGCTCAGCAGAATAGGGGGAGCACAGAAGAACGGAGGGAGCTCGGGGGGGGGGGGGCTCAGCAGAATCGGGGGAGCTCAAGGGGCCTCAGCAGAAGTGGGGGAGCCCGAGGGCCTCCATCCCCGCCGGGTCCTGCCGCCGGCCGAGCCGCTGCCTCCCCCTGGTGGTCAAGGGCCTTCCCTGCCGCCCTGGGGACCCCCCGGGACACGACCCCCCTGGACCGGGCACGCAGACCTTGCCCTCAGCCCAGGCCCCGGGAGCCCTCCCGAGACACTCAGCCCAGGCACCCAAACCCTGTCCCCTCCAGCCCAGGGACCCTCCTGGGACACAGACCCTGCTGTTCTCCTACCCCAGGCACCCAGACCTTGCAAAAAAAAGGAAACGAGAAGTGGGTTTGAGGGCGAATTTTATTGAAAACGACGTGTTCAATGGGTACAGAGCGTTCTCAGAAATACAAGGCCGGAGGGGCTTCCACTGTGAGTCACAATCCTCATCCACCCTAAAGCCAAGCTGGTTGCCCCAGGGCTGCCTTTCCCCCCCTCTCCGAGGCAGAGGGGATCAGCAGGACAGGAAAGCACAAGATGTGAAGAGGGGCAGGTGAGACCCTGTCAAATAAAGTGAGCAGTGTTGTGTTTGCCTCTTGAGACAAGCCCTGCTACATCCACAGGGTCCCAAGCCCCCACCAAGAAGGACCTCCCAGCGTTCAAAAGGGCAGGCACTCCCTTTCCCCAAAACACAAGAATCAGGACTTTCTCCAGGAGGAGAAATGCAGCCAAACCCAAAACAAAACGAAACAAAAAAAACACCATGCAAAAAAAAAATGAAAAAAAATCATCATTCCCCAAAGCACCAAAAAGGGAAAGGGTCAAAACAAGGAGAGAAGGGAAAATAAACAAAAGCTCAATGTCAAAACAAAAACAATCCAAAGTAACCAATGATGAAAAAAAAAAAAACAATTGTACATCTGAGCTGCAAATCAAACCAATCAGGCGACAGGGGTGCTCGCGGAGAGCACCAGGCAGTTTATGGAGCGGGACTGAGGAGGGAGAACATCAATCGCTTCATTCTTTTACATGGAGAGGTTGGGAGGGGGGTCAGGGCAACCCACAGCTAAACAGGGTTTGTGCAGCTCAGCTTTGGCTGGTTCTTGCGGGGTTTGCGGACTCAGAAAAAGGGAGAAGAGAGGTGATGGGGAAAAGGGCTGCTGCACGATGCCCTAGCATGAAGGACTGAAAACCATTTACTCTGAAGCAGCTTCCCCTAGGAGCAGCCTCAGTCCCCAGGCAGAGAAGCCCCAGCGCTGCTTCAAACCTGGGGCTCCAGAAATGATGAATATAGGGGGACATCATTCTTCATCAAGTAGGGGACCCCAAACGCTAGAAACGCACCCTGAAATCCAAACCTCCAGGGCATGAATTCCAGAAAAAACGTTTTTAAAAGATTCACTTAAAAAATAGATGCATTTCTTCTAAAAAAAAAAGTCTTAGGCTAGGATGTCTTCTAGTGACCCCTTCCCCGCCACCCCAAATTGAGCCAGAAAAATGCTATCCACTTCACCAAATCTGCTGGCCACATAGACATTCACACATTCATCATTGATTTTAAAATATACAAATATATATATATTGCACACACATACACGCACACACAAATATATATTAGAAAAGGAAAAAAAATCCCTCTGAAAACGCAATCTATTAAAAAATCAACAAAATCCACAGCCGGTGCATTTATCCTGTGATCATGTACAGTAGAAGACAGAAATCCCTTTTCCTCCCATAGCTCCTCGCAGAGTGCTCAGGCTGGGAGAGTGGGGAAACACATCAGGTTTTCACAGTGGATTTGTTAGCGGAGAAGGAACTGCTCCTCCCTCCTCCCACACAGAAGAGTTCTAATTTATAGCAAGGTAGACTAAAACTAGGAAACATGTTACAAGGTCCATTATATATAGACATAAAATGTACAACTGCCGGCAGCCCCCATGCAAATCACTGGGGTTTTGATCTTGGCTAACGCCTCAGCGGGCGGCTGGAGGGTTCAAAGGTGGTTTGTGGCAAAAGGGATGCAAGTACGGCCTCCAGAACGAGCAGATGTCACAGTGCAAGGTCTTAAATGAGCTCCAAGGTTGGAAGGGAAATGGAGCAACATCTTCTCCAGGAGCCAGGCAAAAGGCATTTGATGCTCAGAGGGAGGATGTGTCTTCCCAGGGCTGGGAGGGAGAGAGGCAGTGCCCAGGGACCTGCTTGTCTCTCTATCACCCTGTGCCACATGGGGAAGGGAGCACTGTGTGCTGGATGAAGTCCCGTGGGCAGGTGCAGGGAAAGTGTAGGTCGCAGCTTGCGTTAAGGTGGACTAATCGAAAAACACATTTTCTTCTCCCTAAGGAGCGTATCAACTAAGGAAGAGGGATGCCCAGCCTGGGGCTACCTCAAAGGTTCATTATAATGTCAAGCCGGGCATTAAAATAGCCTCTGGTGTGAACAGCAGCATGCGCAGGGAGCCCCACAGCCCCCTGAAAAGCTGCATCAGCTCCTGGGGGCAGAGAGCCAGGCACAAAGGGATGGCAAGCAAGACCAGACTCCTGGGAAGCAGCTTTGGGCAGGCAGCAGAGTAGAGCGGGTCAAGCCCAGCAGCATTTTTTTCTCTTTGCCTTCCCCAGGCATCAAAGAAACAAAACCCCCTTGTGCTGCGCACCAGGTTTCTGGGGAGGGGAGACGGCCTTCTGGCACCCTCTGACCTGGCCCCTGCTCAGGCACCACAGGCTTGAACCTCTCCCTGGGAGGGATAAGCTGGCTTCAGCAAGGAACTCCCCAGCCTTCAGTCTCCATGGCTTAGTTGGAAAGATGTTGGCTTCAAAAGACTCATCCCGGAGGGTTTTGTTTACAGGGCGAAGGGAAAAGAGATTGCGAGGCCAGATGGGGCCAGAGATGCCCATGGGTTGGGGAAGTGTGATTTGTGCAAACCACCATTAACTCGAGTCCCCATTCACTCTTCTGTTGAGAAGCCAGGATGGAGGGGACTGCACGAAGCCGTGATGGTTGAGTTAGGAGTCTTCCCCGAGGATCTCTGTCACAAAGGAGGCCATGTCAGTCTCTTTGGTGTCGTGCAAGGTGAAGAAAGGGTGTTCCTGCCAAAAAGATCAAAGACAACATCAGCTGATACCCAAAGACAGAGGAGCCCAAGAGTAGCCCCTGGGGAATGTCCCACCAGCTGGCGAGGTGCTGGGGGAGAGGTGGAAACCAACCTCCTCCCCTGGTTCCACAGATGCCATCCTTTAGCTTAAAGATTAACTTTCAGGTTTGGTGTTTCTAGGTTCAACCTCAGCTGGAGAGCCAACCTTGACAGCCGTATTACCAACATTTGAGGTCTGAACTCCCCAAAAGCACGTGGGACAGAGGGAGAAAAACCTAGAAGCACTGACCTTAACACTCATGAAATCAACACACCCCTCCGCCTTAGGCACTCTACATTCCTCCCAGTCAGTGCCTCAAAAATCACCCACATGTCCTGCTGTCCCATTTTCCCAGCACCTGCTGGATCATCCGATTGACTTTTGAAACACGTTGCAATAAAGGGCAGCAGAAATGGCTTCGCACTCACCATTAGTTCTAAATAGTTCATTCGCTCAGCGGGGTTCTTCCTTAAGCTGTAAGACAAAAAAAAGGGAGAGAAGGCTCGAGGATCTTTTTATTTTGTTATATGTGTTCTAATACAAGGGACCTCCCCTCGCCAACCAACATGATATCCTTCTCATGGACAGCACACATTCCTCTCCCTTCTTGGCCAAGCAGGTTTAAACCACCAGCAAAGCAGCCAAGCCTGCAACTAGGAACAGCCAACTCAAGCCAAACAACTTGCCACATGCAAACCAGAGCAAATGCGGAGGAAAAGAGATGGTTTCCCACCATCTCTAGGGTAGGTAGATCATCTTGAGGCTCAGTGAGCTCATCTCTGCCTGGCAGCTCCAAGGAGCACACAGGGAGCAGAGGGACACCCCAAGTGGAGCAGCTACTGTGCCTTGTGCCCACAAAACCACAGATCAGCTTTCACTCAGAGCCACTCAGATGCTGACAGGGGTTTGTTCTCATTTCATTGCCACTTTGCCAGAAACCACCAAAATTTCAGCAGCAACGACATCAAAAGGGGAAGAGAAACTTCTGTGCCCTCCAATCAGCCTGGGTGAGTCAAGCCGAGAGCAAAACCAGTCTGGGCAGCACTTCCTGCTGTGGTCGAGCACCAGCCTCAGCACAGCGAGGTAGAGAAACGGGCTCCGAAAGGATAACAAACCCAGCCCCACACTTTGCTCCAGCCCCCACGGATCATGGCTCTTCAGCCAGGCTGGAAGAAGCCACCAGTCCCTACCAGAGACTCACCACTGTGCCGTGAAGTCTACAAACTCCTTGGAGAAGCGATCGGTGGGCAGCTGGGGTGAAGGCTCCTCCACAACTTGCTTAAGCTGTTGGAATGGCGTCCCCCAGGACTCATACGGGAAGCGAAGGATAGCCAGTTCGATCTGAGGATGGAGACAGGCTGACGTGAGGCACCAGGACAAACACAACCCCGTGCAGCCTGCTTACCTCAGCCCCTGCAGCAGCTCAGATTCAAAATGAAAAACCTCTCTCCTTACAAACCATTTTCAATTTGGGTCACACCACTTCTTTCTTTTTAAATACAAAGACCCAGAGGACAAAAATACTTTCTTTTGAGACTGGCTCAGCATATTAATGCATTTACAGGAAGCCACAAAAGATATGTAAAATGGGATTATTTTAAAAGATAGTAATAATAGCACACCATGTCTGCACCAGCTTCCAAACCACTTTGCTCTCCATAAGCCACCCTCTGGGCTTCAGACTAGTATTGTATGAGCTGGACACAAAAATAAATCCACAAAGCCAAGAAAAACTAAGTGCTAGGACATAACTTATGAAGATTTTGTCAAACCACCTTCATTACTGGGTCCTTCCTACAAGTCACCTCTGCTCTGTCACCTATTCAAGGAGGAAAACATCCATCTCAGCTCTTGAGTAGATGCTGCATGACAGGCAGCAGAACCTCCAGACCTGCCTGGTAGGGTGGGACAGGATGGGACGGAATGGGAGGAATGAGAAACCTGAAAGGACACAGGGCAGAGCCAGGGACCCCTGCCTGCCTCTAGCTCAGGTCTGGGGAGCTCAGCTCCTGCTGCTGGAAAACTGAATGAAGCCACCAGCTTCATTCAACGCCAGAAAGGCCTGGATTAGCCCTGCAACAAGCCCCAAAATCAGCTGGTCTGAAAGCAATCAAACCCCTTCAGAAAGCAAAAAACACAGGAAGCCAGCCCAGGAGGAAGACATTAGAGGGAGTCAGACAGGTCAGAGCTCTGTTCAGCTGCAGGCTGGCAGGCTTTCAGCAAGGTCTACGCTCCCATCCAGCTTTGGAAAGGTTGAGAGATTTCGTCATTCAGGCAATCTCCCATCCCAGAGCTTCCTGCATCTGGGAAGGAAAGCCAGAGCTGATTACATTTCCAGCCAGCCCAGCTCTGCCCTGCACTGGCATGGGGACGCCAAGGAGGGGCCTTGGGTTTGGCACTGTGGACAATACCAGCTGGGGAAGAGGGAATATTTGCCAAGAGAGCCCTGCAGGGCACACAAACACAGGGCTGCAGCACCCAAAGTCACAGCTAACAGGGCACAGGAAAAATTCCTGAAAATAATCTACCCGCAGAGAGACAGTCTCCTGGAAAGCGAGAGAAGCGTTCCCAGGCGGCATCCCCTTCGAGCCAACAGCTGGGATTTCCTTTGTCCTCTGGCGTCAGAGGATTTCAGCTGCTTTCTGCAAGAACCATTTCATGCCGGAGGTAGATAAACTATCCTGAGCAGCTGCAATTTTGGAACTGAAAGTATTTCCCCTTCCTGTTGGTTGCTCTGAGCTACCCTGCAGGCAGGACTTGCTGCAAACCCCACGCAGCACACCTCACTGCGGCAGAGCAGGTGAACTCACCCTTGTCCTCCTGCAAGGCTTTGCTAAAAGGACACAGGGTGCACACCAGACAGCTGCAACCCAGCTGCAGCAAACCCTGCTCTCCACCGACTACCTCTCCAGCCAGCACATGGGGAACTGCAGAGCAATTAAAAGCCAGGCTCCTGGCTGCCCAACGAAGCCCCCTGTCACCTAGATATTGTCCCCTGGAAGTCTGCTATCCACATCAACACGGTTCAGAGCTAACTGGAGCTATTTGGAGCTGGCAGCATATACAAGAAGCTCTGCAAAACCAGGCAGAGGGGTACAAGGGAAAAAGCAGGAACATGTAAGAAGGAAGAAGGGAGAAGGGGAAAGAAAAGGAGCTGAACATGGATTATCTTCAGGCAAGCTGGCCAGCCGATTCAGCAAGAGCCACAGCAGGGGTGGCAGCACTGGCTGCACGCCTCGGCTCACAGCTCCCTGCCCTGGAGTGAAGTACTGTTATGTGCACAGGGCAGCAGCACCATCCTGCGCCCCGGGTAATTCATCTCATGCCCTGAGCTATCACACTCAGAATTTAGCCCTGTTTGGTGGGCATCCAGCCAGGGGTGAAGTCCCCACTGCTCACAGCCCTGCCAGTACAGACCCCATCCCAGCCCTGGCGCTGAAAGGTGCCAGCCCAGGCCCTCAGTACGTTACCATTGTGATCCCCAGACTCCAGACATCTGATTTCACGTTGTAGCCCTTCTGGTTCAGCTCAGGGTTTATTCTTTCTGGCTGTAACAGCAAAAAGGAAGATATTACAATTCTCATTTTCCCAGTGCAATCCCCACAAAGCAAATCTCTGGCTCAAAACCCATGTTGGGTGGATTTCCCCGGCTCATGCCTCCATGGAAGCAAGGTCTGAGGTTAAATGGAGCACCAATTGCATCACACAACCCACATGAACCCCCCCCTCCAGCTCCTGAGAGAGAGTTGTACTATACCTGTAGCACAATCCCTGCCCCAGGAGCACAAGCAACCCATGCAGATGCCACAGATGGCAAAGTGAAACCCACACTAACTAGAGGATGAAACAGAGTGATCCTGCAAACCTCAGCACTTTCTTGCCAACAAGGAGCGGCCCTTCCAACTTATAGAACCAACCCAGCCCGTCTTTTACCCTTCTGCAGATGGAAAGTGTCAGAGGAAGAGTCTGCTGTGGGATTAATGCACACAGCAGGGCTTACAGGGAGGGTAATCCCACCCTTGGAGAGCTCTGCTGAGTCAGGATACCCAGAGCACTTTGAAGTGCCTTCTGTCTCAGGACAGACGTGAACCAAGACTGGTTCACTGATTCAGTCTAAGGAGCTCTTTGAATCAAGGCTGCTGGCTCTGGTCCCACAGAAGCACACTTACAGCCATGTAGGGTTTGCAGCCGGCATCCATGGTCTTCGCAACTGAGTCCACCAAGTAGCCACTGATCCCAAAATCACACATTTTCACGTGTCCCTCCTTGTTGATCAGCACGTTGGAAGGTTTCACATCTAAAAGAGAACATGAGCAGGCAGATTGGGCCTTTGCAGAGGTATCACAGAGTTTCAGACAAGATGGACAACGCCCCACCGACGTGGGAGGGGAGCAGCCAAGCCCTACCACAGGGGAAAGGAGACAAAACCCCACCAGGCTTTCATTTCAATAAAAAAACATTCACAGGTAATGCTATAACCACGCCTCCAGGCAGAACAGGGCTCCTCTTTAACAGAGCAGGTCAAAAGGCTGAAATAAAATGCTGAGGGGTTAATGCCCAGCTCCTCAGGTGAGATTTATGTGCCAAACACAACTTGAAACTCCCAGCTCTACCAAGATCTGAGGACACCTTGTCTCACGCCCACCGTGATCTGTTCACAACTACACAAGGACGAAGAACAGGATGCGAGTGTTACAATTCCCTTCTGTCATTTACAAGGTCTCCTTCAGCCCCCACCTTGCTAGAACTATTTAGCCAGGACGGCTTTGCGATTACATCCCCCAGAGCTGCCTTCAAGGTACCTCTGCACTCAGAGAGACACAGAGATGTCCATAAAAATACAGGTAGTGAGGAATTCAGTTATTATATTCATGCCTTCATCTGGAAAGGAAGATGCGATCATCATCATGCAAGCAGATGCACGAAGGATACATCTCAGAAACAGGTCTTGGGGTCTAGATCTGTCCACCACAGTCTAAAGTACCTTAAGACCCCATTGTAGACATCTCAAAGGGACACACCATGTATCTCCTAGGAAGGAGTCCTCACGTAACTGACTGCAAGGCTACATCTCGTGCTAATCCCACCCAGCACCTACCTCTATGGATTACGGACAGTTTACTGTGCAGGTGCTCCAGAGCTCGTACAATCTGGAATAAAACAAAGCAGAACAGTATTCATTAGTCACACACAGCACCATCCTTCCACTGCAAGCACTCATTTCCACACACCACAGGCCTCAAACAGAGACTTCCAATAGGCTCAGGGATGAACAAAACCACGTAAGAACCCAAGAGGCACTCACAGACACAGCCATTTTCCCCAAAATATCTTCAGGGATGGTTTTCTTCTTCTCCAATACTTTCTTGTAGAATTTGTCTAGGGAGGTGTCCATGAGCTCCATGCAGATCCACACGTCACCCTGTGGATAGAGACAAAGCAGCTGAGAGGGAATCCCCTGGAAACCCCCAGGAACTGAAGGAAGCTGTGGGGACAAACAGACACCTCCCCTTCCATGCAGGGCAAGTCAAAGTTCCCATCATACAGCCACTATTGGCCACACCACTAGCACATGGGCTCCACGCTGGATAGCGACCGATGCAGATGTCCAGGTACCACTAGAATCATCTGGAATAGCCTCCCTCTGAGGGTCTACCCAAAGCCAGTATGGGCCACGGACAATGTACTTGGGCATCTGCCATGGAAGTGAGGAATGAGATCTGGTCACCCTTGCATGACAGAGGCACACCTTTGACTTTAAGTTACAGCTGCACATGAAAGAGCCCAGCTGGGAAAGAAAGTAGAGGTGGTTTGGGACAGTTTAGTGCCTTCAGCGGAATTGCACAGGCCCTAGGTGGCCCACAAGCCATCCACCAGTCCCTTACCTCACGGAAGAGGGCTCCGTAGAAGGTTACGGTGTAGAAGCAGTCAACTGTCCTCATGGAGATGTCCAAGTCCATCAATAACCTCTTTTGCTCCTGAGTGTTCACAGTCGCCCGAATCCTCTGAGACAAATATGAAAGAGGGATTTGATTAGGTGAGAACACCACGATCCCTCGGGCTGACTCAGAGGATTCTGAGCCCGTGGTTCTGAGCCCAGACAAATGTTTTGGACTTATTTTGTGGACAGCAGCCCCCCAGGAGATGCCCAGATTCCCTCTTCTAGACAGCACCTTAATGAATAACAAACTCTTGGGCAAGCTTTGCAGTGGATGCAGGATCAGGTCAGCAGCCCGGACAGACACTGACATCCAAACCTGGCACTATCTACCTGCAGGCACCAAGCCTGGTTTTCAAAGCCTGCTGACCAACCCCACAGTGTCCAGCTGACCAACTCCAAAGACCCTCCAACAGCCAAGCCACACCAGGGATACCAGTGGCTGCCAAACTGAGACAAAACTGTCTCAGTTTTGCCACAACCAGTGGAGTTCAGCAGAGTTTCCACTTGCATGGAGCTTCTTGTCCTGATCCCTGCATCCCTCAGCAAGCAGCTGTCCTCACCTTCACAGCCATGATGGTGCCACTCTGCGCATGCCGCACTTTCTCCACCACACCATAGGCCCCACGGCCCAGCTCCGAAATTGTCACCAGGTCATCAGCTTCCACCTCAAAGTTCTTCAGGGAGAGAGAGAAAATAATCAGACATCAGCATGCTTTCCACCAAGGATATCAGCACAAGTCCAACACTTGCAGCTCACTCATGCAGAGCATTTCCAAACAGCAGCACCTACAGGACCCCACCAGACCAGAGGCACCACACTTAGAGAAGATGGGTATATTTTTTTCCTGTTGAACCAGAGCCCAAACCCTCTCACCTCATATTCACCAGGGCTCATTTAATCCCCCCCCTGCAACCAGAGATCAGGACTCTCATCCCTTAAGCCAGGGCATGCTGCCACTGGAAAGGGCACCAAAGGTTGGTGCCTCTCTGCCTGCTCAGGATTACCCACACAAGGGTATTTCAGAGGTTGCTGAACAGCTTGCAGGATATTAACAGCTCCTGTGCCAACATGGACAGCAGTCAGGAGCCTCTGCCACAGCTTCAAATGCCCGTGCACAGCCAGTGATCCCCTACCTTGTCCCACACCCCAAGAGACCATCAGTCACAAACACATCTACATGTGTAATTAACACCTTTGCTTGTGCCAAGTGCCTCTTGGAGCATCTCTGGGATGGGGCATGCAGCAACTCTGCAATGCAATTCCTAAATCAGGATGTTCAAGTGGGTTTTATTGGCTTTTCCTACTTTCTCCCACCATCAGAAAGCAGCCACCAAGGGAGAACATGAGTTAGCACTGAGGAAGGAGCTCATGTGAGCACATCTACCCAAGACTCACTTCACGCTAGGAAAAACCCATCAGACAAGCGAGTGCCCCGTGCAGCGAGGAGGCAGTGAGCTCCTGTGCAACCCACGCACAAGTTTCCCTAAAGATGCCTTACCTTGTAATTGCCTGCTCTGCTGGGCAGGGCACAAACTGTTTGAGTGACACACGGGCTATTTTTGGATGCTGCATTCATCGCTTCTTATAAGTCATAGGCTTCTTTTAGCCAGCCTCCAGTTTTCCTCCACTCTCAGGGAACAAAAATATAATACCAGGATGCCAAATTGTCTCAGTAGCCACAAAGGCTGCTGGGGTGGGAAACATGCACGGCACGGTGCCGGATACCGTGCCTGCGAGCTACACCCAGAGCAAAGAGGAAACAGCCTTTGACATGAAGGAGCCAAGCTGGGAGATGTGGCTGTCAGGCTCACCGCCAGCGAGCTCCCCTCAGTGCTGGCCACAGCGCAGCCAGCGGCACCCAGCTCCGCCACACCTTCCTGCCAGCCCCAGCTCCATTTATTCGAGCCAGATGTGCCTGGAGGGAGGCCAAGGCAGGGAGCAAGAGAGGTCTGAGCTTGAGCTCAGTGGTGAGCTATGTGCTGCGCAGCACAGGAAGGTGTCAGCCCTCTCCTGACCAGGATAGTGGTTCCAGAAGAGAGGAGAGCAGGGCTAAGGGGGACACATCCAACCTCCCCCACCAGCCCAGGCAGCTGGCAGAGGAGCAGTGCAGGTTCACAGCTCCTGGGAGGGCCTCCAGGAAGGATCTGGTGGTGCTTCTCAGGACACATGATATACAACTGTTCCAGATTATCGTTGGGGTTTTTTTTCCTGGCATTTACTCTACAGCTTCCCCAGAAGCTGGTGGTTCCCAGCACCCTCCAAGAACAAGCATCGCCCTGCCCAGTAGCAANAGAAGCTGGTGGTTCCCAGCACCCATTCCCAGCACCCTCCAAGAACCAGCATCGCGAGGTGATGCACTGACAGAGCTGGCTCTCCCTCTCTCACCCCATGCCCTGGGAGTGAGAGTCTAAGCTAATAATGGGGACACAGGGCATCACCTGCACAGACCTGATGGACCCAAGGTCATCATCTACCCCCACAGCCCAAAGCTGACCTCCTGCCCAAGCCCTCTGCTCCATCCCACACTGCTGCTCCAAAAATACCTGGACCAGACCTCTCCTGCAAACACTGGTGCAGGCAAAGCAGGGAAGGAAGCAAGCCTAGAGAGCTTCCCCTCAGCTGCAGCACGGTCCCACTGCACACACCGTGCCCAGGCTGTTAGAGAGAGCATCTCTCCCCATGCTATTCACATGCACGTGACAATGACCAGAAAATAACACAGGCAGTGGGGCTGTTTCCTGGACCCAGCCAAAGCTTCCTCTCCTCTCCCCTCTTTCATCTTGTATCTGTCGCCAAACGCCAAAACCTTGCACTAAGGCAGAGAGGCCCAAATTCCACCAGCCAAGCCACCTCCCAGCCTGGATGGTAGGCAGCTGATACAGAGCTGATCCAACACACCGCGTGGTATTTTTAGCTTGCTTGCAAACAGCCCTCTGCAGCCACAAGAGAGTCCGTAAAAAGAGAGTGAAATAAAAGAGAGACAGTGGCTATTTCTAGCAGTGGTTTTCATCAAGTCACTAGGAAAGGCGTTGCAGAGCTTCACGTCCAGCTCCTCCTGGGGCACAGGCAGTAACATGGCCCTGCAGGTCAGCAGGACAAAGGGAACTTTGTTTGGGCCAGCTGGAGAGCACAGGGAGTCCGTGCTGGTTTAGGGTTGATGGGCTGGGTCAATGCATTCAGACCAAAGCGGCTGGTGGGGCTGTGAAGGGACCACTGTGATCTCCCACTACAGATATAACTGCACACCCAGCCTTAGATGCCACCCAGCAGACACCAGCCAGCACACGCACAGCCTCACAGACAACTGGTCTTGCAGGGAGCGCGGCGTGTTCAGTTCCCTGACAGTCACTGCTCTAAAATCACACTGATGCCCCGTTGCTCCACAGGGATACAGTCCTGCTGTGGGATGTCTCATCCCTGCAAAGATAAATCCCACAAGGCTGCACCAGGATGGCACCTTCCTGCTCATAGGGTATAATCTGGAATCTCAAGATCTGATTTGACTGGTTATCAGGCACAATCCATAAATCTCCCCATACAAGGGGCAAACAAAATTGGAAGCAAGGAAAAAAGGAAACCACATTGATACATACTTTATCTCCAATGGTAATGAACGCTCTGGAATCCAAGTTCCTTGGGGGCCTGCAAGAAAACAGAGAGAGTCAGTAAAAAGCTCAGATTCATTCACTCTCTTGGCCAGAGCCAGGTTTCATGTTCCTTCGAGCACTTTCAGTCACTGCTTTCCACTGTGCCTTGTTGTTGTGGGTCCAAACCAGCCCCCTCCAAACATTCACAAATGCTTTAATCGTGCCGGTAACACCTCAGCCCACACCCACGAGGCGCTCACTGCACACAGCCAGCGAGAACCCCAGAGACACAGCATCAAACCAACAGGCTACAAAACCATCCCTGCTCAGGAGCCTGAGGAGCCGAGACCGATGGGATGAGATGTTTCTGTGGTGGAGCCGCTCAGCTGTCATGTTCTGACAGGCAGGTGTTGTAACAGGGCATCCACGTAGCCCGAAACGCACACCAAGGGAACAACAGGTAATTCCTCGCCCGTGAGTCATTTGTGTACACTCACAAGCCTGTTTTAGGCAGCGTGGCAGGCAGAGCAGGCGGCACTTCAGTGTCACGCTTTGCACAGCACCAGGCAGGCAAAAGTCCTCCTTTATGGCTTCTTTCCTCACTGCTGCTCANACCCAGCAGACACCAGCCAGCACATGCACAGCCTCACAGACAAGCGGTCTTGCAGGGAGAACAGTGTGTTCAGTTCCCTGACAGTGACTGCTCTAAAATCACGCTGATGCCCCGTTGCTCCACAAGGATACAGTCCTGCTGTGGGATGTCTCATCCCTGCAAAGATAAATCCCACAAGGCTGCACCAGGATGGCACCTTCCTGCTCATAGGGTATAATCTGGAATCTCAAGATCTGACTGGACCGGTTGTCAGGTACAATCCATAAATCTCCCCATACAAGGGGCAAACAAAATTGGAAGCAAGCAAAAAAAGAAACCACATTGATACGTACTTTATCTCCAATGGTAATGAACGCTCTGGAATCCAAGTTCCTTGGGGGCCTGCAAGAAAACAGAGAGAGTCAGTAAAAAGCTCAGATTCATTCACTCTCTTGGCCAGAGCCAGGTTTCATGTTCCTTCGAGCACTTTCAGTCACTGCTTTCCACTGTGCCTTGTTGTTGTGGGTCCAAACCAGCCCCCTCCAAACATTCACAAATGCTTTAATCGTGCCGGTAACACCTCAGCCCACACCCACGAGGCGCTCACTGCACACAGCCAGCGAGAACCCCAGAGACACAGCATCAAACCAACAGGCTACAAAACCATCCCTGCTCAGGAGCCTGAGGAGCCGAGACCGATGGGATGAGATGTTTCTGTGGTGGAGCCGCTCAGCTGTCATGTTCTGACAGGCAGGTGTTGTAACAGGGCATCCACGTAGCCCGAAACGCACACCAAGGGAACAACAGGTAATTCCTCGCCCGTGAGTCATTTGTGTACACTCACAAGCCTGTTTTAGGCAGCGTGGCAGGCAGAGCAGGCGGCACTTCAGTGTCACGCTTTGCACAGCACCAGGCAGGCAAAAGTCCTCCTTTATGGCTTCTTTCCTCACTGCTGCTCACAGAGCTTTCAGAGCCAACACAAGCATTTTGTCCCTTGTGCCTCATTTCTCTGCTCTCTCCATCCCCTTGAAACCTTCTAGGAGTGGAGATGACCCAACTGGTTTAGGCTCCCAATTCCCAGAGCAATACGGCAACCGCTGGCTTCAAGGAAGTACTTCAGACTCTCAGCAAAAGCCTTGTGCTGTGCAAATATTTGCACTGCAGCTTGAAAAGTGCAGAGAAAAGGAGTTGTGGATAGCTTGCACCAGCTTTTGTAGGAGTGCTCTGGGCATGCAAGCACCCCTCAAACTCTGGCTTGATGCCTTCTTCTGGGGAAATTCAAACACCAAAAGGAGCAGAGACAGATGCACCCATGGGCAAAGGAGGTGGCTGTTGCATGCAGGGCTAGGTGTGTGCATTCGAGGTTGTATAGCATTAATGGGGGAGTTCCCCGGGCTCCCCCTCCAGCATATCTGCCCTATCTATCTGGATTTTAGGCAGTGACATTTCCCCTTCAGGGATTTCACTGCTCTCCTGGAAGTGCAAGGGTCTCTAGAAAAGGTTTTTGGAGAAAACAAGGCTCAGCCATGAAAATGTAACCCAAGGTGTTTCGGAAGAGCAGTTTAAGCCCTCTGCTCCTTGTCAAATCAAGTGCCGCTACCCTGGGCTCTCTCTCACAGCATAACAAGCATCAGCAACAGGGCAGAGAGAAATTCCAGTGCCCTGAGACACTGCTGGGCACCAGCTCCTGGCACTGAGTGGTACAACACCACAAGATATCCACATCTTCCTTGCACCGAGGTGAGGAGCTGCAAACTACTCCAACCAGCCCTGATATACAGGTCGTGGGGAAGATGTCCTGCCATGCACAGCATTCCCCAGCCCTCATCCCCCTGCTATTGCCACGGTCCAGCTGCCATTATCCCTATTCTTCTCCTGCACTAATAACTTTGCCTTTTTCTTCCCTTGGGCAGACTTGCTCTCTCCACCATGTCCTTATCCTTGGGAATCAGCATAGTCATGGCAGAATTACTGAAAAGAGACACCCAGCAGTCTCGGAAACATCGCTTTTCAGCCATTTCAAGCCAAACAGGCACCTCCCAGGGAGACACACACTGTGTAAGTGTGTGCCTACACACACTGGGGAGAGTGACCTTCCTTCTCAACACTTACAAGCCAGAGATTAACAGAAAAAAAAACCTCTCTCCTGATTTTGTACAGCCTACACAGGCCGTTCCCTTTGACACAGCACTGAATCCAGCTCTGGAGAACCGCAGCTGACTTTAAGCAGCACAGACACTTACGTTGTGTTGGCAACGGGCTGCTTGATGGGGACACATGTTATCCTCAGATCCCGTTTCTTCTTGCTTTTCACTGGAAGAGAAGGTGCACACGTGAGTAACTGGCATTTCTACTTTTCTTCCTTCAAGCTTCCTCTCGCCTGCAGCCACAGGCAGGGCCTGGATCCCCCACACTGTGCAGCTGCACAAGATAACAAGAAGGTCACGGTGCTCATGACTACTTGCCCAAAATCTTAGGCAAGACAGTGGGTCTCAATGTCCCTGTCGAGGATTTGCCTGCAGAAATATTATGGGCTGCACTGTCAGAGACCATTTTCAAAGCCTCACAGCCAGGCATCGCCTCACCGTGCTCCTCAGACACCCCAAAAGTGCTCGTTACCCTTCACGGCCATTAACAGTCCCCTTTCCTTCAGGATTTTAATTGCTAGTGTTCAGGAGATAGGTTAAAGCTGAGCATTTACCTGGTTTGTGCGGCTCCAAGGATCCTTTGGAATCTGAAAGAGAGAAGGGAGACATCAGGTCAGCCTCATGCTCCAGCCCTGCTGGGCACCAGCCCCATGTCCCTCTCGGTCCCATGCACGGTCCCAGGAACGCAGCCCTGGCTGGACTTGGGGATGCAGGCAGTGGGATGCGGGCAGGCTACTAGAGCCCAGCCTGGCCTGGTCCCCATTTCTCCAGCCACCAGAGGTCCCCATGCCATTAGTGATGCACGGGACTCAAAAAAACGCTCCAGGTCCTGCTCTTCCTTGCCCCCACAGCCACCACCCAGGCCTTTTTCGGCATGAGCCAGACCCATGCTACAACACAGGTTGGATCTGGCATGGAGGGTGACGGCCACCAGGTCTCAAGAAACAGCAAAAATTCAGTTCCAGCAGGAGGGGAACAACACCCAGACACACAACTAAGGGAAATCAGGGCTAAACAAGAGATGAGCTGAGTGCAAGAGCCAGCAGCAAACTAGCCACAACCAGGTTTGCAGAAGCTAAGACCCCACCAGACAAAGCATGACCCCATCAGGAGTGACTGGTGAGAGGAGGCTCTCTGCCTGCTCCTCCTCGACTCCAGACAGCACTGAGATAACATAACCCGCTGCTGTAGGGGAAAACGGCTCAGGCAGGTCCAGGGCTGGCTAAAGACTTGCAGAGGAAACTCAAGAATGAGAGACAATTAGCACGAGGGGCCAGCAGGCAGCAATGGGCAGAGACCCACGCGGCTGAGAAATGGTTCCCTGAGGTGCCACGGACCCCAGGCTGCAGCAACACAGCTGACAGCACCTAAGTCCTGATGCCCTCAAGAGAGACAAAATATTTCAGCGCTTTGCAGCTCGAGGCACTTCTGGCTGTGCAGACCTGGACGATGCATTAAAAGAAGGAACAGCAAGGTGTCATCCAGGCCCCAGGCTGGGAGTGGGTGGCTCAGCATGACCTCGGACAGCCCTTCTACACAGCTCCTACCTGCCTGGCTCCCCAGAACAGGCATGCAGACAAAGTCCAGCACTCCAAAGGCTGCTGGGGAAGGGAGGGGAGAGGCAAGGAGCTGGGATTTCAGCAGGAGATGCAGCATGCACAAGAGCTCCCACAGCAGTGAGACGGAAGGGCAATACATGTCCAGTGTGTTCCCAGAAGACACAACCCCCATCCCCATGCCCTGCCAGCTCCAGAGGCCTCAGCTAAGACAGGTGCCTGAAACCCACTTTTCCAATCCTGTGCTTTCCCAAAGGCAAAGCTCGATGTGGCTGCAAGTGAAGTCTGCAAGATATTGCAAAGGTCCCAACTGTGGGACCAGTCACATCCCCCCCTGCTGAGGGAATTAGCACAGGTCAGATCATATCCCCATCTTATCTGCATCTGCATCCCCTTCCTGCATCAGAGATGGTACCAATGTGGTTTCTATGAGCCAAAGGAGGGATGTGAACTTCCAGATCAATGAAATCAGCTAGCAAGCTGCTCCACCCTAAACCGATCCCGTATGGCTGGAAACCATCTCTGGAGACCTGACCGTGTCATGGCAATCACTGCTTCTAATTCACGAGCCTGCAAAAGTTCCCTTCACCGTGGCCCACTCAGCGGTTATCAACAGCCCAGCTTACCAACCAATGACACTGAGTAAAACATAGATAGAAACAAACACAAAACGGAGTCCAATAAAAGATGTGATGCACAGGTTCAGGATTGCCTCCCCTTCCTGCATCCATCTCTTGCTACTTGCTACCACAGAGCCTGAAAACAGAGTCCCCAGAGTCCTTCTGCACCCGAGCAGGTTGAGGAGCTCACCATGGGCACATGTCCCATCCCACCTGGGGAAAGGATTCTATGGATTTGGCTCGCCGCTGACCAGAAGCCTTGTGCCAAACATTCCACGCTCGGACAGGCAGACAGCAGTTTGCACGCAGCCCCCCAAGCGTTTACCAGCCAGCCCTCTACACGAAGCCCTGAAATACCCCCCATTCTGGCTGCTATTTTGGTTTCTGTTTGCTCTCCCTCTCCCCAGTTGCCATAGTAATCCCGCAGCCAGCACAAAGTACCTTCTGTGCCACCAGCTGCCCTGGCAGCGCCGGCCGTGGCAGTGACTCACACCGCAGGAGCAGGGTCCACGCGCTCCTCGAGCCAGGCGTCCTGCAGACTGGGGCATCAGACCGGAGGGAGCTGGGAGCACCCAGTCCAGGGTCAGGAATAAACAGGGAACGTTGTTTGGCGGAGCCCAAGCTCACAGGCAGGAGGATTTGCAAGTGCAGGTTAGAGGGGCAGCAGGGGACAGGCAGATTCCCCATTAAACCCCGCCTGCACCATACAGGAGAATCATGTCACGTCTCTGCACTGGGCATCCCCCATGAACTCTGCTATAACGGGGGCCCTGCACCCCCAAACTGCTGCCCTTCTCTTCCCAGCATTGTCCTGCCATGGTCAGCAATGATCCCCTCCGTCCCAGCCTGTCCTGCCGAGCCCCAAAACACATTTCCTAGCTCCAGCCTGAAACAGCATCGATTAAACTGGAGGTATTGTGCCACCACTCCCAGGCTCTGCCTGTGCCACCTACGCCAGCGGAAAACCCAGCTCAGCCCATGCCTGCAGGAATAGTCACCTCACAGCCAGGGGAGCTGAGGCACGGGCAGGGTTCACCTCTTAGGGCTCTCCCCAAATTTGCTATGAGCTTTCCAGGACCCCGCAAGCCGTCCCAAACTCCTGGAGCAGCAGTGTGACTCTGGCCAGGCAGAGGTGGAGTAGACAGGCACCACTTCGCCTTGAGCAAAAAAAAACAAGCAGAGAGGAGCAGTCCTGCCCTGGAGCTCTGTACAGCCTGCCCGGGGCAAGCAGAGCCCCAGTATGAGAGTGGGAGCGTGGCAGAGCCTCCGCAGCATCGCACAGCCCAGCAACCCCCCCTGGCACCCAGGCTGCCCGCTGCACGCCCCACAGCCAAATGCATCATGCCCGGGAGGTGAGTTGGCACCTGAGCCTCTGCAGCCCCCCAGGAAAAGCCCACGCACTGTGAATGAGGGTGGAGAAAAGACTCGGAGTGGGAGAAAGTAAAATAAAATGGGAGGCACAAAGAGGCAGTGGGACAGGCATGACAAGACCTCGCAATTCAAGCCCTTCTGTCCTGAGAACATCCCGGGGCAGCATTTGCTTTTAGCCCCCGCAGGCAGCTGCTGTCAGCTCCCTCTCATCAGCGAGACCTCGGCACTGCCTCTCCCACGTTTGGGATTCTGGTGGGGCCAGTGCAGGAGGAATTGCTCTAACATGTACTATCTCAAAGTCCTGGAAAAATGCTCCTTTTGCAGGGCACGGAGCTCTTGCAAGAGGGGGGGCTGCAAGCACAGAGCAAGGCAGCTCCCCTCTAGAGATCCCTCCATGCTGGCAAAACGGCAGTGGTGAGACAAGGCGATTTGGGGATTTATCCCGGTTACCCCTGCGATCCCCAGCCAGGGCTCTGCTGCCAGCCCGGAGCATGCAGGATGGCACTGGGCATTGCCCCCGCGGGGCTCCAGGCAGGGGAAGGGGCTGCTGGTCGCAAGGGGCACAGCACCTTGCACCCAGGCAGGGGAAAATTAGCTGACAGCAGTTCCTGGTGCAGATGAGATTGTAACCCACGTGACGCTGCAGGCACGTAACTGCATCCTTTATGCTAAGAAAGGAACCATTTCCTCCTAAAGAAAAAAAAAACCTAACTTTTTTTTTTTCCTTTTTTTTTTTTTTTTTTTTTTT
>WAAB01020751.1:0-67380 GCA_013389865.1 Piaya cayana | reverse complement strand
TAAAGAAAAAAAAAACCTACCTTTTTTTTTTCCCCTTTATTTTTTTCATGCTATATCCTCCACCAGCTCAGAGCTGACACAGACCTTTCCTGGAACTGCTTAATTCGCCATCCGAATCCTCACCTTTGCCATCACCAACTTCAGGCGTATTAAGTTGCACCTCTCCCTGCAAGGTTTATCCTTCCCACTCCACTGGCGTGGGCGGAGAGGAATGAACAGGACAATCTAAAGAACTGTAAATAAAACTATTTGCCTGAGCCGACCTTTGAAATTAAACCTCCCTGCTGCCTCCCTGGGGCTCTGGTTCCAGCCCCAGGTGAAGTCCTGGGGACAGGTACAGCATGGGACACTGCACCGCTTTGTTAGTGCCAGAACCAGGATGCGTCCCGCTTCTCCTCAATGCAGATTACTCCAAGGAGGAGAAATAAATGCCATAGATGGGGCAGAAGGCTGGAGGGTGGATCCCAGCCCTGCTGCAAAGAAAGAGCTGGAACAAAAAAGCATCAAGGAAAAATAAAGAAATTAGAGGGAGGGTGCAAAGCACACAGGGGAATTTGGTTGCTTTGGTCATGAGAGCCAGCTCCTCACAGGGACACTTTGTGCTATTTTCCACTGTGGAGAGTGGAAAGAGCTATCTGTGGAAGTGGAAAAAAGGCTCTCAACCTGCCGAAAGCCGTCACTCATCGGCGCCGCTGCAGCAAGGCACTCCTGAGAGCCATCGCTGCCACTTCTGCAAAAGAGCGAGCGAGGAGGAGGAAAAAAACACGCTTCAGAAAAAGCCCCTTACAGCCCCAAAATGACCTGTCAGCCTGCACTGAATCACAGCTTCTGACTGCCGGGAACGCCACAGGCACCCACCTTCCCAATGCAACAGGGTGCAACCGTGCAAGGGCTGCTTGAAAATGCTGCGTCCCAGGAATGCAACCAAAACCGAAGCCAGGAGCCAGCTTTATCCTCTGAATATTTTCCTTCAGACACGCGAGATTTTATGTTTCTTTAAAACCGAGACGCCAGTGTTTAACCCCACACAAAACATGCAAGTTTGTAGTGCTTTTAAAATAGATCCCCAGTTGCAAACCCCAACCCCCAGCCCAAGCACAGAGAAAGAAGGAAAAAAACCACATGGATTGACCCAAAAAAGTTACACGGCTGCAGAATCAGCCCTTCACTCTCCCCCACCACGTGTTTTGGAAGTTGCAACATCTACCTTGCTTCTTGTCCATGGCTTCCCAGAAATGAAGAACAGCGCAACACGCCTGGCAGAAGAAAGGGATGGGGGCGGGCTGGAGGAGGGAGGGGAAAAAATCCCGCAGGATCCAGCACGCGGCACTTCTTGCACGCACCAATGATTATTTTCAGTGGGAATGCATGGCCTAAAGCGCCCGTCGGGTCCACGCAGTTCTCTGTGCCCAGCGTCCCCAGCTCCTGGGGGTCTGTGAGGCTGGGGGCAGCAGTGAAGGTGAGCAGACAGGGAAGGTAGAACCGTGTTCCCTCATCGGCAGCTGCCGAGGTTGGCCGGTCGTGGCTCTAATTACCCTTGCAAGCTCAACAGTTGTAAAAACTGCAGCAGCGAAATAGCAGATGACGTCAACAGGAAACTGTGGGGGAGCCAACTCCTTCTCCGGGAGCCATCGGAGCTCTGGATTGCTACAGTGCATCCCAGTGGGACACGTTTGCTTCCAACAAATTAAACCATTCAAACCCTGCCTGCAAGCAGAGAGACAGAGCTCCTGCCTCCTCCATCCCCCTTCCCCAGAAATCCCACCGGAGCAACCCTTCCTTGCGGACAGCCTTGCTGCCCCTGGCATCCACCAGCCTTTGGAGCAGAGGGAAGCCCACGCGTGCTGGCTTGGGCACCAAGAGGGTGCTGGGATACAAAGAGGTCACATTTCCTTGCGCTCCAGGTGACACACTAATTGCTTCGCCACTAACAACTATTACCACAACAAATAGTAGAAATATTGTTCCATGACAATATCAGCACGGAGCTCAGCAGCTATTCCGGGGCGACAACTGAGACAGCATCTCTGGTGGCAAAATAGAAATTGCTGCATGGATTTGGCTGGTAAATAGCAAGGGAGAGAAATGAAGGCAGGGGGGAGGGGGGAAACCATTCATTTCTCTGCAAACATGTGCAAGAAAAGCCATGGCAAAGTGCCCGCTGCTCTTCTTTCCCTCCAAACCAGCCCAGCAGAAGGCAGTGCTGATGTTCCCAATCTGGCTTTGACAGGTTTTGATTTCCCTGTTGGACTAGAGGGGAGATACTCTACCAACTTCTTTACCTTACAATAATTACAGCAAATACACCTCTGGCTCGCTCGTGCGCAATTCCCTAACTTGCAGGCTGTGCCGTGCCATAGGCATTTGCAGGCAGAAAAGTCAGAGGTCAAGGTAAATGCCCATACCAACCTAATGAGTGACTCTAATTTTAAATAGTGTTTATACAAGCCTTAGAAGGACTGCGGAAGATATTTTCTCAGGCGTGTTTCCACTCCCAGGGTATAGTTTCAGGCATAGATCATCAGCACATAAAGGATGCTGATGCAGGAGCTGCTATCGCAGATGGCACCAAGCACTGGCATCCAGCGCTCCTGGGGAGAGCGATGCTGCCTCGTCCTCCCGTCATTAATGCTGCGGGTGGCTAATTCCCTGACCTAGACATAAGACGCCCCAAGGATCTTTGCAGACACCCACAAAGCCAGCGCTGCTTTGGAGCAGAAAGTCCCTAACCCAGCTGACAGGACGGGAAAGGCGATTTCCTTTCAATCAGCCCTGTTGGGTTTCAGTGGCCAAGGAGCCACGGTGGCATAAAGTAGAGCTGCCCCACATCTCAAAGAAAAAAAAAGAGAGGAAGAACTAAAACAAAACCATACCCAAGCACCTTTCAAGTCTCACCACTGGCAGCTCTTTCAAAGTTTGCTGAGGCAGTAGGAATCATCCAGCTGTGAAAGACACATGGGATTTGCCATTAATTATCCAGCCTTTCATAAACTACAGGCAATCCCACAGGAATAAAAGGCATCAGGTGTTTCACTGGTGCTAATGAAGCTTCCCCACACCTCTGTGCTGGGACATCACTGGAGAGGGAAGCCAAGGGAGCAAACTCTGCAACAGGGAAAAGTCAGGGCACTCCCTGCAGGTCCAGGTACACCAGGGCAGAGCCAGGGACAAGGATGGCTCCATTGCTCCCAGCAGCCTCCTGCCACTGGGCTGGCTTGAATAAGTGGAAAAGCACACCCTTAAAAACAGCAATGAGCTCAAGCAGCGCCTTGCCAGCACCGGGCCCCTCTCCCCACCCTTCCCCTGCAGCCAGGCAGCATCTCCTGAGAGCGGTTGGTTAAGGTTGGGTCACCATCGCATCCAAGGATCAGGAAGAGCCGCTTTGCCATGAGCAGCAAAAAAAAGGAACAACCTATTTAGGGTCAGGGAGGAGCTTTTTATAGGTGTGTTTTTGGGGCTGAGCAAAAAAATGAACGATCTCACCTGCCCTGAAAGAAGAATCGTGAAATAGTTTGGGTTGGAAGGCAGTCCCTAGCTAAGCAAGAGAAGGGACAATTGTCATGGGATACCCCTTTCCCTCCAGTCTGGGCTATGTCCGTGGAGCAGGTGGCCAGGCCAGCCCAGCACCACGCTGCCCAACACTCACTGCACGTCATCGTCTGACCAGGAACAGCAGCAGCTTAACCAACATAGGCTGTAACGCAGCCCCAAGCCCGGTATGCATTTGCCTTTCCCCAGGAGACACACACCCCATGGGAAAGCCCCACACGCCTGATCCATGCACGGGGCCTGGCAGCCTGGAAACTCTGCGGCAGCTCTATTTTTAAGCAAAGCCTTTGAAGCAAATTCAATCAGAAAGGTAACAAGGTCATCCCTCTCATCCATCGTTGTGGCTGCCTCATCCCTGGAGGTGTTCAGGGCCAGCTTGGATGGGCTTTGGGCAGCGTAATCCAGTGGGAGGCGTCCCTGCCCAGGGCAGGGGGGTTGGAACTAGATGATCTTTAAGGTCCCTTCCATCCCAAACTGTTCCATGATCCTCTTGGACAGTGCTTGGGGACAACAAGTCACCAATACCACGCAGGGCTCGTCTCCTCTGGCACAGCGGGATGTCACACTGATGGTGCCACCGGCGTTGGGCAAGGGGGAGATTGATTAAAGGGAGAAGGGTGCAGCCTCACGGTCCCCAGCGAGGGATTTGGAGATGGGCACATCAGCTGAAGGTCCAGACAGCCAGAGGCCAGCGCTGGCACTGCCACCTCTCGGTCTGGGAACCACACCCGGCCTCCATGCACCAGCCAGATAACAGCGCCACGAGCCACGCCAGCCCTGCCATCAGCTCCAGGAGGATGTCACCGCCCAGTTACATTCCACCCATATTTTTAGGTCACCTGCATAACCCCAAGGGCTGGAAAAATCTTTTGATTGTCTGTTTTGTTCGCAGGAGGCAGTTTGCTATCCTTCAGCCCCGTGACAATGGAGCACACAGTCTCCCCTCTGAGAAACCCACTCGAGCAGAGACCCAGCTGCCTTTAGGAAGCTTAAAAGCACTGGTCAGCTGGCCTCTGTGCTATTGCCATGACAGGACACATTGAGTACATGCCAAGAGTGACGCTGCTTTGCACCTGAGCTTGTGTAAAACCGCACTGTGAAGGTGGTTAGTCACATGGATGCTCTTGGGAGAAAAGCATCCTCCGTAGGGCTGGAGGCTGCCTCCTTTGCATCCATCGCTCAGACTGGATTTTCTCAAAAATAAAAAAAATAAAGCAGCGGCAGAGACCACACCTCCTCAAAACTCCCACCAAGGTGGGAAAACTCTCGGGATGGGTAATTAACCCAACCCACAGCGTGTCAGGAACCGCAGAGCTGGGTGGCAAACGGGTCGGTCCAGCCCTCAGGACGTATGGCCAGCTCAAAACCCGTGGCCACAAGCCATCTCGTGGGACCGGCATGGGCCGCAGCGACTCAGCTGCAGATGCTGGCAAGGTGCCATGAGAAAAAGGTCTGGAAGCAATCCCAGTCCAACACCTTAATTGTTAGGAGAAGACAAAGGAAATGATGCTTTAGAGGGAAGCAAAGAGCATGCTAGAAAAAAAAACAAAACCAAAAACCAAAATACAGAGAAAAAGGAAGAGGCTGAGCCACTATCACCTGTGCCCATCTCCCTGCCAGCAGGCACCCAGCCCTCCTCCTCCCTTCAACTTCTCAGCCCGTAGGCAAAGTCATGAAAAAATACAACCTCTTTGGAAATGACATGACTGGCTGGTGACAGTTTCCTGATGGGAGAGAAAATTCAAATTGTTTCTTGGAATAGACCAGCTTGCCAGGAGGCACACTGTCAGCTTTTTTCTTTCTGAGAAAGGAAAAGAGTAATTTGACTTTATAACTGTCAGCTGTAACTCAACTCCAGAGTCAACAGATACACTTTTTCTATCCAAACTGGTACAATTCATAGAATCGTACAGGTCAGAAAAGACCTCTAAGCTCATCCAGTCCAGCAATCAGCTCAACACCACTGTGCCTACTAAACCCCAGCCCAAACCATAGTGCCACAACTACACACTTTTTGAACCCCTCCAGGGATGGGCAGCCCATTCCAATGCTTCACCACTCTGTCAGTAAAGAAATTTTTCCTGATACCCAATCCAAACCTCCCCTGGTGCAACCTGAAGCCATTTCCACTTGTCCTATAACTTGTTACTTGGGAGAAATTCAAGTACTTCCAGGTGTCCCCAAAACTCAGTAAATTGTGCAAGAAAGCAAAGTATTCCCTGTCTGCTTCTAACACCTAGTGCTCTCCCACTGCTGCTCCTCTGCCCCAGAGAACAGATCATGCCTATATTCCCAGGAAGTTCTGGAAATGAGGGAGCTGGGCTCTTCTCCCAAGTGACAGGGGACAGGATGAGAGGGAATGGCCTCAAGCTCTGCCAGGGGAGGTTTAGGCTGGACATTAGGAAAAACTTTTCACAGAAAGTGTCATTGGGCACCGGTAGAGGCTGCCCAGGGAGGTGGTTGAGTCACCTTCCCTGGAGGTGTTTAAGGCACGGGTGGATGAGGTGCTGAGGGACATGGTTTAGCATTTGATAGGAATGGTTGGACTTAGTGATCCAGTGGGTCACTTCCAACCTAGTGATTCTATGCTTCTATGATTTCTATGACATGGCCCATGTGCAGCTGGTCCATGAGATCAGCTCCTGTTGCTCATCAGTTCAGGAAGATATATCTATAGATTATTCTTATAAAATAAGACATATACATATATATACAGACACAGAGATCTATATCTACATATAAAGAGAAGCACCACACGCTTGCTAAGCTCCACATTTTGCAGACCTTTCTCCTTTGTTCCTCCAAACTCCCTGCTGCAAAGCTTAAAAATCCAATCCCTCCATAAAGACCGGACCATTAGCACATGGAAAACCACTGCCAGCCCCACTGCCCAGCATCGCTCTCCACCATCCCCTCCCGCTGGCTCCCATCTGAGGCTGCAACAGCTCTGCACGGGGAAAAAACTTCTTTTCCAGTAGCTTTGCCCAGTTCCCACAGGGCAGCTTTGATTCCTGCCTGGGAAGGGCAGAGGCTTCATGGGCACCGTGCCAGCAGTTCAGTGGCGTTTCGCCACCGCGGTCCCACGTGGCTGCGGGCAGGAAGGGCACAGCCTCACTCTGCTGCTTCCCTTTGGGTGGGTTTTCTCCCCCTCCCCCCCTTTTTTTTGCTCCTCACCTACCTCCCTCGCATCCACCCATTACACCACGATTTTTCCAGTGTTCAGGGGGAGGAAGCATCGCAGGCTTTTCCTAGTAACGCCGGACTCAAGGACTGTCGCTCTGTCCCAGGAAGCCAGCGGTCTCCACAGACGGGCCAGTCCCAACGCATCCGGCTCACGAGCTGGCAGGCTGTGACTCAGGGCAGTTCAGCTCAGGGTTTCCAAAACCCATTTCCATGTAAATATGAATCAATAACTTTTTTTTAAAAAAAACAACAACCTTACACCCAAAGACTGAGCCTCACACCAGCATTTTGGGGAAAGAAGTGGTGCTCTTCGAGCAGAGTGCAAACCAGCAAGAAGAGGAGCTGGAAGGAGACGTGTGAAACGTCAAACCTGTTTGAGACAAAGGAAACCGCGCCAGCTCCCTTCCCTGCAATGGTTACACACGGTTTCCCTCATTGGGTTGCGACCGTAAAACCCCCATGGGGAAATCCAGAGTTATCAAACAAGAAATTCTTTGTGGATCTAAAATTCAGAGTAAACTCTTGCAGTGACCTGGAAAAGGAAGCCACACGTACAGGAGAGCCACTGGGAGAAAAGCTGAGTCGTTTTCTACCACCTCAGCAAAGCACACACACGGCTGATAAGAGTTTCAGTTAAAATTCACCCACACTTTCTTCCTGGTGATTTCTAGAGGCACCTTCTCCAGCCTCTGCTTTACTCTCACCACCCAGACGCCATTCAACAAACCAGGCAAGGGCAAGCATAATTAATACATGCAAAAAGCCTCTCTTGGGCAAGAGAGAGGTGTCTGCAGAGAGCAGCCCAGTCACAACACAGCCCTGCAGGTATCCTTGGCTTGGAGAAGAACCTCAACCCTGCCTGGTGCCAGCTGTCCTCTGGCAGCAGTGCTCAAAGTCAAGAAATCACAAACCTGGAGGAAATGAGCTGCAGATGCCAATGAAGAGTTAACACAGAGAGCTGGGGAAGCAGCACAACTCAAACACCCACCACCTCCTCCTTTTTTTGGCAGCCTTAAGGCAGCTTCCAGCCTTAAGGAAGGGGGGTGCTGCCAAAGAAAGAAAGCCAGAGCGCTGAATGGAGGGTGGTACGGGCCCCCACAGGTCCCCTGGCAGCATCACCACCCCCACCCCAACACCTGCACCCTTCTCTCTGCACCGTTACAGCACTTGGGTCCTTGGACCACCGAGCTCTCACTGACCAGGATGGTGGTTGTAGGGCAGCATCATGGGCAAGGCAGGTACAAAGGGCACTGAGTGGATGATTTCAGCTGCAGGGAGACCAGGGAAACCTCAAAAGCCAGCTGAGCACACGTGCACACACACAAAAATGCCCTGCATTGCCCTGCCCTGTGCCAGCAGGGATTTTCTGGGTGCAAGCACGGGGATTTACAAACAGGCACGTGGGGCTAGGCCTGCCACCTAACCCCGAGCACCTTTCCAACATGCTTGGAAGGTGACAAAGAGCAGCCTAGGCAACCTATCAGCACAAGATCACCTCATCTTTGGCTGAGGTGCAACTTGGCAGCATGTCAGGAGAGGAACCCAGCGGTGCGCAGCGGCAGGGGATTTTCAACTATGCCGAGCAGCTTTCTTCAAAAGCCTCGATGGTGAGAACATCTGGCTCTCAGAAGAAAAGCCACGTCATTTTTAGTGACGCGCTGCAAAGACATCTTCAGGACAACACCCCCTGCAGCCATGCACACGTTCAGGACTGACTCAGAGGGACCATCCTCAAGGCTGCGTGCTCAGCTCCTCTGCCATCTACCTCTCAAAAAATAAGTTTTCCCACCAAGTAAACCCAGATCTCCATCCTACAGCAAACAATACCTCCACCACGCAGTGTGTGTGCCCTTCACGCAATAGGAAACGGTCTCCTGCAGGGAGAGATTCATGCAGCAGGACAGGGCATCTCTGACTACAAAAAATGCCCTCCAGCAAGCCAGGTTAGGATGCTGCCACCTCTCACTGCTAACACACACCTGTAAGGACCTCCAGGACAGGCTGCAGCCCTGCGGGGCCGCAGCACCTGACACACCGTAGCCAAATCCCACAGCCTGCTTCGTCAGCCGTCCCGTGAGATTCAGGCTAGGAGGGAATTTAGACACACACACCAGCAGTATCTAACTGGCCTGCAAGCCCAGGCAAGCTGACGGTCCCAAGATAACCTCGTCATCCTCCCCTAAACCACCCCCAGCCGGTCCACGTAAGCAGCCCTGCGTGTTTATGATCTGTCAGACACATGACTGTCACCTGCCAAGCCCTGGAGATGGGATTCCTCCCGTCCTTCTGCCCTGCATGGCTGGTCCCACCTGCACTCGGCACAGGTGGAGAGTATGGGAGGACACAGCTCAGCTGCAGGACCCCATCCCAGCGACGCAGCTTTATGCATTCCTTATTGGAAATCTCCAAGACCTTTATGGGGACAAAACACCATCACAAAAGCTGCTTTTAAGTTTCCAAAAAGATACAGCAGACACTGTCAAAGCAGACGAGACAAATCAAGTATATTCACCCCCACGACACAGCTCCCAGGGAGGAGAGGGGTCCAAGCAGCACAGTTATCCTTAGAGAGGTTCATCACATTCAAACAGTAAGGCTGATGCCAGTGCCAAACCACAGCTAAAGTTAGCAGCCTCTGATGGGAAATTACTTGTATCGAGCACTCTGGAGGCTTCTTCCATTCCAAAACTAGATTTTTCTTTGTCAGTGGTGGTGGTGCGGGGGGAGGAAGGGTGGATGCTCTACAAACAACTTCTGGTGAGCTTTGTGTCCTCCTCACCCTACCTCCTCTTCCATTCTAGTTATGTTTTTAATGGAAACTTATCTTTTTAAAAAAAAAATAATATTTCACTGGAAATAATGAATAAGTCTTAGAGCACAGGACAGACCTAGCTCAGCACTGAGGTCCCAGAGTGCAGAGCAGGCAGGAGGATGGTGGCTCCGGCAGCCTGGTGGGTTCTGGACCCTACCCAGCTCCAAAAGGAGAAGGTAACAGCCAAGCCATCCCCTTCACGTCTCCTTCCCTGAGTTTCCAGTGAGCAGGGCTAGAAAGCCATTGCTCCTAGGGTGAGGAGAGAGCTGGAGCAAGGCAGAGACATCCCGCTGTACCACACCCCAGTGCACCAAACAGCTCCCTGAGGTCACATCACAACACTCACATTTCAGAGAATCCGAACTCCAGGACTCGACGTCTTTAAAAACAAGATCGAGTGTCTTTTTGCACAATCTGCTTTAATTTGCCCAAAAGCTGTTGGACCAGCTGCAACAATTCCTGGAAGCAACACCCGGACCTCCAGCCGAGCACGATGTTCGCCATCACCCCTCCTGACCTTAAACCCCACAATTCCAGCGTTTCCCCATTTCCTCCCGCATCAGATCCAGCAGCACACGAGGGCAATCATGCCACACAGACCAGTCCACCAGCCTCTGGGGCTTGAAAGGGATGTGTCCTTCCAAAGTGCTGTCCATCTTCTATTGCAACAGGCCAACAGAGCAGACAGTGCACAAACAAGCCCTGTATTATTAAACCCATGGATTAATTAAGCCACTAGGACAAGGCAGCACAGAATTGCAGGGGGAAAGGATGCTGGACAGAGTCCACCCTCTCCACCAACTTCATCCCACTGCAGGTCCAGAACGTCACCCAGTATTAAGCACCAATTCCCTCTCTCTCCTACCAGATGGGACCACAAGAGCCTGAAATCCTGCCTTCACCTTTACCTACACAACAACCCGCTGCCTCCTGCATGGGCAGCTGTTCTGCTCCAGCCTTTTGCTGGCAAAAAAAGAAAGGTACAGACAGGGAGCCCTGTCCCAGCTCCAGGAAAGAGAGCAGAGACTTGGACCCACTGCAAATTGAGGCCAGCTGGGGCCACAAGACATCCGAGATATCCAAGATATCTACAGCAGAGCCCGGTTATTACAGCATTCCTTGGGGCGATGAACATTCAGACTCACAGTGCTGCCACGATATCAGTTGCAGCATCGTCCCCACGCAGATAAGGGGCTGTAGGGAGACAGGGTATCTCCCAAGCTGAAAATTAACAGAAACTTCGAGTTTCCACCATAAGAAAGTCCTCCCTGCCCTTTCCCCCATTCAAAATCCCTGGCTAACACTCAGGCAGCACTACAGAGTTTTGTCAGCAGAAGAGGCAGCGGGCAGCCCTAACTCCATACGTACCCACAAACGGACCTGAGTCACGCTGGTAAAACCCCAGGCTTTAGGTTAGCAGAGTAAAATCACCTCCCAGCCAACTCCAGTTCCCCTCCAGCTCCTTCCCCAGCGAACAGCCTGCCTGGAGCCCCCAGCACAAGAAGGACACGGACCTGCTGGAGCGAGGGCAGAGGAGGCCACAAAGATGATCAAGGGCCTGGAACATCTCCCCTGTGAAGAGACACTGAGAGAGCTGAGCTTGCTCAGCTTGGAGAAGACCCTGAGATGACCTTATTGCAGCCTTTCAATACTTAAAGAGCGCTTATATAAAAGACAGGGAGAAGCTATTTAGCAGGGCCTGTAGCAATAGGACAAATGGGTAATGGTTTTAAACTAAAAGAGGAGAAATTTAGACCAGATATTAGGAAGAAATGTTTTCCTGTGATGGCGGTGAGGCACTGGCAGAGGTTTTCCAGAGAGGTTGTAGATGCTCCATCCTTGAAAATATGCAGGGTCAGGTTGGATGGGGCTCTAAGCAAGCTGATCTGGTTGAAGATGTCCCTGCTTACTGCAGGACCTTCATGGTCCCTTCCATCCTACACCATTGTATGATTATTAACACCAGGGAAACCCATCTTCCATCCAAAACCCCACAGAGCCCCACACACGCAGCAGTGGCTTCTTGGGTCAAAGAATCACAGAGACCAGAATCCCAGGTACCAAAAGAGAAGCTCTACAAAGAACATCTGAGTTTCCTCCACCTCTGCAAACAACAGGGGCAAAGCAAACTCGGGCTCATCTCTGGACTGCAGCACAGAGCTGGAAAATAAAACCAGGAGCCTTCAGGAAGAANACTCCATACGTACCCACAAACGGACCTGAGTCACGCTGGTAAAACCCCAGGCTTTAGGTTAGCAGAGTAAAATCACCTCCCAGCCAACTCCAGTTCCCCTCCAGCTCCTTCCCCAGCGAACAGCCTGCCTGGAGCCCCCAGCACAAGAAGGACACGGACCTGCTGGAGCGAGGGCAGAGGAGGCCACAGAGATGATCAAGGGCCTGGAACACCTCCCCTGTGAAGAGACACTGAGAGAGCTGAGCTTGCTCAGCTTGGAGAAGACCCTGAGATGACCTTATTGCAGCCTTTCAATACTTAAAGAGCGCTTATATAAAAGACAGGGAGAAGCTATTTAGCAGGGCCTGTAGCAATAGGACAAATGGGTAATGGTTTTAAACTAAAAGAGGAGAAATTTAGACCAGATATTAGGAAGAAATGTTTTCCTGTGATGGCGGTGAGGCACTGGCAGAGGTTTTCCAGAGAGGTTGTAGATGCTCCATCCTTGAAAATATTCAGGGTCAGGTTGGATGGGGCTCTAAGCAACCTGATCTGGTTGAAGATGTCCCTGCTTACTGCAGGACCTTCATGGTCCCTTCCATCCTACACCATTCTATGATTATTAACACCAGGGAAACCCATCTTCCATCCAAAACCCCACAGAGCCCCACACACGCAGCAGTGGCTTCTTGCGTCAAAGAATCACAGAGACCAGAATCCCAGGTACCAAAAGAGAAGCTCTACAAAGAACATCTGAGTTTCCTCCACCTCTGCAAACAACAGGGGCAAAGCAAACTCGGGCTCATCCCTGGACTGCAGCACAGAGCTGGAAAATAAAACCAGGAGCCTTCAGGAAGAAGCACTATCCACTGAAAAAAAAAATGCAACAGAGCATCCCTTCAGGGAGGGAAGCAGACTGCTGAGGTATTGTTAAATATTTATTGTATCCCACATGATATTTTGCATGTGCCCACCACTACTCTAGCAGAAAGCTGCACAAGGAGGAGCGCAGGAGCAAAGCGCTCTGCTCTCTCTATCACTCTTACAATGAATTGGATGCAAGCTCTGTGATGCTTCAACTAGAATTAAACTAACCTGGCTCTGTGGGTTCTTGGCCCTGCCCGTGCACATCCAGGAGGCACCAGGCTGGTGGCTACTCTGCTCAGACACGATGGAAGCCCAAAGCCAAAGCCCGGCTCTGCAGGTCACAGCCTCACCCCTATTTTTAACAGAACTGCCTTTTTTTGGGATGGTGGCAGGAAAAGTGTGAACAGCACATGAGACACTAAAGGATTCAGAGCTGACTGAATTACCCTCCAGCGGTGCGCTCTCATGGAGGGCACGGCCAGGGTGCCCGAGAGGCACGTCCCCACTGGTTATTTACCAACCCAGAATAGACACACCACCAGAACAAGTACCAGTTCATCCCAGATTCCGGCATCTCTCACTGCTGGTTTCTCCGAGTCTCAGTCTGCTCCCCAGAAACACAGCCCAGCTCGGCCAGACCCTGCCCCTCACCCCAGCAGGACCCCTCTCCCTACAGAGAAGGACTCGCCCCTGAATTCTTTGGGCATCAGCACTGGCTGAGCCCAGGGGAGGCCAAGCAGATCTTCTCACTCCAGACCCCACCTGTGCATCCTCCTTCCTGCAGCTGCAGGGCTGCTTTCCCCAGCAAGCTNCTCTACAACCTCCCCTCAGGTAGTTATAAAGAGTAATGAGGTCTCCCCTCAGTTTTCTCTTCTCCAGGTTAAACACCCCCAGCTCTCTCAGCCACTCTTCTTGTTCTCCAGCCCCTTCACCAGCTTAGTTGCTCTTCTCTGGACTCACGCCAGAGCCTCAACATCCTTCTTATGGTGAGGGGCCCAGAACTGCACACAGGATTCAAGGAGCGGCCTCACTAGTGCTGAGTGCAGAGGGAGAATAACCTCCCTGGCCCTGCTGGTCACACCGTTTCTGATACAAGCCAGGATGCCATTGGCCTTCAGTTTCAGAAGACACACACCTCCCTGCCTTTCCCTCCAGGAGGGGATTTCTGGGTGTCACCCGAGCCAAAAGCCACAGTGATGGGCGCACAGATCTTCACACAGGCTGCACACACAGGCAGAAAATACAGGTCGAGCTGCAGGGGAAAGGCAGCAGCACACTTCTCCACTCATCCAAAGGCTGCAAACTCACCAAGGCTCCCTCCCATCCCACTTTAACCGCTTGGACACAACATCTCTCTCCTCACAGTAGCTGTTTCACCAAAACCGATGCAGACTTTGTTGGAAAACCATGCCACGTGTTGCAATCTGTGGCCAGCGGCCGTGTTCCTTGCAAAGCTCTGCAAGGAGGACACACAGGCAGCTCCAGAGTTTTGTGGGCGACTCCTTCCCTCAGCACCAGCCACTGGATGGGAACAGAGCCCAGGGGAGTTTTGGTGACCTGAGACAGGGGAGGTTTTGCATATTTTAGCAAACGTCAGACTTGACAGCGCGAGGTAACACAGAAACAGCATTTTCCCACACACCTGATCCTAAAGATAACTTGGATCAACCAGATACAGGCGATGGGAAGAGGAAGAAAGCCAAAATCCTTCCTAAGCTCCACATAATCCCCAGAAGATGTTTATCACGGAAGCTATGTTTAGCGCAGAGGAGGCAAAGCCCTTGCCCAGCACCATTCCTATCACGCGTGTCACCGCCAGCCACGCGCATCCCCAAAAACTCCTGAGGCGGGAGACAACCCTGTGACTAAGCCAGGATGACGGCAGGCGAGTTTTGGTACGCGTCCATCATGGAAACAGCCACCCTGAGAGCCTCAACGCAGCGACCCCCCCGCTTACCGCCACTCCAGAAGGCAAAGCGAGCTGCAAAACGAAACCTGAGGCCGCTTGGCTGAAATTCCCAATGGAAAATTAGGGAAATTTAGCTTCAATTTAGGGCGTTTGAAAGGAAAGGCATAGAGCTGCCGCGAGTACACGCATCTCGACCAGTGAGCATCCCTATGTGACAGCGGGAAACCTGCTCCGAGGGCACGGATGCAAGAGCAAGGATGAGAGGAGAGGGATTCGGAGAGGCAGCAGGCACCCAGGCTCCATCTCTGAGCTGAAGGTGCCCTAAGAGGCAAAGGAGCTCTGCTCAGAGCGGGACACGGAGCTGGCAGCACCAGCAGCGCCCGGGAACGCTCGGCACACGAGTGACACCTCCAGCAGAGCTTACAGAGGAGTCGGATGAGTTGACAGGCACCAGCCCGGTGCGAACACAAACCCGTGGGCACAGAAAGGTTCCAAACTCCCTCCCAGGCGCTCCCCTTGGCCTCGTCCTTCACCCCCAGCCAAGCCGCTCGCCCCGATCCCCCCGCGCGGACTCACCTCTGCCCTCCATGCACGCAGCCAGGCGCCCAGCCGAGCCGGGACGAGGCCAGGAGGCTTTTTAAGGAGCCGGGAGGGCCCCGTGAGTCACGGGCTCCGCTGCCACCGCCAGCCCGGGCTGAGTCAGCGCCGGGAGCGCGGGCAGCGGCGGGAGAGCCGGGAAAACCGGAGTCACGCCGGGGTGCGCTCATCGGCTCACGTGGGGCCGGCCTGACCCCCCAGTGCGCCCCGAAGGAGCGGGGGGGGCCTCCCCGGGATGGAACCGGAGCCCGGCAGCAGCGGGTTCCCGGGAGCATCGAGTCTCCGGTAGCACCGGGCTCTCAGGAGCATCGCTAGCGGTGGCATCGAGTCCCCGGACGCATCGAGCTGCCGGGAGCATCCAGTCTCCGGTAGCACCGGGCTCTCGGCAACACTGGCTCCCGGTAGCACCGGCTCTCGGTAGCATCAAGCCCCCGGTAGCACCGCCCCCTCCGCCTCCCCCAGTACCAGAGCTCTCCTGGTAAGCCACACGGTGACAGCGGCACAGGCGCCAGCCGCACACGACGGCAACCCCGGCTGCCGCGATCCCAGCAGCTGCTGCTGCCGCCGCCGCAGCCACCGAACGGACCGACCCGCCGCGCACCGGGATCCTCGCCCCGCTCCTTCCCTCCCCGTCCGCGCCGGGCACTAGTCCCGGTGCCCGCGGGTCTCGCCGGACCCGATGAGGCGGCTCAGCCCGGTCCCAGTCCTACCTCTGGGCACCGACATGGCGGCGGCCCCCGGCGGAGTCCGGCCCAGCGCGGCAGCCGCTGGGGAGGAACCGCGGGGCGGAGCGGAGGGAGGGAGGCCACGCCCCCGGAAAATAAGATTGGTCTGTGGTGAGAGAGGCCACGCCTACAAGCAATAGGATTGGCCGTCTCTGCGGAGGGGGCGTGGTCAACGCCGCCGCGGGAAGAACTTCGTGGTTCTCGAGCTCGGGTGAGAGAGTGAAGCGAGGCGGGCGGGCACCCGCTGTCCCCGCGGTCCCGGGTACGGGAGTCACCGCCCGGCGGGGCGTGTTCGAGATGCAGCACGACCCAGGGGGCCCCAGCCTGGCGTGGGGGCTCGGAGCGTGAGGGAACGGCCAAGCTCATCTCACCTTCCGTGGGCCCCACCGGTAGGTCTGGCTGAAAAGTTCATGGAATCTGTTCCACTCCGAGTCACTGAGGAGTCAATCCCTCCAAGCTCAGCAGGTCATAGAGTCGTTAAGGTTGAAAAAGACCTCTGAGATCATAGAGTCATTGAATTGTTTTAGTTGGAAGGAACCTAAAAGATCAGCCAGTTCCACCCCTGCCGTGGGCAGGGACACCTCCCTCTGGATCAGGCTGATCAGGGTCCATCCAACCTGGCCTTGAGCATCTCCAGGTGTGGGGCAGCCACAGCTTCCCTGGGCAACCTGTGCCAGGGCCTCCGCATCCTCATGGTGAAGAATTTTCTCCTTATGTCCAGTCTAAATCTGCCCCTCTCCAGTTTATACCTGTTGCCCCTTGTCCTGTCACTACAAGCCTTTGTAATCAGCCCCTTCCCAGCTTTCTTCAGGTACTGGAAGGTCGCTATAAGGTTTCCTCAGAGCTTTCTCTTCTCCAGGCTGAACAAACTGAACAGGCTGCTCTCAGTCACATCATCCCCCAGCCTGTATCGAAATTGGGGAAATCATCCACCCCTGGCAGACTCAGTTCTGCATCTGTGCAGGGGACAAGTGCATCAAACAGACCTGGAATAAAGCAGTGATGGCATAAGATCTGGTAGCTGCAAACTGAAGCTAGAAAAGCTCAAATGGGACATAAATTACAGGTTTTTAATAGGGGGAGCAATTACCTTTCCGAGAGACATAGTAGATTCACCACCTTTCAAGTCTTTCAACACAGTCTTCCTAAAAACACTCTGCTCCAGCCCAGCCTCAGGGTTATTAGCTGTGGTGCAAGAGCTGTAGATGTCACCACCGCCCAGGCTGGGCAGGCAGGAGTGGGGGCAGAGGGGACCCTCCTGGCATTCAGCCCTGCGAATCTCTGAATCAACAATGGGCTTCGAACTCCAGCCCCGCTGATCCGAACGGGTTTGGGCTGGGCGAGTATTTGGGTGCAAGATTTGAGGGTTGCCCTGCAGGGCAGAGCATCGCCAGCACCTTTGCAGAGGAGCAGCTGGACGTGGAGCTGAGGGGACCGGAGGGACCGGCTTTGACACGGTGCTGGTGGCACCTCGGGCGAGGGCACAGCCGGCGCTGCCGCCTCCCGCCGCGCGGGGGCGCTGTGGGCGGGGCCTGTGGCCTCTGTGGGCGTGGCCTATGGGGCTGTGCGCTGTGGAGGGGCGATGTCTGCAGTGGGCGTGGTCTATGGAGTGGACACTGGCTTGTGGGTGGGGCCTGTTGGTGGGATAGGGCGCCGTGGGCGAGACCTGTGGGCCCTGTGGCTGGGGGATATAGAACATGCTGGGCGGGGCCTGCAGTACTGTGGGCGGGGTCTGCAGGAGGGGCGGGGTTCTATGGGCGAAGTGGGTGGAGTCAGGGAGGCTGTGGGGGGTGCTTGTGAGCACTGTGGGAAGGGCTGGGCTTTATGAGCGCTATGGGTGAAGCTCTGTGGGCGGGGCACTCTGTGGGCACCGTGGTTTGAGGCTGTGTGTGGGCGGAGCCTGTGTGGGCTGTGGGCGGGGACTGTGAGCGTGGCTGTATGTGCGCTGTGGGCGTGGCCTGTGCAGCGGTGGGCGGGCCCCGCGGGCGGTGCGGGCGGGCGCAGCCCGTTCCCGGCCGGGCGGCGGTACCAAAACAAGCGTTCGGCGCGGCCATTGGCTGCGGGCGGGCACGCGGCGCCCCGCTGGCCCTTCCTGCGCTGCCGTCACATGCGCGGGGCCCGGCCCGGCCCGGCCCGACCCGGCCATGGCGCACGCGGCGCCGCTCGGCCTCCTGGAGCAGGGCTGCCCCATCCGGGTGGAGCACGATCGGAAGCGGAGGCAGTTCACCGTGCGGCTCAACGGTGAGGGACGGGGGGACGGGGCTCCCCTTTGACCCCGGCGCCGCTGCCGGGAGAGACGCGGTGCGCACAGCTCCCGTTTCCTCGCCCCTCCACCCCCCCCATTTAGGTCCCGTCCCCCTCCCTTCGGTACCATTCTTTCTTCCCTCCTATTCCTGCCTGCCCCCTTTTTCCCCCCTCCCCATTCCTTCCCCCATTCATGTCTGCCACCTATTTCCCCCTCCCCACTTCACCCTCTGTTCCTCTCCCCTCCCACCCTTTCCCCTCACCCTTGCCTGTCGCCCTCCCCTCTTCATCCCCATTCCTGCCTGTCCCCCATTTTCACTCTCCCCACTTCACCCTGTTCCTTTCCCCTCCCACCGTTTCCCCTCATCCCTCTCTCTCCCCTCATTCCTGCCTGTCCCCTATTTCCCTCCTCCCTGCTTCACCCCACGTTTGCTCATCCCCCTTTTCCCCCCTCACTTCTCCCCCACCCCACCCCCAATTTCACCCCTCTCCATTTTTTCTCTCCCTCTCTTCCCTCCTGCCCCCATGTCACTGTGTCTGCAGTCCCTCTGTACACCCAGCTCCACTGCTCTACTCCTCCCAGTGCCCCATCTTTTCCTTATCCCCCATGGACCTGCCCCCGTGCCCCCCTTCCTTCTTGCCCCCAGTAGAAGCTTGGCCCAAGGGATCTGGGTGTCTCCTGACTCTCTGGTTTGATGTCGGGGTGTGTAGCCTTGGGCTGGCCTTGGGGTGGACTCGCTGGGCCCTGCTGGAATAAGAGCCTTTGGATGGCATGGAGGTGCTGTGCCAGATTGGTGCTGGGGGTTGTTCCTCTGTTCCTCGAGCTTTGGGGGGCTTTCCTGGTGGGATTCCTGCAGGGAAGCCTCTCGGGGGCTGGTTTGGTAGGATCCGTAGAGCCAAGATGCAACGAGCAGAGATCTGGTGACACAGTGACCCCCCAACACCTCCATCTGTATAAGGCAGAGTGAACAGAAAAGTAAGGGCTCCTGACTTTTCTTCGTGGCACACCAATTCCTTTCCAGCCATCCTCTTAATCTCAAATATTCAGCAATCCCACCCTCTCTTCCCTGTCTGATAATCCTGCCTAGCACCACTCTGGGGACAAGAGACTGCCTGGCTGCTCTACAGGAACTGCAGGGCAGTTCCCTTTCTAAAAAACTAAACAAATTAAATGGGTAATTCCAAAATGATACAGACTGCAGGAGGCATTTGAGAGAAAACAACAGGAATAGTCTGGATTTTATTTTAGACTCTCCCTCCCTCCTCTTTTTTTTTCATTTTTGTTTCAACCACTAATTACAAAGCGCAGGCTGGAGGCTTGGTGGTGGTGGTGGAGCAAGGAAGGAGGAGACTGGGTGCGGAGAAACGATGTCACCAACTGCTTATTTCAAGCAGAGAGAGATCAAACAAGGGCCTAGGTGATGAATCCCTGCTGCCGTCACAAGAGCTGTAACACAGTGTTGTCGGTGGAGTTTGAACATGCATGAAGGGGAGAGCGAAGGACCAAGAACTATTAGGGAAATGCAATTTTTATTGTTTGTGAGGGAATAAAGGCTCTTCCAGCCACTCTGTGGGCCAAGTAGTGTTTGGTGGCTGAGTGGGGATGAGTTGGGTCTGGAAAAGGTGAACTTCAGGAGTGAATCGGCTGTGGGACCTGTGGTGGGAGTCACGTGTGAACCAGCACAGAAGCTCCTGCTCCAGGAGAGGACCATGGCTTGGGAAAACACAGCCTTTACCGGGGTTGGAGGTGGATCCCAGTGATCAGGGTGGATTTTTCTGTCTGTTCCGGGAGAGTGAACCCTTTTGTTGTGAGTTCAGCTCCAGCCATGTAAGGAAGCTGAGCGGAGCACCATCCTGGTGTGACAATATTCTGGGCTCACTAATATCCATGGGGAGTGGATGACCACCTCCTCTTCTTCGTGTCAGGCATTTGCTGACAACAGCTGAGCCCTGGAAGGTAGTCGGGAGATAACCATCACTGCAGTGTGTTTATTTCCCGAGCTGCTCTCTTCATCCTTCCTGCTTCTGGCATGGTGAGCATCTCGGATGGATTTTCCCTGCTGGATGCAAGCAAATGATGACAAAGGGCTCAGGCGTAGATTTTGGTATTGCTGTGATCCACGTATCCCTCCAAGAACACTTTTGTCCCGTTGCTGCACTGTGGCAGAGATGAACAGCAATGAGTTGGGTGAACCTGCAGCTCCAGAGTCAGCTTGTCTCTGCTGTCTCGATCCTAATTTCAACTAGATATCAAGTGTAGGTGGTGCTCTGGGAAAACAGTTCATTGGGATTGTGGACCAAGGAGTCAGGCTTTGCTCATATCCAGTAATCACTGGTCTCATGATTTGGTGGTTTACAGTAGCGCAGTGTCAGGTAGAAAACTTTCCGTGATGGCGTTTTTATAGAAATCCCTGTAGCAAGAGGCCTGAGGCACTGTGAAAGCTGTGAACCAGCTGTGAAAGTGTTTGTTTTCAGCATCGTCCTGTGTTTGGCTCTGTGCCCCAGTGTAACCTCACATCAGGACTCCCTCCCCGTACGCAAGGAAGATGAATTGTGTTTGGTGCTGTCTGGTTGCCCTGTCTTTCCCTTCTCTGCTCGTTGCTCCCCTTTCTCCCTTTGTTGCTGGGCATGGCTCCTAAAACTCTGACAGAAACAGTGCCTTCACTTGAACACGTTTGCTTTTTCCTTGCATCCCAAATGCAGAAGCTGAAAGTAAAGCTGATTATAACCAGAGCTCATTGAGCTTTGTTATCCCCCTGAGAGTTGGGTTGAAGGAAGCCCAACTGGATCTGTAATCAGTTGAAATGTGACTAACAACGCAAGCCAGCCAGAAACCTCCCTGTGCAGTGGCTGGGTTGGAAAACAGCAGTTTGTCAAAGCTAAAAACTTCCGTGGGAATCGTATGAGCTGGTTTTGTCAGGAATAGTTGTGGAGGGGTTTTTTTGATCACAGATAAAGTTTCTGGTCAAAACAAGAAACCCAGGAGACCCCCACCCAGAGCAGTTGGCTGGGCTGTCCAGCTGCTGGCACAGCTGCTTAGGGCAGGGGACCAGCACTTTCAGTGGCAGCCGCTTTGAATTATCGATGCTCGTAAAACACATCAGGCTCTTGGGTCAGTAGAGGGGCTCACAGCATGCATTGAGTTGCTCTGATTCTCTGCTTCTTGCACACCCGCACTCCCATTCATTCGATGTGTGGGTGCATCAAGTCACGCTTCCCAAACCTCCCACTCCTCCCTAGCTGGGTTTGGGCAGGATCCAGTGGCTGGGAGCTCCTGCTTTGTCTGCTGCCGATCTGAGTTTCAAGAGCATCTTGTCAGGAGTCCAGACTCAGGTTTATTGACTGGAGCAGGTCATGCCAGGGTGCTTTCCTCCTTGCTGGGACAGATGCCCTCCAGGAGGGGAAAGCTGCCTCATTTGCAGCAGGAATGGAGGAATCTGGTTGCCGGACACTGCATCGAGACATCCCCACTCATCTCCTGTGCTGCAGTTGCCTTGAGAGAGGTCCTAAACAGGAAACTGCTGCAGACCAGAGTCCCCCCTGCTGCTGCTCCACCAAGTGAGGCCTCTCTGTGACAGTTTTGCTGTCTCTGCTTGGCTTTGTCTGTTGTGCTCTGTTGTGTTTTCTCTCCGTAGTAACATGCCAGTGACCAGTGACTCCCTTAGGAGCACGGTCAGCATGCAGCGAGCCCTGGCCTGGGATGCACGAGCTCTTCAGGACATCCCGTCCTCTCAGCTTGCCTCATGTGCAGCTTCAGCAACACCTTTTGGCTCAGCTGCTCTCTGGCTCTGGGCTTTCCTGGTCTGAGAGTGGAAAATGGGGCTGGTGTCTGTTCTCTCCCCCTTGCTCTCGTTGGGGGATGGCTTTGCAGCAGTGCCCTAAGGAGGCTGGAGCTCAGGGGCTGCCTCCAAAAGCCAGTGGAATTGGCCCTAGGGCAGCAGCCAGACCTCACCAGGCCCCTGCCCTGCTCCGGTCTAATGGTGCATTGTGGGCTGGGGCCAGTGCTGAGGGACAGGGAGACGCCTTGCACTGGTGGATCAGGTCCTGCTGTGCCGCTGATGCCACCATAACCCCTTGCCAGACAGGTGCTGTGTGTGCCCTGGGAGAGGGGGTTGGTGAAGGATGGGCTGGGGCAAGGTGCTGATGTCTCCCCAGGTGCCTGCCATGGCCCTTCCTCAGCTCTGGGCTTGTTCCCCTGGGGCTCATGAGCCACCCAGCCTGGGGATTTGTGTCTGGTGGTGTCTAGACCTGGTCACTTGCCCACCTCCTAGAAAAGCTTCCCCTTCTCTGTGCACCCTGTGATTTGAGGGAGGGCAGGCTGGGGCCCCGCTGTGCTGCCATTGCTGCTGTTTTCCTGGCACAGGCTCCTTTTGCTCCTTTTTCTTGCTGTGCTGATTTGCATTGACTCAGACTTCCTTGCTTGCTGTGGCCTCGAAGCCGAGGCACTGTGCAGGGGAGCATCTGTGAGTCAAACATCATCACCATCAGTGCATGCTCACTGCTGGCTGAGACTGGAGCCTGTTTTACCAGGCTTTACCTGTGCAAGCTGATAAAATCTCTGCCCCAAAGTCTAAGGGGACAAGACATCCCTCTTATGCCCTGTTTTACTGTAGTTTCTGCTCATGTGCCCTCTTTTTGGGGGAAATGCAAAAAAAAACTGAGGCCAGGCTGCTCCTGTGAGGGGTCATTGCTGCTTCCAACTCCCTCAGCTTTGTAATATTCTCTTTGCTGGGAGCAGCCCTGTGTCCAAGCTACCACGTAGCAGCAAAGCTGGCTTCTTCTACCACTGTACTGCAGCAAGGTGCCTCTGCTCCCCGCTCTCCTCCCTCCAGCCCTGGGAAGTTCTTTTGATGGGAAAACAAGGGTAATGCCTGGAGCTGCTCGTGGAGAGTCCAGGAACAGTCCTGGTTTGGGTGTACAGCCTGCTTTGCCCAGAGTTTCAGACCCGGTGAGGACAGCGTGAAGGGGTTGGGTAGAGCACCTGTTTCTAAAGGAAATGGGCTTTCTGCTGGCCAGTCCTTTCTCTCCCTTTGCAAACAGCTGGCCATGCATAGAATCATAGGAGATCGGGAGGACTGGGCTGGAGTTGTCAACTGAAATGCAATAAAATAAAGTGTACTGACCTCAGCTAAAAAACAGGGTAAATGCAGGTGAGCCCTGCAGCCCTTTGCTCTCCAGTAACCATTGGGGAGAAGGGAAATGTTTCCATTATTTTAATTGAGCTTGTCTCTTGGATTGGTTTGCATTTCTGAAACTCACTTTTAAATACAGAAACCCTCTAGAAGTGAAATGTTCAGGTTTGCATTGAAGACGGAACTCAGGTTCTACAGATGAGGCTGGAGGGCTGCTATTAACTCTGCTCTGATTTATATGTGTGCTGAAACTTCTTTTTTCCTGTAATTGAGGTGCAGTGAGAAAGGTCAGGCTGTCGCAACAGGAAGCCTGTGTGTATGTGTGCTTGTAAATGTGTGTGCACAACCCCCTTGCACGCCTGTGTGCGCTTTCCTGTGTTTCTGTGGGACTCAAGTATTCCAGCATCTCCCCCAAAGTGTGTCTATTAAATGCTGCAACACCAGGGCAAGAAGTGTTGTCCTGTTTTATATGCCATGACAAAAAAATCTCTGCTGCAGAAAGAGAGGAACTGGTCAGCTTTGTTGTCCTGTTCTTCCCCTCCTCTTTTTGCTCTCTTCCCCCATCAATACATCTCACCCCTCTTGGCAGCTGCTTTTCTACCCTAAATATGTTGTGTTGGTGCATCAGCAATTCACATGTGGGTAGCCAACTTGCCCCTGGTGCAGGGGCTTGGAAAGGCCAAGCAGACCTCTCTCTGCTCGCACCTTCAGGGCACTGACAAAGGCGTCCAGGTTTTATGGAAAGCCAAGCCTCCCACATAGCACCACAGCCATTCCCCGGGTTTCAAAGGCTCCTGTAGCCATCCCAAAACTTTCCATTGTCCAACCACTGCCGTGGGCTCCCCATGAACAGCTCCACCTGATGGTGATGGGCTGGGAGCTCCTGGGGTAGGTCTCAAACCTCACCACTCTCTCACATCCCCCAGGTTGCCATGATAAAGCAGTGCTGCTCTATGAATATGTGGGGAAGAGGATTGTGGACTTGCAACACACAGAGGTACCAGACGCCTATCGAGGGAGAGGAATAGCCAAGCACCTTGCGAAGGTATGACCCTAGCCACCCTGAGGGGCAGAAGCTGTGGCTAGAGACCCTGGCTGAAGCCAGGCTCCATTACGTTGGAATTGCATGCATGTCTGTGGGAATCATCCCTGCTCTGATGGGAGATTGGGGGCTGGCAGGGCAGATGGAAATCTGTGGTCAGACATCCCTATTTCTGGAGGCGAGGGGGGCTGGATGAGTGCCAGCATGTCCAGCCTCTCAACCCGCCTCGGCCCTTTCCTCCTTGCAACTACCTTTGCAGGGGCTGATACAGCCCCTCTCGAGGGCTGGCCCCCCTCATCTCAAAGCTTCGAGGCCCTTGTGAGTCCTTTTCCTGCCTTGGGCCCTGCTTTGTAGTCCCACAGCCATGCAGGGAGAGGTGTGGGGTGGCACTTTGTGGTTACAACTGGTGGGTGACAAAGGTGGCCTTCACGGGATATGGCTGGTCACCTGCAGTGCAGCAGCCACCAGGCTGGATGTGTTGAGAGTTACCCAGGGGTCCCTGTTGACTTCTGGTTAAACTGAGGACCCTGTGGCATTACAGAGGCTGTGGTGGGATGGCTGTGCTCTCCCCTGCCTCACACAGGGGCTATGTCAGGGCATCTGCTGCTTCCCCCAGCTGAGTGTCAGGTATGGGAGTGCAGACTGCACAAAACCTCAGAGGAGAGTGTAGGCTGAGGTGTTGGCTGTAACCCATCTGTCCTCTCTGGTTAATTGCAGGCAGCCCTAGACTTCGTGGTGGAGGAGGACCTGAAAGCTCATCTGACGTGCTGGTACATTCAGAAATACGTCAAGGAGAACCCGCTGCCGCAGTACCTGGAACACTTGCAGCCTTAAGACAGGATTGCTCTGACACCAGCACGTCTGTCCCTGACTGTTCAATGCGGCCTTTGCTTCTCTGTGGTCTCAGGAACCCCCCCAGACACACTCACAATTCCCATTTTTTAAAGCACATCCATGTGGTGCGTGAGCGTGGGCACATGCTCCTTCTCTCTGCCCACAAATGATTGTGGCTACAGCCCTTGGGCCAGGCTGGCTCTGGGCACACGTGGTGCCCCCCACTGCCCTTCCCAAGCCAGGGGGTGGAAGAGGATGATTTTTCTACCTAACTCCACCACAAGACCAGGGGATGACTCAGTCTGCACCTCATCCTCTACTGTCTGCTTGGCAACAGCTCTGAACTTGCTGGGGGATGTTGGTTAGGGGTGGTCATGAGGTACCAGCCCCCATTTCCTCCCAGCAACTGGGGGAGATGCTGTGGATTAAGTTTTGTGGGACAGAAGGAAGTGTTGGAGGAGTCCTGGCCCTGTGGCTGGTTCATCCCTTGCAGCATCTATTGGGCAACAGGCCTTGCTCAAGCCCACCTGGCATAGAGATGAGAACGTGTGGCTTATGGTGGCACCTCAGGGGCTTTGCTGCACCGTCTGTGGAGACACTGGGATGGTGACACCTTCGAGCCTAGAGGCAGGAGCCATGTGAGCAGCGGGCTTCGGCTGCAGGGGCTGTGGCAGAGCATATGCAGTGTGAGTGTGCAGAGGAAGAAAGGTGGCTGAGTTGCAGATGCTGCTCCCAGAGGTGCCAGCTCCTGCCCAGCCTACTGTACAGAGCCCCAGCACGGCATCTCTGGAGGGTTATGGGCCATCGTTCCCGTCTCTGCTATCAGTGTTGACCACGCTGGTGTGGAACCCAGCCTGCTCAGGAGAGGAGCACCAGCCCCCGCAGCCAGCCCTGGCCGAAGCAGTGAGGGGACATCCTACACTTTTACAGGCACCAGGGTGGTTTCCTGCAGCTGAAGAGAAATCTCTCCCCATCTCTCTCCACTCCAGCTCTGCACCAGGTGGCAAGGCCTTAAGACATCATTACATCCTGAGAGCACTGGGGATAAGGCCTCAGGAATCTGGTCCTGGTCCATCTCCAGGACTTGATGTGGATGCCTCTGCCTGGATGTTGATCAATTCTCCTATGGCATTTGGAAAGGAGCCCTGGCTCAGCATTACCCCCAAGTGCTTCCTGGCCTCGCGGCTCCTAGCCCAGCATGCTGGCAGCATCGCAGGGTCCTTGGCCAGCAGCAGGAACACCCTCGCATCGTGCTGTTACCTCCATGGATGATGACCTCGTAGCACAGCTCAGCTGCAGTCAGATGTAGAGGTAACGCTGATGGCAGGGCGCTATCTGGCTTCAGCTTGCTGCCTGCCCTGCCTCACCCAGCCTTTCCAGGGAGATCCCAGAGCATCTTCCCCTGAAATCGTGGGACTTCCTGGTGTCCCAGGGCTGGGCTGTGGCAGAGGAGATGGTGCTGCTGGCACGCCAGCCCTGAGCAGCTGCTGGGGGCTGCAGCCAAGCAGGAGCTAAATCACCTGCAGGCTAAATCTAGACCCAGCTTATCTCAGCAGGGACTAAAGTTTACAATCTGTGCCATGGACCGAACAAAGCCCTGGCCAAGAGGCAGCTCAGCCCTCTCCTAGAGTCCTGTGTAAAGTCCTTGGCAGCAAAGGCAAAACCTCATGTACTCTTCTCTCCTGGTTGGTTTGGTTGGAGCTGGAGACCTTGTGCCAGATCTCAGCCAGGGAGGCCCTGAGCTGTTCCTCCTGGCCACCAGCTCGAGGTGAAGCCCTTCTTACCTGCCTTTGCTTTTGGTCTGCCCAGCACTGATAACGTAACCTCTACCCGTGGGCTTGAGGAGGGCTTCCCAAACTCCAGTCCTGCCTGGCCACGTGGCAGGCTGAGACACCTGTGTCTGCACCTGCCTGGGGAGGAGTGTGTGCCTGGCAGCAGAGCCATCTCCAGCTTGTGCTGCTCAGGAACAGCATCAGGCTCAGCCCTGCCATTGCCTCATGTTTCTGCCTTCTTGCTGCCTCTTCCATCCTGGGTACGACCTTCAGGATGGCTTAGAGGGACTGGGAAAGGGTTGCAGGTAACAGAACTAAAGAAAAGCATTTTGAGAAGAAATCTGGGCTGCTAAATGTTCATCCTTTAACATGCAAAACACACTTGAACGTCTAGTTACAAGAGCAAGGCTGGCTCTGTTACAGCCAAGTGGTGGCAGAACCATCCCTGCTCTTAATCCCAAGGGGAAGCTGAACCATCTCCTCTCCTGCAGGACAAGATAAGACAGCATTGTATCTTCGTCACAGTGGGGCTGGGTGCAAGCCCAGCGCTGTAAGCCTCTACCCTGGTTTTGTGCTCTTTTCCGTTGCATGAGGGTTCCCAGAAGTACCCTGTTGTGTTTGCCACATGGGAGTGGCTTGCTGGAGGGTGTGTGGTGGTCACAGCACTGTCCAGGCCCAGTCCTGGCACCCTTTGTGCTGCTGTAGCAGGAAAATTGTGCTTCCCAGTGCTGGATCACAAGTGGCAATCGCTGCCTTAAATCGGGCACAGCACATGGTTTTGCTGCTGTTTCCCTTCAAGGTGCTACAATCTCTCAGGTGTCTGACCTGATGGAGACGCGTGCCAGTGCCTGTGCCAAGCGTTTCACTGCTGTGCCCATCCTCCACCCAGGCCTTCCCTCCCCGTGGTTCTTGATGTCGGCGAATAGCAATACTCACAAGTTATAGTGATGCCGCGGTACACGGTGCTCTTGTGATCTGGCACCGCTGGCTGGGAGATGGCTCCGGCTCCCTTGGTGTTGGGCAACCTTCTCTCCTGCCTTTCCACCAGCCACCTTTTCCCAGCTTGTCTCTGCAGAAAGGAGCTTTGAGTCCTGTGTTGCCCCTTGGTGCTGACTAACCCTGGAGGAGATGGGGATCCTGGATTCTCTCCGGCAATGGCAGCATGGAAGTGGTTTGGTTGAATATTGAGGCCCCCAAACCTCTTTGAACTATAGACCTTGGTGGATGGGGAAATGCAGATTGCTGTCAAACCTGCTTTCACATCACCCAACTTGAAGCGCCCTTTCCCTCATCCACTTTCCAGCATTGTCTTCCTCTGTCCAAGGTTTCCGTTCTGTTGAATTTGGTGGTTACGATGTGCCTTTCCTTCTCAGGACCTGTTACAAAAGACCTTTCTGCTTTTGTTTATGTCTAACATTTATCTCTATCCCTCCCTCTGTCATACTATAAAACATGAACATATTGCATGGAATACAATACAATAAAAAGTGTGGTTTAACTGACCCGCTGTGGCTCACTGGGCAGGAGGAGGTGCCTGCAGGCCTGGGGGACCTCAGGCGTCCCCAGCTCTGTCAGCACCAGGTTGGGTCACTTTGGCAGAGACCCCATTGTACGGGTCCTGTTGAAGGACTCTGCTCTCCCATCTGTGTCCAGGGTATGATTTTTGCTACCTCGTTGCTGTGTATTTAGTTTCTACATACATGTAAACAATCTTTTTTTCATCCTCTATCAAATCTAACCCCAAATCTCTTGGGCAGTAACTGCCATGTGCCTGTCAGTGTCTCAGGGGTGGGAGAAAAGGCCAAAGTCAGCAGATCTGCATGTTGGTGTATTTGTCAGCTACTCTCCTACTGCCTCACCTAGAGAAGATGCTGCTTCTTTCCCTCACGAGGAAGAGGATCTTGTGCAAGAAGGACCCCATCCAAGCGGTGAGGATGATGGAGAGTCTGTAAGGACAAAGGATTCCTGATCCCAGGCCTGGTGCTGGCCACAGCTCCCTGCGAGCAGCCACTCATGTCTTTTTATCACCTCACCTGGGTGCTACCTGCTGCACCCTTCTCCCATCATGGAGCACCTTGGAGCCAGATCCCAAGCAAGCCCAACATGCTCCCATTGTAGCTAAACAGGGAGACATGGGCTGAAGCTTTTGCATTTTATTTTGGGTCATTAGGGCTGGCTGACCTCATGATGACTGTGTAGAGCTTGGGGTGAGTGGGATCACAACTGGTTCCTCTCCTTTGCTGGCTGATCAGTCCTTCCTCAAGCTTCCAGGCCAAACAGTCTTTGGGAATTATCCTGCAAATGCAGCCTCTCATGAGCTGGCACTCAGTGCTTGCATTCATCCATTGAAGATGTCTGAAAACATTAAGGCATGAAAATATTTAAATAGCTCCCTGGTGGCTTTGTTCCCTGCTGTGCTCTTTGGAAACAAGGCAGGCAGGCAGGCAGGTGACTCAGAGGAAGACGCACTTCCCTCCTGGGGCTGGTGTTCTTCACCCTAGGGAGCAAAGCCCGACCATCAGCTCTTGGGTACCCAGCACAGCTTGTTTGTGTCGCTTCCTAAAGCTGGGTGCAAGCTATGGAGGCTGAGGCCAGAGTTTCAATAGCTGGAAATGCCGGGGATGGTGGGGGGGAAAAGGCTTATTTACAGTTTTGATTTGATCCAACATGACAAGTGACAAGTGGCCCCAGGGCTGCAATATGAGCAGGCAGGAGTGTGGGTTTTGCTCCTCCCAAGAGACAGCGTGGTAGATTTGGGTTATAGCACGAAGCCAGGTTGTCGCTGGTAACGTGCTCTGTTTACATTCCACATTCCAGACAGTCCGATGCTCAGGCCTGTCCCAGTAATGCCGCCGCTCGGCCGCATGCTCTGCCAGGCTGGGCACGCTTCCCAAACACCTCTTGTTCGTGCAAACACATCATTTACCTTCACCAAAAGAGCTGACCCTGAAAGTACAACTGAGAAAGCAGGGGTGCAGCTCTGGAAGCGCAGCCTCACGATGCCAGGGAAGGTGGAGGCAGCCCTGGGTTTGTTCTCTTTAGTCACATTACGTCGCTTAGAAATAACATCAAAAAGAGGCATTTTCAAGGAAGGGGAGCTGCAAAGCCAGCGCTGCTCTTCTCTGGAATTGTCAGGCTGGTTGTGCTCTCCGATGTGTGCTGGGAGCTGAAGAGAGCTGGCAGCACAGTGAACCTCCAGGAAAGGGGAGGCTGCAAAGCAGGGAACTGCTGTTTGTCATGAGAAAATGAAATCCTGAACAAAAGGCTTCTCTGCTGGGAGTGAGAGGAGGGAGTGAGTGAGGGCCCAGGAGAGACATGAGGATCCTGGATAGTCCCAGCAACCTGCATAGTGTGACCCTGCGGGGCTGGGGGGTCCTGGGGCACCCCAAAACCCCCAGGATTACCTGGAGATAGGAAACCTAGGACACAGGCAATCCTGCACTCCGCTTTCTAGTGGTGTTTGGCTATGAACTTGCTCATCCTGAGGGAAGCAGCAGTGCTGCAGCCTTGTTAAAGGATTTTCACTCTAGGCTTGGTTTATTTACAACTCAGACTTGGGCCATCACCTCAGTGAATGGCAAAGGCCCACATAAAATCATCAGATATTTACACATTTTAACATAGCATTATATAATGGGTATTTTATTTGAAAAGTTCTTAGTGTTTTCCCATGTGCTTCTAGTTCTTTATTCTCCATTAACTCCAAAGTCCACAGAAGTCCACCTTGATAAGTTCATCTCCACTGTATCATTTTGGTTCTCCCTCAGAAGCGATGCCTCAACAGGTCACGTTCCTCCTCGGGTCATAAAAATCTAATCCCTGTGTGCTAAGTCTAACATTTCTTACACAATCTGTTGCTTCAGCTGGACTGGGGCTGCACATGAGACAATCCAGCACTATTCTTGTAGTTGTTACAAAGATTAATTTCCAACACCTGTTCTTATTATATTCTTAATACAATACTCTATCACAATCAACTATCAATAACATCCAAGTCCTACATGGATATATTTCTCATATTTTCTCATTTCCCTTGTGAGAAACACTCATTCACTGGCAAAAATATTGCAAAGGACAAAGTCTCCAAAGCAAAGTCATTAATATTTTTATTTTACAATCCAGCGTGGAATCAGACTCCCTTCTAAACAAGGCATCCCATCTTACAAAAGCAGTAGGTGCAGGTACTAGTTTTAGACAAAGAACTGCGTAAATCCCCACAGAAGGTTTATTTTTAGGTGCCTGGAGTCTCCCTCCAGGTTCTCTCTTGACCCAAGACAACTACATGTTGCAAGACAACTAAGCAGATCAATACATTCTTGCAACTGGAAGAGTGTTTCTTCTTCCAGGTTCTTTATCCGCGTCTGGAGATTGTCTGCCTGTTATCTCTTGATTGATATGACGAGATAATTAAACGTACAAGCCAGCTGCAGCAGAAGGTATCCACTGATTCTCTCTCAAGCGCCCCGGTGACCGGAGGGCCCCGGGGGGGAGCTGGGGCCGCTGCCCGCGCGGAGGCGCCTCCGCCCGCCAAACCGCCCGCCATGGCTGGAGTCTCGCCGCCCCCCGGGACTACGCGCCCCAGGAGCCTCCGCCGCCTCGTGGTGGCGCGGGGCATTGTGGGGTTTGTAGTCCTCGTGCGGTAGAGCCCTCCGCCCGCCCGATAGTTCCCTTGGCCCCCGCGGACTACATTTCCCGTCGTGCGCCGCGGCGGGCGCGGGGTCCGCCGGAGGAGACATTTGCGAGGCGAGTGTCTCCAAGATGGCGGCGTGGGGAAGGAGGCGCGCTGGCCCCGGCGGCACCAACAGCGGCCGGGAGAGGTGAGCGGCGGCCGGGGACGGGGCCGCGGGGCTAGCGGGGCAACCCGGACCGAGCTGGGAGCGGCAGGGGCCGGGCTGCAGCCGCCTGGGGCTCCCCGACGCCCCGCGGCCAGGGCGGGCGCTGAGCTGAGGGGAGCGCGGCGGGCGGGGACGCGGGGCCCGGGCTGTGGGGGCCGGGGAAGGTCAGCGCGGCCCGGCGGGCGACTGTGGCCTTTCCCTCCCTCTGCCTTATCCTTCCTCCGCCCGGCCCTCTCCTTTCCTTTCTCTCCCTCTCCTTTCCTTTCTCTCCCTCTCCTTTCCTTTCTCTCCCTCTCCTTTCCTTTCTCTCCCTCTCCTTTCCTTTCTCTCCCTCTCCTTTCCTTTCTCTCCCTCTCCTTTCCTTTCTCTCCCTCTCCTTTCCTTTCTCTCCCTCTCCTTTCCTTTCTCTCCCTCTCCTTTCCTTTCTCTCCCTCTCCTTTCCTTTCTCTCCCTCTCCTTTCCTTTCTCTCCCTCTCCTTTCCTTTCTCTCCCTCCCTCTCCTTTTCCTCCTTCTCTCTCCTTTCCTTTCCCTCCTGTCTCCTTTCCCTCCCTCCCTCTCCTTTCTTTTCCTTTCCCTTCCCTCCCTCTCCTTCCCCTCTCCTTCCCCTCTCCTTCCCGCCGGGATGTATGTGAGCTCCGTGCGTGGCCCTCGGTGAGGGCAGCGAGGTCTCACGGGTCACCTCCACCTCCCGCCGTGGCTCCTCTGCTCGGGGCTGGCCCGGCGGGTGGTGGTTCCTGCCGAGGAAAGCTCGGGATGCTCTCCCTGTGTTGTGCCCGGGCAGGGGAGCCACCAGGATGCGCTGGAACCACCCACAGGGGAGCTGTGGAAATTCGGAGTGATAACACAGCAGAAAGAGTCGGAGGAGAATTGTGAGGGAGAAATGTTTCCTTGTGAGGGGGGGAGGCCCTGGCCCAGGTTGCCCAGGGAAGTCACGGCTGCCCCATTCCTGGAGGTGTTGAAGGCCAAGTTGGATGAGGATTTGAGCAGCTAGATCCAGTGGTACGTGTCCCTGCCCATGGCAGGGGGTTGGACATGAATGGGCTTTAAGGTTCCTTCCAACCCAAAGCATCCCATCATTCTATGTAAATCTTGTGGAGCCACTTCACAGTCTGTACACGTGATTCTTTGCCTATGTAAAACCTCTGGTAAAGTTCTGCATTCCCTTGTGTTGGCATTTTCCCTGATTTGCCCCAGGGCTGACTGATGTAACCAGCAGCTGCTGCATTTTTATTGCCAGGAGTTTCCTTTTGTCTTCATGCCTTAGCTAGAGACTCTCGTATCACTCTTATTTTTTGCTTCCCTTTATTCCTGTGCTGTATTTCATCCCTCCTTTCTTTGGTGGTGTGGGATCTGCATAGCCAGCGAGAGCCACAAGTAGCCCTTAAAATTCTAGCACTGATGTGAATTATGGGGCTGCTGTTTGTCTTCACGGAATTTGAATGTAATTGAACTGGAAGAGCCAATGGAATTACTGCATCAGCGTAGTTTATATAAACAACTAAGAATACCCCAGAGCTCGGTGGTGAAGCTGTCTGCACCCAGTGCTGGCACTCACCCCAGTGCCAGGCGCAGGAGGTGTGCAGTTTTCCTGTGGTAAAACTGCTCTCCCAGCAGAGAAGGGAAAGATATGCAAAAGAGCACTTAACTTCTATGAAAATTATTCTGTTGGGACGAAAATGGGTGCAGACTTCAAAGTGAGTTGTTACCTTGTAACTTAATCTGTGGAGTATAAAATAATCTAATTGTAGTTTGAGGTGATTTTCTTAAGCTGTGATTACTCTTGATCTTATGACCAAAACTACTTATTTATAAACATGAGTTCCTTCATGAACCTGCTGTTTGTGTTATTTTTCTTTTGCCAATGAGAAGTATACAGCTAAAAAGTGGCAGCACAGCAGATCCCTCACTGAGCAGCGTTTCACAATTCGTGTCAGAAGCTGGTGGTTCTTTTAAGTGTCATCCTGCACAAAGGTGACAGAAGATCGCACTTGCGATAGGTATCGGGTGATGTCAGCCAGACAGAGCTTCTTCCTCGTGGTTGCAGAGCTAGAGGTGGGCACAGCTGGGCCTCTGTCTCTCCATCAGTGGTTGATCCCAGATCACACCTACTCATCCTGTTTGGCTGCTGGCAACACAAGCTGTGTCACAGGCAGCACTGACAGGCCTGATGTCGTCAGATATGATGTTCTTTTGATACGGTGAATGCAGTTTTCTTGCACTGGGCAGGTTTTGTGTCCGAAGACACATTCCTTTGAGCTGAATATGCAGCTTTACTCATAAATGAGCAGCTTCAAGGAGGTTTTATAGTTGTCAGCCAGCTGGTCTGAAAGGCATCTGTGTGCAGGGAGGTGGTGTGAGGAGACTCGGCAGTGAATAAAACGCTGTCTGCTACCAGACTGGGCCAGCTTTCCTTTGGAAAGAAAGAGTCCAATAGCTCTATCAGTGGTGACTATATTGCTTCATAAACGACTTTAGTGATACAAGGAAGTCTGTAATTGATCAAAATGTACTTTCCTCCATAGGATTAAATGTAAGGATATGAATTTCAAAGGATGTTGGCTGGGAACTCCAGTTCTGGTGCTGAAATAATAATGTTAAACAAAAGCCAAAACACTGAAGAGAATCAACTAAATATTTGTTTTCTTCTGGATAGACTCTTCAATGGAGCCTCTAAAGGGGATTGTTCATCTGTAGGCCAAAACAACTTTTTCAGACCAAACAGACACTGAATTGTACATAGTGTTTTTGTATGAAATTCAGCACGATGACCGCCAAAACACAGGACAGAATGGTGTTTGTTCCCCTGGGAGATGTTCTAACAGACCCCATAAAGAACAGCTTTTATGGCATGACCACTGCTTCTGTCTGCTGCTCAGCGCCCTTAAAGAGGTCTCTCCTTTCGCTACCTGTGCTGCTCAGATTTCTGGTACTGCATTTGCTCACAGCAATGATTGACCTGTTTCCATTAGCCTGGCTAATCATTAGTTGGCTTAAAACTGACACCTCTCTCTGCTCTCGCGGCTGGAGTTTTTGTTACGGTCTGGTGAGGTTTTCTTTAGTGTGGTCTTCCCGTGGTGAGGCTGCTTGCATATCTGGCCTGTGTTCTCCTGTTGTCTTTCCAGTTTGTATTTGAGATCCATCTTTTGAACAGAGTTCTTGCTTTATTGCTACCCTTTTCTTGTTCTTCCTCTGCTTTTATGCGCACATTGACAACCTGAGGAAAATGGCCTTTAGGAAGCCATAGGCCCGGTGGTTCTGGCTGATGATTGGAGACCGGTTGATCACATGGACATTTGGCAGCAAAATGATTCCTCAGGAGTTCAAGCTCAGATGTGTTGGTACTTTCGGGATGCTGTATCCTGGAGCTCTCCTGAAGAGGAAAATATGCTATCGAATACGACTTCGAGGTGGGGTATTTCCACTGGGAATCAAAGCCAGACCACAACTCACTCCTTAACCTTGACATAAATTTCAGCAAGGGTTTATTTGGGAGAGAGAAGTTTAGTGTTTGAATTTGTCACTGCTTGACTTTATTGACTTACTCAGCTTGGCTGAGATGCTGATGCAGACCCCAGACGCTGTGCTTTGGCCATCTATAATGTCCCTTTTCTGTAGTTTGCCTGTGCAGCCACCATGAAGTTCCTCTGTTGCTAAACTAGATTTTGTGGATTTGTGCCGCTTCTGGCAGGCCTTATCACACAATTGCAGGCCTCTCCTTACTTGTTCTTTTAAACTACTGATCAGCATGGTCTTCATTTACAGTTAATCTGAAGGTCTGTTAGGTGCTCTGAGCAATACTGTTGGCCATGAATATTATTCTTTTAAAAAAACAATCAGACTTGCCCAGCATGTTATGGGATGGGGCTTTAAAAGAACTTTTTTTGCATAAAACTGTACCTGCACTTTGTGCAGATCGAGATTGTTTCTAATCATGATTCCAAACATGTTGCAGTACTGGGAGAATTGGAAGACTTGAAGCCCTTGCCAAAAGTCTATCTGGCAGATGGAGGAACACCAATAGGATGGGGGCAGCGTTCTTGTGAGGCTCAGATGTTCTCCCCTGCAAGTGAACAGTGGTAGAAGGATGCTGGAGTTCCTCCCAAGGTGTTAACATCTGCCCTGTTTTCGGCACTCCGTTCATTTGTTTCTCTTTTTGCCAGTTGGTACCTGGCAGAACTCAAGGTCTTTTCACATTGAGTGTCTTTGTGCCTCCACCTCACAAGGTTCCTTATTTCTTCATCCATCAAAGACTCTCCAAATGAAAGTTGTATTTAACAGGCAGGCTGCTGTTTTCAAGAGGCAGCTGGGAGACTGCTTCCCAGCTGGAGGCAAAAAAGTGTAGCCGGTTTGAGGGCTGCAACTGGGAAACTGCTGGAGTTGCTATTGTTCAACCAGCTGCACCCCTCTCCTGGTGCTCTCTGATATTCCCATGTTTGGAAGATAATCCAAATGTAATTTGAAGCGTCCAGCATATCTAAATTGGACACTTCTGCCCCTCCTGGTGGTGGCAGCTTCATTAACGACTGATTCCTTATTTGTAACTTTGGCAATACCAAACTTCTACATCAGTGATTTTAAATCCTTTTCACCTTGCCGTGCTGAATCGTTGAGGGTGCTGTCACATTTCCCCTCTGCGCAGGCAGTTGGCATCAGGAATGAGGCATTTGAAACTCCTCAAGAATAGAATGCATGAAGTTGCAGTAAACTATTTGGATATAAGGTCCAGAACTATTCTTGCAGAATAGCTGTGCAGCCTTCTAACCTAGCCCTCTTGGGAAGGGAGACAGGTCCTAGAAAATCGTTTGATTGAATGAAATTAACTGCTTTCAGGTTCTGGTCTGTCCAGTAAATAGCTTGGTGGGCTTTTGAGCAGGTGGCAGCGTTCTGTGACTTCTGGCACTAGATCCTCTCTGACACTGGCTATTTACTCTTCTTTTGAGTAAAATGCACCACACTTCATAGGGGTAGATGCCAGCTCAGAGCTGACTGCATAGCTCTGCATTTCTGTTTGTCATTGCTGGGGGTGGGGGACATGCTTCAAAAGACAAATGCCAGTGTTTGAGCAAATCCAGTTGCTTTCACTGGATTTGTTCGTGTGCATCTGCTGTGTTCAATTGAAAGGCTGTGTCAGGAGAGATACCCTCTGTCGACTGAGGTCCTCAGCCCTACTCTGTATACCACCAAGGTCCAAAACCTTCTCAAGCTCAGTATCTCATCTCTCGTCTCTTTCTATGCTGTCTGAAAACAAGCCAGGGGCAGACAGCACTTGTGTAGAAATAAGACAGGATAAATCCCCCTTCCCCTGTTACAGGAGCAGAGACTTTGCTGGCGTTGCTGACTCTTCAGGTCTCCTGTTGTTCTGAGTGGCTAATTTTCCAATTTTTTCCCTTTGGGTTTGGGTTGCCCATTCTGTTATTTGCAGCTTCGGCACCTAGAGAGAAAGAGTTCCATATTAGAGGACTAATTTGGAAAAACAGCTCCTCTGTTTTGCAGGCCCATGCTGTGGGTTCCTAGGTGTTACAAAAGGCTGAGAATGCTTCTTGGTGGGAAACACTAGTTCTGTCTGGAGGGCTGTGTTAGTACAGAGGCTGCCCAGGGAGGTGGTTGAGTCACCATCCCTGGAGGTATTAAAAAGACAAGTGGATGAGGTGCTCAGAGACATACATGGTTTAGTGGTTGATAGGAATGGTTGGACCTGATAATCCTGGAGGTCTTTTCCAACCTAGTGATTCTGTGAGTACTGGGTCAGCTTCCAGCTTGAAAATGCCTTTCAGCAATAGCTTTTCCCTTGTCATTAGACTTTAGCAAGTGGCTTCACGTGGTCATTGGTGGTGGTTTACAGAGTTACCCTAAGTCTTAGCATGTCTTTTGGAATGAAGCTGGATTTTTTGATTTGGAAGAAGCTGCGCTTGGAACAGCTGTCATCAAGAAAAAAAATACTTGGCAGAGAACACTACCAACTGTGTCCTTAATGAATTGGTGTAACACCTGGGTAACCGATTCTTTGTTAGCAACTCCTTATTGTTAGCGGTACACTTATTTACTTAGCAATGTGGTGCTCTAAAATCTCTATATGGATGCTTTCTGTCAAAATTTTTCTTTAAACATTTGCTAGTTCACTAGAGACTGTCAGACCCCCCCGCATCCTGTGCTGAAAGGGTTAATCAGAGCTTTCCAAACAATTTCTGATGAGATGCCTTAAAGAAGCTCCTGGCATACTCAGCATCCAGGTGGATTTTTATTTTTCATTCTATGTGTGAACAGGCCAAGAGGGAAGTGAGTTCTCCTACTGCAGAGCTCAATAACTGGATTGTAAGTCAAGTTTCCTTGGAGTTTATATACATTCCAACCAGACTTCTGAGGAAACTGCTTATTCCTTTTTGCCGAGAGAGGCTGGTGCATCCTGGGTCCTGCTGTTCAATGAACCTTTGCTGCTGTTCACAAAAGCAACTTCAGGCAACAGCTTGTAATTTAACACTATTCTTGCTTACAGACGGACGCTGCACAATCCGCTCTGCAGCATGAATGGAGCTGCACATTAAGGGTAATGTTGGGTAAGATGGCAGCTTGTGAATGTGTATTTTCCTCTCCCATTTTCCGGTGCCTGCACACAAGAACCACTGTGCTAATGGAGCAAAAAGTGCTACCTTCATTTTCCATCTCTTGCCTCCCCATCTCAAACTCTTTCGGGACGAGGTGGTTTTGTCTGCTGTTATTAGGTCAAATATGTGTGCAATTTGTTCTGCTAAAGGAGTCTGCTGGATATTTTTAACCTTGAGGCCACGTGCTCGGTTTTGCTCTTGTTAAGCACAAGAATGTCAGAAATAACTATTTCTCCTGCTTAGAAGGGAGGGGTTTGCCTTGTTCTCAGGGATAGGTTTTTACCCTTTCTCAGCACAGGTAAACAGTCACAGCCCTATTTCTCAGCAGTCTGTTAGTCTCTGCAGCCAAGGTAATGTGTGTGAAGGGAGTGGAGAGAAGGTGGAATCAGATGTGATTTTTTGGGAGCTAAAAGCAGTTACTGCAGTGGGGGATGTACAAGTCTTGTGAATTCCCCCATCAGGAGGGAACATCGTTCTTCACTGTTAAAGCCTTCCTGGGTTAAAACCATGTTCCTTTTCTGCTTTGCTGTGCCCTGTTTCAGCAGAGGGGGTGAATTGCTCTCCTGTCTTGTTCACCTTTACTTCCAGCAGTGTTTCTTGGCCATCCTTGTTGGGTTTATTATGGAGGATTAAATAACAAGCTGCATCAGTGACAAAGAGTTGGTTATTGTGGGGAGAGGACAGATTGCTTTCTCTGAAGATGCTTCCTCTCTGACAACCTCCCAGTGTGACTGTCCTCTGGATGGATGAGTCTTATTTCTGTGCAAACTCTGTCAGTCCGTCTGCTTCTCTCACTGATCCGTGTGGTCACTAAGGAGCGACATGTCCAGTACCTTTAGAGAAACGGCATAGGCAGTGATGTGAGGAACTGTTTCAGGACTGTTCAGAAGATCCTGTTTTCCCCAAATGTTCTGGCTTTCCAAGCTAGGAAGAGGTAAGGAAAAGTAAGTGGCCTCATTTGGGGATGACTTCATGTACTACAGGTGTAATTAGCTGATGTGAAATGAATCTTGATTTGAAGAAGCTGCTCAGCATTGAACAGAGGCATTGGCTGACCTTGAGAGGCTGCCCTCACTCCAGGCATTTTTCTCTCCTATTCTCACAGCCCGGTGGGTGAAAAGCCTGTTTTTAAGGTCTGTAGTTTTAATTCTGCGTTCCCTGTTTTCCAGGGTCACCTTGTCCTCCACAGACTGTTACATCGTGCACGAGATCTACAATGGAGAGAACGCTCAGGACCAGTTTGAGTATGAGCTGGAGCAGGCCCTGGAAGCACAGTACAAGTACATAGTGATAGAGCCTACTCGCATTGGGGATGAGACGGCCCGCTGGATCACTGTCGGGAACTGCCTGCACAAGACGGCCGTGCTGGCGGGCACCACTTGTCTCTTCACCCCTCTGGCACTTCCCGTAGATTACTCTCACTACATCTCCCTGCCTGCCGGTGTGCTGAGCGTGGCTTGCTGCACCCTCTATGGCATCTCTTGGCAATTTGATCCCTGTTGCAAGTACCAAGTTGAGTACGATGCCTATAAACTTTCCCGCCTGCCCCTGCATACGCTTACCTCCTCCACCCCGGTGGTGCTGGTGAGGAAGGACGACCTGCACAGAAAGAGACTGCACAACACGATAGCCCTCGCTGCCCTGGTGTACTGTGTAAAGAAGATCTATGAGCTCTATGCTGTATGACTGCAGCAGGGAAGAGAGAAACCCGCAAAGACAAGCGTATTAAGACTCCCGCAGTAACATTTTGTTTTTCCTCTTTGAGAAGCAGTGGAGACTGGGAAGGATTTGGTTTAATAGAGCTGTTATTTTTAAAAATAACAAATCACTGGTGCACCAAGGTTTTTTCAGTTCTTCATTATACTTAAGATGTGGATATGTGGTGAGTTGAGAGCTGTATGTTAGGCCATGGGAGTCCAATCCAGCAGCAGAATGTTGATGAAAGAAACCTAGAAAGAGAGGGGGCATGAGAGCTTTTTTTTTTTTTTTTTGGAAACATTTAAGTATATTCTTTAATTGTATTACACAGAACCAGCCAGAAGTTATCATTGACCATTAAAAGATGAGAATTTCAAATCCTTTTGCTCTCTTGTTACTGTTATCGTAGTTCCCTTTTATGATGTGGTAGTTAATGATGTGTGCTCACACACAGACCTGATGTTCCTTCTGTCCACTGAACGTGGCAGTAGTGTCCCTGTCACTTTCTAGCAGCCTTCTGTGGCAGGAAGAGCTGTAGAGTGATGCTTTCCATCTTGCTGGACCGGTTGTTTCTTGGCAGAGGGCTTACCTGTTATCCCTTCAGTAATCGCTTAAACATTGATGGGGGGGGCTGAAGGCATCCAAACTTCGCTGCCCTCCCACCTCCTACTATTGCTTCTCCAGACAATGGGGATAATGCTGGAAGTTCCTGTCTTCATGTGCATTGTGCTCAGTTCTGGTGCAAGTTCTTTCTTGTGTAGGTACATCCGCACCGGCACACAAGGACTCCAAGGTGGGAACCCACCTGTCTCACCTTTGTGCTCTGTTGCTGCTGCTGACACTCGCACAGATGTGCCCCACTGTGTGATTCCACTGCTTTTGCTTGGAACATGCGCTTCTGGGGCTGCTGCTGCAAGGCAGCCCCGTGATCACACCTTGTAGCTGTCTTACCTGGAAGCTCAGAATTTGTTCTTGTGCATTAAGCAATCTTTTAGCTCAAAGATGTCAAAATCTTATGCTTAGAATGGGAAGTACTTAGTGGTTTGCAAGGTCTGCCAGTTACTTTTAAAAGATGGGGGCTTGCTTCCTACAGTCTCCTTCTACTAGATGGAAAAGAGGTGTGGCGAGGCTTTACACGGCCAGCTTGGCACAGCTCCAAGAGTTATGATCCGAATACAAGAGCAAAGCCCTGTCAGGAAGCCTGCCCGCATGGAGGTGTAACTGCTCCCTTCAGCAGTAGCTGCCACCCGCCCTCTGCAGCCAAAGTGCTGACCTTGGGCAGGACTCGGGTGAGGTCAGACACTGAATCCAGTAGTTCTATCTTTATCTTTCCAAACTGCAGCAGCAGGCAGCGAGAACTCGCCCTGGCCTCCAGGCTGCAGCAGCTTTTCTGGCCACAGTCCCAACTGGAGCGTTTGTGCTGATGCAGCTTTTCTGCTGGCAGGGGCCCCATCCTGGTTGCGTGTGTGCTGGGCAGACAGGTTTGCCAGGAGTTTGGAGCAAGTACTTTTATCACCCACGTGAGCAGCTGCACCTGAGCAGGCCTCTGGGCTGAAGGAAGCTTTGAGACATCGGGATGTTTCTAGGTGGCAACAGCCCTTTGCCCCTTTTGCTGGTGCAGCAGCTGAGTCGTCTCCCTCCAAGGTTAAAAAGCCGGGCTTTAGAGCGACCCTATTTATAGCCGCAATGTACAGTTGCCTTGTCAGAGAGCAGAGGGAAATGCAGCTACTTCATCCTCCTGTGGCTGGGCCAGGACTGCTGGGCAGGCGCCTTTTGAGCCCTGACGTTTGCTTCTGGAGTCCCATCTGCTGGGTGCATTTTACAGATTTGCTGTAGCCAATGTGTGCTTGGTCGCTGCAGGCGGCCCTGGAATATCCTTGTCCCTGCCACACAGAAGCTATTCCCATTCCTTTGTCAGGGCTATTAGTTCTTCACCAAACTTCTGTGGTCCCAGGCACTTCAGTGTTCAGCTTTCCCTTGGCAGGACAAACCCTTGGAGGCTCCCTGCACGTGTGACTGGAGCTAAAAATTAGTTTCCTCTGGTCCCTTATTGTGGAAGAAAAGGTGAAAAGTCAGCTTAGCTGTCACAACAGGTAGGTCTATTTTAAAACCACGCCTTTGGCTCCATTCTGAGGTGGAGAGGACACAGATGGGGTGTGGGGGGCTTGTTTTTTAATAAATACCAGTGATAACTGGCTGGAATACTTGGAGACATCCTGGCTACTAGCAAACACTGTTGTAACCTCAAGGTGGGGAGAACAGAGGGGTCTTGGGGTTGTGTTTCAGCACATAACACGAGATGGCTGCTGGATGTGGGGCTCTGGAGTCACCCTGCACCTCCCTGCACGCTGTGAGTTACTAGGGCTGGGAACAAGTCCTCCCTTCCCAAAGCCCTGCATGCTTTGCTGCCCATCCTGGCCATTACGGAGATGCTCTGAAATGCATCTTAGTTTCCATAGGGATGTGCACACTCTCAGTAACCTCAGATTTGGAGCTCAGTTTCAGCAGTAACTAACTCCCCACATGTCATTTCCTTCCTCAGGCCATTTCCACCCCTCAGCGCCCTGGAGAACACAGAAATGCCAAGTGGCCCACAGTCCTCCCTGGTAGCCGTGACCTGGAACAGCAGAAGACAGCAACTAGCTGAGGCTGGCAGGAGTGTTTGGTTTTGCCAAGAAATGGAGGACCTGAACATTCAAAACACAAAAGGAGAAGCACAACTAATGCTTACAGAAGTTTCCCTTGTGGAGAAGGAGAGAAGGTAATTCCTTGGTTTCCCATCTTACAGGGAAAAAAAAAATACACCAGAAAATTTCTGCTTATAATTTTAACTCCAAGCCTTTAGGTAGCAAAGCTGCAACCTCAGCCACAGTGAAGATAGCAGAGGAGGGTGTCCTAACAGAACAGCAGAATTGCGCTTGTTAAATACATCCTGGTCATCATCAGGATGGACTCTCACAGGTCACCTACAAATCTGTAGTGGTCACAAAAAGACTTTTTGAAGGAGTCACAGCCCAGCCTGCACAGCTGCACTAGTGTTCTAGCATGGCTGATCTCAGTGTGGTTTCACACAATGCTGACTGTAACCTAACAGGCGATGCAGAAGAGGACTGGAATGAAGTATGTTGTTCCACAGCCCCTACTGGTACAGCAGCACCTTGCAGGAATGTAAGAAAAGAAAGTCAAACCCTTCCTGCTTTCCCTTCCTCTAATGTTACTGGCTGTGAGGAGCTGCAGTAGAAGAAAGAATTAATTTCATAGCAATTGATTTATTTGTTATTTGTCATCAGGTGTGCACTCAGAGGCAGGACATACGAGGCGGTACACATGGAGGATGCTGGTCAGCACGTGGAGGCAGCAGCAGGGTCTGGACCTTGGCTTTATGGCAGTTAGAAGTTACAAAAGATTATTTCTCTCTGTATTGAGCTCCCTCAGTGCAGCCACTCCTTCCCAGTGGTGCTGGTATCCCTCACACAAGAAGGGGTGAAGAGTGGAAGTGAAGCGTTCCCTCCTACCATCAAACTCCCCGAAGCCTGTGATACCTGAACAGGCAGGTAATGGCTCCCCACTGGATGGGATCCTAATTAGCATCTGGGATTGCTTTAAAATGGAACTAAGGCTCCGTCTCCTCTGCTGCCCTCCCTATACACAGATTCTCCCCTGCTCACCAGGGCACAGAACAGCACCGACTCTGTGCTCCAGGCCTGCCAGCAGCTGCACAGTATTCACCCACAACAGCAGCCTTGCTGTACTTTAATCTGTTCGGGACTCCCCTGCATTAACTCCTGTTGGGGTTAACTCTGTACTGCCAGCGTTAATGTCCCTGTGCAGCAGTAAGACATGGTTCTGCTATAAAATAAGTGCCAAATCAAACTGAACTTCTACAGCAGTTACTTCTGTAAAAGTGACAACAGACTTGATTTTAGCTTAATACATCAGATGGTTTGGCACGTTAACAGGCAGAGGCTCTGAAGCCTTCCACTTCCAGCAGTGTAGCGTGTTCTAGATCAGACTGGAAGGAGACACTGCAGAGGAGAGGTCCCAGCAGGAGGCTGTATTTCACAGGGGCCACGGGGTGGGGGAAGCCAAGATTGGTTTGTATGAAGGCAAAACAGGTGGGGTTCATTTGTAGCAGCCCGTCAGAGCAGAGCACACCTAGAGTGAGGTGAGATGCTGTCTGCCAGCACACAGGCCTACCCTGCTGCCAGGTGTGTTCCCTGGATTTACCTTCCCCTGCAGCCACAGCTCCCCTCTGTCCAGGCACCCTTCTTCAGCTGGGGTGTAGGTGCAAGTGCTGTCTTCCAGCAAGCTGGCCTGCCCTGTTCTGGGGAAACTGCTTCCCACTCTCCATGGTAAAGTGCAACATCTCAAAAACCTGTTTTCCTGCAGGAGCACTTCCACTGATGTCCCAGCCGAACTGCAGGGTTGGCCTCTCCCCACAGTTACTGTGTGAATGAGCTGAGCTCTACGAGTCCTTTGCTTTTTTCTCCTTTTTTGCTCTCGTTGCCATTAAGGTGAAGAAGAGCCTGGGGAAGAGGTTTCGCAGGTAGACAGCCAGGGAGGGAGTAAGGCCAGCTACAAGAACTTCCTTCTTCTTCTGTCCCACGGCATTGAGAACCACCTGGGCAACCTCTGCGGCTGTCTGTCCTTCAGCTGTGTTCTTGTCCATAACTGCCAAAGGAAAACCAGGTGAGCATCCACGCCAGCAGGTAAGTCCACACTTCAGTACCTGCTAGGAACGCCTTGTTCTAATGTACATGGCTGCTTGTATGAGTTTGGTTTTTACACCTGCTCCGTGTGGGAGCATGGGCCGGTATGATTCACATTTGGCCTAGAAATCAGTGATTTCTATCTAGGAAGGCTAAATTTTGGGGGTTACTGTTCCCCCTTTGCATCCAAAGTTGACTTTTGATACATCAGGGCTAGCGTGTTCCCACCAGAGGCTGTATGCTGCAAGCACACTTTCAAGTAACTCAGTCAGGCTTTAGTTACAGGGCACAAAATCATCCCTCACCTCCATAGCGGGATCCGTCTGCTGTGACAGCATTGAGAGAGAGGTTTGTCTGAATGTATCCAGGGCTTATGACTGTCACATCGATGTCGTACTGCTCTACCTCTGCTCGGAGACAATCAAAGAAGGCCTGAGTTGCATGCTTGGAGGCAGCATCTAAAAAAAAAAAAGAGGAAAGGACCATGCACTGAGGAGAAGGAGTAAGGCTGATTTTCCCTGTCCAGAAGGCTGAGCAAATCCTTTTGCTTGCTCCCTTTCCACGTGGAGGTGGTCACTAGTGCCATGACTGACCCCAGCAGCACAGAGCTTGGTGCAGGCTGCACACACTGTGAGGAGCCAGGCAGGAGCCGAGCTCCATGCTGCCAGGCCCATGGGGCTCTGGTCATGCTAAGCAGCCCAGAAGCTCCCCAGAACACACCTCTGGGTGCAAGGCCAGATGGCTCAGGTGTTCCAGGCTCTCTTTCACTTCATATCACACCCATCCACTCTTATGTCATCCCCAGGATACTTCTCCATTTTTATGTTTATTTTCAGATGCCTGCATGCCAAACACTCTCCTTTTAATTCCTCCACCTTTTATAAGGTTTTTGCCAGTAATCTCACCAATATTATTTCTTGTCATTAATGATTTAGCATGAATAGTTTCCTGGATCAAGGTAACTGTTGAGGCTTCTGTTTTGGCACTGGCTGTAGTATGGCATGTCACAGCTTATTAAAACCCAACATTTCTATTTTCTTTAGATTAACCAGGCAAACAGCAAGGATAAAATGCAATAATATGGAAATAATCAGAAAGTTTACAAGGACTTCTCTCAAGTGTTAAGATAGGAACATAGAGCTCTTTTCAAGACAATGAAAATACATTCTCCTTCTCCATCCCCTACCATCTTTAGGACACAGCTCAGGTGTTGTATTTGAGTGCCTTCCTCAACAGCTGTCAGAGATTTGTGACCACACTAAGAATGATGCACAGCTCTGCCTTCCCTCTGTGCTGCCAGCATTATGGAGAGCTAAATGTGGAGGCAGCAGCCAAGTATTCCTTCAGTCTAGCATCCCAAGTATGTCTTCCCCATCTTCTATGGAGGTACTTACATGCTGATCTGAAAGGAATGCTTATTTTGCCTTGGACACTGCTGATGGCCACAATGTGGCCTTGTCTCCTCTTGATCATGGAGGGGAGAAGTGCTAGGAAGACACAGAAAAGACCCATTCAGAATAGCAGTCCTGCTGTCAGTGCTGTCAAGAATCGGTGCTTTCAAAGCATTCAAAGATGCCCAAGTGAATTACAAGATATGCAGGGGCTGGGCAAGGGATAGTGCTCAGGATGCCTCCGACTGCTGCTGCAGGCTGGCTGGGATGTTCACCTAAGACAGACCCCTTGTGCCAAAGAGACCCTGCAAAGGTGCTTATAATTTCTACAATCTCCCACAGGCATGTTCAGCAGGACTTGCTCTTTTCTGCCACCTTTCCATTTCCTGCAGCTGACACCTCCCAGGCTGAGCTTTCTGTGTAACCAAACGAGGTGCTGAGGAAAACTCTAGCTTCACCTAGAAATCTGTCCTGTGTTCCTTAGGGTTTTCCTGGTTTGCTTACAGGAAAGGTGGGGAGGGGCTTTTGATCAGGGAGTGCAGGGATAGCATGAGGGGGAATGCTTTTTCAGAGCAGACAGGCTAACTGTATCTCTCTTCATAAGTTCCTGCCAGAAGAGATACAGGAGGTGTTTCAAGCAAGGTGGTATCTCTAATCATGTTCTTTCCATGCAGTCCTCTCCAAACATCAGATTTAGGCCTGACCTAAAGCAGAACTTTCCTCCCTTCTTATAGTGTACTATGTACAAACTGAAGTTAAGCTGCACTTAGTTGTGCTGACCTGCTGAAATTATCAGCCAAATCCACTGTCCCCCCATAATCTAGATCACAGGTACCTTTGGTGAGGGCTATAGGACCAAAATAATTTGTTTCCATCACTTTCTTGTCCACGTCCAGTCCTGTGTCCACAATTGTGCCTCGGAAGCTAATGCCAGCATTGTTGATCAGAATGTCCACGTGGCCCAAGTACTTCAGGATCTCTTCAGCACCATTTAGGACAGTCTTAGTGTCCGCGAGGTCAAATACCACAGTGTGAGGTTTGTGTGTCTGTGAATAAACAAAAGGTGGTAAAAGACCAGCTCAGGCTGTGCTGATATGCTGCATGTTCATGCTCATGACTCAAAGGCGACATGAGATTTCCTAGGTCTGGAAGCACATGAGCAGGGCCATCTAACCATCCAAACCTCGTGCAATTAAAGCATAGCAGTTCCATTTGATAGGAATACATGGCAGAAGCAAGTGGAGCTCTCATCTTTATTGTTCTTTATACTAGAGCTAAAGAAAGAGGCAAGTAAGCTCTTCCTCAAATAATCAAGTTCGCTATTATCTTATTAAAGAAAATGCATCTGAAATAGTAAAACATTTGACCTGTATGTCTTCTCCAGAAGCCAGTGATGCCTTTCTTAGCCACTGTGAGCAGCACTACACATCAAAAATAAGAGCCAACAGTAGCAAAGTCACTTTTTCAGATCTAATCTATGGCCCACAGATGCCAGAGGTCTGGGCACCCTGCAGGCCCATTCTTTCACTTCCGCTACAAGGCAAGAAATCTTTCAACTGTGTTATTTCTGTCGGGTTTTTACAAGATATGGCGTGACAGCTCTATCTCCCATAGCACTGTCTATCCCTGACCACAAAGTTGCATTTTTCCTATTGCTCAACAGAACAACCCACAAGCAGTTCTGTAACTTCTGTAATAACATAAACAGAAATCCCTGCCACACGCAACAAGAAGCCTTTTCTTTACCCGCACTTACGTTCTTTCGGTGATTGGTCATGGTAGAAAGCTGCTGTACCAGGTCTTTGAGCTTCTCACTGTCTCTACCACAGAGCACCAGCTTGGAGCCAGCTGCATGGAAGGCTTTTGCACATTCTTTGAAGGAATCAAGCAAGAGAGAAAAGTAAATATTTGAATGCCAGAAACAAACAGATCTACACTATACCTGGAGATAGGCTAAAAACTCTTCTAGCTGGCAAGGGTCTGCAGCAGCATTATCACTCCTGCGTGACAGACTGTTTTACAGAAAGTTGCAGCAAGATGCCATTTTCCTGTGACTTTGGCAGACACGTGACAGCAGGGAGGCAGCTGGTGTGCTCACAGTTACCGTGCTGGTTATGCAGTTATTGTGCTGTTTACGGATCCTCCCCCAACAGTTGGTTGAATTTACCCAGGCCTCCTAATTTCTCACTGTGTGCTCTTCTTAAGAGGGAGGGGCCTTCCATACCCACCTTTTCCCAGGCCAGAGGTAGCCCCTGTGATCACAACCACCGCTTCCTGGAGGTAAGCTCGCATCCGCATCCACTGCAGCAGCCGGAAAACAGCAAAGATCCCCAAGCTGCCAAAAAGCAGTGGGATGATGACTGTGCTTGTGAAATCCATGAGTTTTCCTTTCTTGACGACGTTCCTAGAACCACAAGATGAAAGGAAACAGACTGTTTCACCATCAAGAAAATTAGCAGAGGCTTGAAAACAAGAGCTAATGTGGACACTGTCAGGCTCTTCTAGATTTCCACTGGGCGCTTGGACAGAAGTAGCTGGCCAGTGAACAGGCTACCTTGTTGAACCAGGAGCGAACTGTATAAAGTATTTCTGGAGGTGGAGGTAGAACACAATAAATTAACACACAGAGATAGCTGAGCTAGCTCTAAATAAGCTTGACAAGGTCTAAAAATAAAGCCATCATGTTAGCACCCAACTCTTCTCAAGGTACTACAGAGGTTCCTGAGCTAACTTATGAATCCAAAACACCGTGCATGAAGCAGCTACACAGCCAGCTGGGGAGCAAAATCAGAAATCCCCAAGGAGGATTAAACTCGCTCCCTTGCAAAGCAGCATGTGAGCACAGCACCCAGCTGCTCAGACCATTGTCTTGTTCCTCTGCCTCTTTGTGCCGAGTGCATGCAGGGTGTGTATTTTGTACCAATACAGCAGAGGGATGGTAGAGCTGATTTAACATACGAGTGCATGACACCCCTAAACCAGTTCCTGCAAAAGGGCTCGTCAGACATGAGGCCACTGGCCTGCTTTAGGCAGGGGGTAAGAAGAAGGTTCTCCATTCCGGTTCCTGCCCTCTTTCTGTTGTCTCTCAGAGGCCTCTTGCAACTGGTTCATGTGGGCAGGGATGGCAGGTGCTGGGCTGAGCAGTGTGGCTTACAGGGCATTTTGGAATCGAACTCCTCGGCTCCCATTCAGGACCTTTCATTATTTCCAAGTGGGAGCTGACAGGTGGAGTGGTGCTTCCGTTACAAGCTCAGGTTGAAGCTGAGGCGTTACAAAAATCTGGCCCTGACCAGCTTTGCTTCCAATTTCAGTGAAATGCAGATAATGGTATAAAGCAGATGAAAAGGTAATTGGGAAGAGGGGGCTTTTCTGATACTTTTTGTAACTAAATTGCACAAGTTGATGGGAGGGAGTCCCACATTTACTTACAGTGTGGTCCTTTCTCATTCTTTGGCAAAAGTAATAATTTAGCTGAGCTAAATTATTTTGGAAAGAATTCCTGTAGCACTTCAGACCTACAGCAAGTAGTTTTTCTTTGATTTCACAGACTCACTGACGTTGCCTAGCAGGAGTCCTCATTTCAGCTTGTCATACTGAACACGCTGGAAAAAAACACTGGCAAAATAACTACCAGTTGAACAAGCGAACATGGAACCAGCTCAAGCTGTAGAGCCACACGGCAGGACTTTCATCAACATCCATGTTGCAGAGCCCCAAGTCAGGCCATGGCCACAACTGGATGGCAGTTACCTTCTGAGCAGTTTTCGGGGCTATTTGGTAGGAAGGCTGAAAGGAACAATGGCTGCAGCCTGCAGAAGTTATATTCTGTTCAGCTTTAGGGTTACTTACTGCAAAAGCAAGAGAAAAAAACTGCTGCAATTTGAAGGAGAATGAGAGAGATCAGAGATTAAAAAAACCCTTGATTCACATCAACAAAAATGCTAAGATGCAAGACAAAGGCTGGGAGGAGAAGATAAAAAGCATAAAACCCAAGTTAAGACAGATAACACTTTGAAGTAGCTGAAGACACCCCGAGGCAGATAACATCATCTCACATCAAAAATGCAGGGGAGGGTGGGAAACTCAAGGTGTCCCACATCTGATTTGAGAGAAACTGGATCTCAGACCTCCTGGCTCAAAAGGTCCGTGATGTCACTATCACCTTTGCTCCAAAATGTGGCAATTGATGCTGAAAACAAATCCTATTTGTTCTTGACAGGCAATGTTTATGACGCCAGAGCATCTACAGGAGAGAAGCTCATAACTGGTTCAAATAAAGTCCTGGAATTCTCAGTTCTCCATCCCAAAAGGCAGACTGGAACATGCAGGTTATTAGCAGAAAATAAGAACACTGCTAATTTAAGCAAATACCAGTGATGGGAAACTGTTGAAGGGCTCGCCATAAGATACATCTCACATATCCAGTTCAAAAAACCTTTCCCCTTAAAAAATAAACTATGTTATCCTGTAAAAGCCAGGACAGTGACATCTGAAGGAACAAGGATCTTCACTAATAAGGTCAAGAGTGCAGTAAAGGCAGCACAGATGAGATCAAGTCCTAAAAGAAACTAACTCATGGCAGTTTCTCTACACAGCACCTATTCTCCCTAAGCTTCAGTCACCAGAATCACATTGTCCCTTAGTGACAAATGGCAGCAACTGGGAGGCTATTTTCAGAAATCAAAGGTGTCAGTTAAAAGGTGGGGGCTTAAAAGGAAGGAGAAAACCATTTGTTGTAAGGAAGCCCCTGTCCAGAAGCACAGTAGCTCTGAGCCGAGTTAGCTACCAACGTTAGCCTGCAGAAAGCACAATGTCCTACCTTGGAAAGAACTCGCTCGCCAGTGGCTCTGAGATGGTGTCTCCCTCTGGTCTTCTAACAGAACAGACCAGGCTTAAATTTGGAAATGGCAGCGGTTCAAGCCAACGCGCTCTGCCCAATGCGAGCCTAGCCAAGAGCTGCCTCGGAAAACGAACCTCAGGAGCACGGTCTGTGACCTTTGAAGTGTGGGGGAGTTTAACCCTTGAGTAAAAAGACAAGAGGTGAGTTCAAAATCATCCACAACTCACGATGACCCTCAGAGTACTTCTAGTCCTAAACAAAGAGTGAATCCAGAGCATCCATAAAGACCAATCCTTCCACGGTCTAGATGGAAAAGGTGGCAACCTATGAACCCACTGCAATTCTGTTACTGTAATTAGTCGGGGGCATACTCTGATTTTGCAGTGCACGCTCTAAAATGGGCTAAATCATACTGACTGAGAGACAACAGACTTTTAATTCCTTACTTTAGGATTCCTGAGAACTTCTGAGCACAGCTGACCAGATGGATGAGCTTCTCATCACCCTTTGCTTCAAAAGCCGGTTGTTACTGAGTTTTGTAGCAGACTAGACTAACCAAATTCCTGATAAGCCACACCTGACAGGGAGAAAAGTGAGCATTCCTCACACTGGATATCAGCTAACTGCCTTTACTGACCCAGCTGCTTTGGAGACAAACTGAAATCACATACATGGACAGCTGAGCCAGAAAAAGATGCCCTATACAGTGTCTGTTACATCAGGGATCTAATAAAAGCCAAAAAGAAATTTGCTGACAATTTCTGTGATGCACAAGATCCCCCTGAATGGCAAGTTAAACGTCAAAAAATGCATCCAAAACCCTTAAGAAAAAACAATGGTTACATTAATTAAAAAATCTGAATTACTGAAACGCCAGCATGCACTTACAGAATCACCTTTCACTCTCTACTTTATCTGTGGAAAATGATGCAAAAAATCCACTGAGGCCACCAGCAAAGCTCCTGAGAAGGAACATGGGAAATGGAGAGAGCTCCTTACTACGGTATTACTAGTCCAGAGGGAGAAGAGAAAATGGGTTTGGAAGAAAGAATACAATAAATCAACTGGAATTATCAAAAGAACTAATGGCAACTAATGTTGGTGCCACAGGCTTGCTACATGCTGGTGGCAGGCAAGCCTCACCACCAGTAGCTGTCAAAGGGTTTGGGGTTTGCCGAGGGGCAGCAAAGATCAATTGTAGTGTTCTGGATTAATTTTACCAGTGTGATTTGAAGGATCTACTGTCTCATAGACTTTACTTGAAGCAATGTCTCGGGAAACCACCTCCTCTATTCCAGTAGCCCCTCAACAGCATCCTGCTTATCACAGGAGAGTTTGGATTGGAAGGGAATTCAAAGCTCACCCAGTTCCAACCCCTTGCTCTGGGCAGGGACACCTCCCACTGGATCAGGTTACTCCAAGCTCCATCCAACCTGGCCTTGAACACTTCCAGGGGTGGGGCAGCCATGGCTTCTGCGGGCAAGCTGGGCCAAGGCCTCTCCACCCACACACGAAAACGTTTCTTCCTAAGATCTCACCTCGATCTCCCCTCCTTCAGCTGAAAACCATTCCCCTGCATCCTATCCCTGCACTCCCTGATCAAGAGCCCCTCCCCAGCTTTCCTGAAGCCCCTTTCCATACTAGAAGGCTGCTCTGGAGCCTTCTCCGGGCTGAACAACCCCAACTCTCTCAGCCTGACCTCAGATGGGAGGAGCTCCAGCCATCGGATCAATCTTGTAGCCTCCTCTGGACCCCTTCCAACATGACAACACCCGCTGCGCCAGAGACAGGGTTTTACTGACATTTCTACTGAGTCAAGAATCACCTCAAGCACAGCGAGAAGACGAGAGCGGGGCCCCAGCCTCCCCCGCCCGGGTTACGGACACGCTTTAACAGCTGTGACAGCGCCGAACGCGACAGCCTCAGGTCCCCGCGCCTCTCCCGTCGTGCCCGGGCCGGGCCGGGCCGCTCGGGGGCCGCCCCGGGACCGGGACCTGCCGTGCGGAGCGGGGGCCGCGGGCCCTACCTGGCCTCCGCCGTCACCATGGCCACCGCCGGAAGCGGGTGGCGGGCTTTCCGCCAATAGCAGGTAGGGAGGGGACCGGAAGTGGCCTAAGGGGCGGGCTTTCTGCCGCGGCGCCAAATGAGAGGCGGCTCCTCCTCTAGGTCGGCCGGAAGTGGCGGGCCGGAAACTCTGTGGCCGCGGGTCGGAGCCGGCTGGCTGGTCCCCGTAGGCGTCGTTCATCCCCTGTTCCCTCTCGGGACCGCGTCGGCCCACGGCTCCTCTTGGGCAGGGGCAGGGAGGGCCTGAGGCGCTGCCCCGGGGGCGGGGTGGGGGCAGTTGGGCTGGGTTCTACCGTGAGCTTCCAGGCACAGCAATATAGTTGCTCGGAGGCCTCTGAGCTGAGGCAGCCGTGTCGATGGGAGCCGTGTCTGTGCGTTTAGAAGGGCGACTTCCAGCTCCAGCTGCTTGTTACCGCTAGAATCAAGACATAGGAGTGGGGCTGTTCTGAAGCAGCCGAGCTAGGGGGCTGTGACTGGGGTATGTTTCGGGGGTCCTTCATTAATTATGCATTTGATTTCTAAGCAGGGTCAGCTTGGGAATCCTCCCTTTTGCAGGGGTCATTACTTACACTTGTATCGCTGGGTAGGGTGATCTAAAGTCTTCTTTGTTTCCTCTACGCGGAAGGTGAAGATGGAGAAGTCGCACTTGATGGGCTGTGCAGTATGTGGCTGTGAGGAGCAATGGGTGAATTCATGTAGAAGGAATAAAAATTAGGAGCTTCTGCAGAGTCTCTTTCAAAGGTGGGATCAGGAGAATCTGGTTTCCCCAGCCCACTTTGTGCAGTGAAGCTCACAGACTGCAGCCGTGGCACGGAATTGTTCCAGTTTGTGATGAAACGGGGCCTGAATGTGCTGCAGGTTTTACACTTTTATATTTTCCCATTGAGGAAATAGCACCAATAAGGGGCTGCAGCACACCTCTAGCCAGGGTTTTGGGAACCTGAGGCCCCAGGGGTCGCAAAGGCTGAGTGAACTCAGTGGTAGGAGATTTTTCCCTGAGGAAGTCACATGTGTGTCTATCCCACAGGGAGTTTTCCCACCTATTTGTGACAGTGTTGTGTGAGCTGCAGTTGGAAACACCAGCATTATCCAGAGACAAAGGCAGTTAATGCCAGGTGTCTTTTTCCCTTCGAACTAGAGCCAAGATAAAGAATGGCTGTTTATGTCAGCTTTTGAAAGACAGTTTTATCATGAGTGTTTATGGTAAGTGTTCCTATTTGTGATAAGGAAAATACAGTGAAGTTGTGAATTCATTTCAGTAATTTTGCCATTAGTGGAGAATCAATGATTGAGGAAAAAGGAGAAAAGAAGTTGAGATCTTCCTAAAAATCACCTTCTGAAAGGTCTGATGGTAATGCGTGGGCTTGGCTTCAGGTTGTTTGCGTGGTGTCTGCCAGACTGTTTATTTTTACAAGGAACAGTCTCTCACCAGACCAGCAGGGCTGGCAAAGCTGGTTGGAGCCAAGTGCCCTGCAGTGACTGTTTGCGTAGTGAGTTGTAGAGCAAAGGCTTTGACTGGAGTTCCACTTAGGGAAGGAAATTCATTGGACTGTCCCTTGACTTTGTTGCTTTGATTGTGATTCTGTTTTCTTAGGTTAACCTGGTGTAATTAAAAACAAATCCTCTGCTGATTTAAACGTGGTTGACACCTGGCACCCTGGGTGGCCGTTAGGTGACTGGCTCAGATCGAGGTTCCTTTGTTGGCAGGAACGTGAGAGGTGAATCTCCCAGAGCAAGGACTTGTTTTGGAGACCATGCAAAACCCTGGGATCCTTTTAGCATTTTAACACTTCCTTGACAAACATCCTGCTGTTCTGTCGCTGCCCTCCTGAGGTGCAAGAGCTCTTTTTTGAGGGGAAAGAAATCGCCACACTCAAGGAACTATTTGCACTTGTGTTTCGTGACATCTGCTTTACTGCAGGCATCACTGAGTGCGGATCTACAGCCTTTTAACCCTGTTCTCTAGGGCAGCAATTTTGTGCTCTAGTTCTTCTAGGCTCTTATTTATCACCTTTCTTCAAGGAGTACTGGATGTAGTTTTTCTCTTAAGAAAAGCTTTGGTTGCTTACCCTAAGAGGAAAGATCTGTGCGGAGATCCCCACAGGATAACAAAAACCTCCACTGAGGGAAGCATCCTTGAACGATTTTAAACTGAAAGCTCCTAATTTCACTGTGACTTTGGCTGGAAAATGTAAATGTTCAAAGGGCTGGGGGCATGATTAATGATTTTCTTGCCTCAGACTCTGGTGCAGGAGTGCAGACTCTCCTCCTACCCCCTGCTTTTGTAGGCTGGCTTCGTAGGAGTGAATGAAAGCAGACTGGGTTGTAAGGGGAGGAAATGGAGAAAGGCTGGTGTCTTGGGGCTTTCCAGTTCTTTGCCCCTGCAGATCAGTCATCCATGTCCCTTCCAGGCAGTGAATGCAAGAAGATGGGTCTTGATTTCTGCACCAATTAAAGTTCTGGTTTGGAACTGGGCTCTGACTTAAGGACACCAGACTCCTGTTGGAGATCTCCCACTGGTCAGTGGTCTCAGTTCCTCTCGAGGAGGGTGTTGCTCTGGCTCGCTTCACTGCACTCACAGGTTTTTGCATCACTTCAGTATTTTCTTTTTTTCTTTAGGTTGGTTTCTAGAAGGTTTGGTTCCTGTTGTTTGTAATTACTGTCTTCTCCAGACCCTGCACTGCAGCATTTCCAAGCGCAGTGTGAAAACGGTGCAGACTTAGTGAGACTGCATTTCTGATGTATTATTGTGCGGCAAATCCCTGATCTTTGCAGCTAACCCAAAAGCTGGGGAAGAGGGAGCAGTATCCTCTCCTCCTGCAGCTAAAAATCCTCAACCATACACCACAGCCATTTTAATCCAGCTGAATGCTTTCAGGGGAGATAAGGCTGTTTTGTCACACACAGAAATAGAGACATGGCAAAGCTGAGGTACCGTTTCCATTGCTTTAGTTGCTGAGTGGGCAGCTCAGGCCTAGCATATTAAAATATCTCTTCCCTGCAGCTTTTCTGATCTCGGGATATTCAACCCTGTCCTTCCCTCCTGCCTTCCCTCTTTGCTTTATAGTGGTAAAGGCAGGTAAGGCTGAGGGCTGGGTGTCAGGCAGCAGGCACATCTGCAGAGAAGTGCATTACTTTACCCCCTCTTCTACTTTTTGGTGGGTTGGGAAAGAGTTAAATAACAGAGGGAGAAGCTGTGCTATTGTTCAGGCATCCCTGGGCCCGGGGTGGCTGATCTCTATTCCCGGATCTGCCTCTGGCTTCCTGCATGACCTTGGGCCGGTCACTTACCTTTTCTTTTCCTTAGCTCCCAAATAACAACGTGGAAATCGTTCTCTTCCTTTGGTGCCTCTTCCCCTGCAAGTTTCAGGTTGGCTGTGATCCCCCGGTGGGAGATGATGGGAGGAGGAGAACACATTTCCACTGGAGAAATATTTACACAGAGGGTAGCAGGTTTTGGTCATGTTCTCTCAGATGCAGCGTGGGCTGAGCATATGGTGATATTTGGGGTTTTTTTTTTTAGTAGGCAAACCTGTGGTGAAAACCGAATTCCGTTTGTTGTTGATGCAGCTGCCCGAGAGCAATGCCAGCTGCAGTGATCTCTTCCTTCACTAGATGGTGCTTTGGATCAAAGATTCGAATCACCGCAGTTCCTTTCTGCACAAGAACTGCTCAATTTTTCTTCCCCAGTCTCCATTCCTTCCCCTCTTTTCTTTCTGTGCCTTAACACTATGGGGGACACTTAATGATGCTGGATATTGAGAAAGGCTAATCTGGTAGTAGTGCAGGCTCCGAGCTGCCTGCACAGACCAGCCGGTTTATCTTCTGGGCTTTGGTTTCTGAAGCGTCTATCAGTGCTGCTGGGCTGTGGCAGAGAATTGAATTCTTTCCGTGTTTTCTATTCCCATAAGGAAAAGGCTTCAAAGAGCGAGTCCCCTCCCCCTCTCTGCTGGTGAAGGGCATTTAGGGAAGCTGGGAGAAAAAAAAAATCCAGCTCCGACAGAGGGATTTATTTAACAAACCACTGCCTTTCCCTACCTTAGCAGAAGATTGGCTGTTATTTTTTTTTCTGAAAAGGAATCGCTGCATTTATATCCATCTTTGTATTCAGGAGATGGTTACCCAGCCAAGGTCACTGCTGCTGCACGCCCGTATCGCACAGCAAGCCAGCCTCCTTCTTCCTCAAAGCACTGATTTTGGAAAGGCTTCCCCAGGTAAAGAATAGGAATAGGCTTGAATCTGCCAGTGCAGTGTCCTGAGCCACCGGGTAGAGGAAGGCAGGAGACCAGCCCTCCCTATTATAGAGGCAGCAGAGGAGATGGATGAAACTGTAAACGAACATTTCCTGTGCAGACATGCACAGGGATGGGTTATTAGCTCGCACAGCAGGGTGTGTGGCGGTGAGCTGTCATCAGAGTGCAGGGCAAACCCTGCTGCCTTGCCCCCAGCCCATGCTGGCCCCCTCCGAGGCTCTTGCCCGTGCTGTTGGTTCGTATCCATGTGTTTGCACGGCTACCCGGAGCCTGCTGCACCCCTGCCCTCGTGCCAGGCTGCCTCGCACGCCTGCATCCAGACCCTCCCATCAGGGAGGCTGCGAGGTTGCATCACTTACCGCTCCCTCCCTGTGGAATTGTACAAACGTTAATGAACGGGGCTGGATTGCTGCTATGACGCCAATCAGCCATGCACAGATTTATTGTCTGAGGCCAGGAGATTATACTTCTGACACCGCACCAATGACAGCGATTCTGTGGGTGTGTGACAAGTCCACGAGGCCAGAGCCCACAGCAGCCCCGATCTCACGTGCTGGATGTTCCGCTCGTGGCAGTGACGTACCCGCAGCAGGGGCAGGAGCGATGCTGAACTGCACTGTGGCAACAAACTCCTCTCAGGACTGGGAGCTGACAGTGATTTCTTTGTCGTTCCCCTGCTGTCATCTTCCCACTGCACATGCATTTGTTCATCGTTAGTAAGATATTGCTGATGACTAAGCGCTGGGTTTGCAGCACAGGGAAACCGTTTGAAGGAGCAGCTCAGAATGCAGGGCTCTTCGTGAGGAGTGGGGACAGTGCATTTTCTCACATTATTAGATCTGGAGAGCATCTTCTGGTCCCTCTTGGCTGAGAGGTAATTGCATCACTGGCACATGCAGATATTTTTTTCCTGAAATCTGCTTGTTTTATTGTTTTTTCCTCTAATGGAATTTGCCAGTGTGTCCCAAATTATGTGGTTCTGAAATTTAAAAGCAACGTACCTCTGTGGGGGGGAGCATGAGTGATTTTTCGCTTTGCAATCTGGCTCTTCCTTTCCCCCTCCCATTTCCCCACATCCCCATGTGTTACAAAGCCAGCTGCTCCCGGAATAGTTTGGGAATGAAATGCCACCGTTTGAAACTGGTGAGTCACACTTTTTGAAAGGGGGGGGGGTGGTGAATATAAAATCTTGTGGTGTGGCAGAGCGTCTCCTGGTGAGTACAGAGGGATTTTTAGAACCACAGACTCCCCGCTGATGGAGTTGAGGGGCTTTGAATAAAGGCTGCTGGGTGTGTCTGTGCTGGGTTTTGCAGGAGGATCTCAAAAACCCTCTGCAAACTTTGTCTTCCTTCGTGTCCCCACTGCAGCTGCATCCTAGTGCCTCCTCCAACAGGACTCACTTGTATCTGACAAGGCACCTACAGTGACTCTCTTAATTAAGTCTCCATGCGCTGCTGTGAGGTGTGTAATTACAGTGAGCCCTGACTTCAGGAACTGCTCAAGGGACTAACAAAAAAAATTTCTTTACCAGAGCAGAGAGGAACAGGATTATACTGAATACATTTTTGGGGATATTTTAAGGGAAGTGTATTAACCAAAGGGGATCGGTTATTCCAGTTCCTTCTCAGCATATCCCAATATTAGGATGATGTCTTTAATATACTGGGTGTTAACGTAATCATAATCCTTCCAAAAGGATACTTGAGATCTTTTAACAGAGACTGCTGTAAGAAAGTGTCAGTTAGTGCAAATGGTGACACAGATCTTGCAAAATGAACTGTTGTTTATCAGAAGCTGAGCAGCTGTCCCTCTGCCCAGTGGAAAATATATTTAGTGGAAGGGCAACACTCAGGATTGCTGCTCTAGGGTATCAGACCCACCCATATTCACAACTTTGATGGCAGCTCTGCCTGGCAGGTGCTTGGAATGGTGCATTTTGAACTGAGGTACCGTGGTAGCTGCAATGCTAGTGGTGTCTCCCAGAGAGCTCTAGTGGTTCCAGGCAGACTGATTTGCGGTGTTGCTGCTGCCCATGGTCAGAGATCTCTGCCCGGTGCCTGTGGTGGTGGGTTGGATTGTGCATCTCCATTCACAGCCCAGCCCGTTCGTTTAACCTGCCAGCTCTTACAGGTTGTGGTTTTGGTCCAAGCAGTGAACTGTGGTGGTTGTGGAGAAGATACGCCACCCGTTTGCAGCCTCTGCTTTAACACTGGTGATCTCCAGTAGAAGGAGAAGAAGCAGCTGGCAACTAATACCATAATAATTCTCTTCAAGTCCCACCTTCCCTGGCATTCTGAGTACACACTGGGAGTAAAATCCCAAATCACAAGCTAGACTCTGTGGAAAATGTGGTGGGGATTTTGCGAGCAGAAGCCCTAGGGGGTTTGATGCCATCTCTGTCTATTTTATTTGGAAGACTGAGCTAGCAGCAAGATTTTATGAAGTGTGCATTTCTATCTCAAATTGTAGATAGTGTTAACTGGAAACCCACATACTCTGTCATCACTGGATTTGACAAAAATAATCTCTGGCTGCAGAAATTTGCTGCAGAGCCTGAGATTTTCTTTAATACAAAATAAAAACCTCAGAGACAACCTTGAGAAGTCAAACCTAGGTTCTGTTCCACATGCCTTTTTTGCAGCAGCAAAGCCTACTTATCTGCCCCACTCTTTTCTCTTTTGTGCTTCATTGCTGCCTTTTTTTATTTAATTCAGACTGTTTCTGTGGTTTGGCTGACACCTTGGGTCTGCAAGGAGTGGAACCAGCAGCACCGCAAGAGCAGGGAGTTGTGGCAGCAACGTAGGAGCAAGTGAACCAAGGAACCAGGTAAGAAAAGGGTACCTGCTGCACTGTCAGGTACTCCAGACCAACTCTNGGAACCAGGTAAGAAAAGGGTACCCCTCTGGGTACCTGGCTGCACTGTCAGGTACTCCAAACCACCAGCTCCAAGAGATGTGAACAGCAGGATCATCAGTTCTGAAACCTAATGCCAGTATTTTAGTGCATAATGTTGTCTTCTTGGCCTCTGTTTCTTCTAGCATAGGTGTCTGCTTGGTATGTTTACCTCCCCAGATTCCCGATGGGGATTCCATTTAGTTTGCAGTTTCCTGCAGGTGATTCCCAAGATAATGCTGGGCACGATCAGTACAAATACTCCCTATGGAAAAGTAGCTTGTTTCTTAGGATGAGGTTAGTGTCATTTCCGATTGAGTAATGAAAGATGAATTTACTGAGTATACAACTCACTGAAATACTGAATTCACTAAGCATTTGAAGTCTCGAAGATGAGTGATTTTCTTTAAAATTGAATGGATTTTTGCCCAAATCAAAGGATTTTGCCTCATTGACTGTGGGATTTCCCAAGGGGCCTCAGACCACACACCCTCAGCCTCTTAGACTTGGCAAAACTGATACATAATGTGTGGAACTCTTCCTAAGATGACCAAGCATTTCAGTTCATTCTGAAAGGCCAAGATTACTACTGATTTATTGGGGTGTGAATAAAAAGGACAACCAAGATGACGTTTGACATAATTAGCGAGGCATTGTCAGAACACAATAGAAAAACAGACAAAAGCCAGTCCAGATTCTGTGGTATTTCCTAAAGGGCTCCCTCTGGCACATGGCTGTTCCCTGCCAATCCTTTAGTATTGTTTTTGATAATGAATAGAAGCTGAACAGATGATTGTTGCATTGTCCACTAAGTGATTCATTTACATTAAATACTGCTCCAAAAGTAGGCTTTGGGTGGACTTTTTTAGTCACTCCAGCTATTTATTTATACAGTTTAATTACCATCTTTTAACTCTCCACTGTACTTAATTATTTCCTGATTGCTTCTGCTAAATTGCATGGGGTGTAACTCCTCTGAACTCAGTGATCCTGGCCAGCTCTGACAGAAGAAGCAGCATCTCTGCAGTTTCAAAGTTGCTTCATTTTGGGTGGTCAACTCTGGAAAACCACTCCTGGTTTGGGAAGGTGCTGAGGTTCTTAAGCATCTTCAGGTCCCTAGTGTCCTTGGTCTCTAGCTCCAAAACTCAGGCTATGAAGCAAAAACTTTGCTGCATAAACCAACATAATTCCATTGATTTCCTCATTAATCTCTCGACTTCAACTGTGTATCTGCACCACAGTTTCCTTATTAACTCAGGGCTTCCATAACAGTTTCGGGCTTTTATTATGGAAGTAAAAAGTTTTGGTTTGTTTTACAGGGTATGACAGATGTGAGATGCTTGAGAGCAGATTGAAAGAACTGCAATTAGAGGAACTTCAATGTAAGTATCTATTTAGCCCCAAATCCACATCCAAAATTGCAGGCCCTCTAATTTGGATGTACTAATAGATGGGGGAGAAGATGCCTACTGAGGGCTTTTTGATGGTTGAAGGAAATCGTCACTGTAGGCTTTTCCATCCCCTGTTGTCTCAGAAGCTACATGGCTTTTGCATTTGTTGGGTAGCTGTAGGTACATCTCAAGGCCTTGAGTTCCTAGATATTCTCTGTTCCCCATTTGATACAGCAGAAAGAGAGGTTCATGTGGGCTTTTGTTCTACCTGTATGAAAAAGTACAGTCTAGGGTAAGACAGCAAAATAGTGATGCAGGGAGAGAAAGGAAACAGTCCTAATGCTGCAGCAGAGTTGTCTGTGTTGTGTGGCCTAGGTTTAAATCTCCCAGGATGGAGCAGAGCAGCCATTGCAGTCTTCTCAGTTTTCTCAGTTTCTTCTCCATCCACTTAGGAAAAGCAAAATCACCAGTCTTGTGCCCAGATAGAAAAGAAAGTTGTTTGGTTTTTTTTTTCTTTTGAAGAGTTTATATGCTAAAATGAGGCAAGAAAACGATTGACTCTTTGCAACCAGCTTCCTATCAACTCATAAGCCAAATGAACAGGGGGGGCAAGTATGCTCCAGTACCTCTGCAACCTTCCAGCTGTGACAGACATCGCACTGCAGCTCTTTGCCATTCTCTGCTGCTGTAGCTACAGAACCTGGGCAGAAGCTGCTGGGTGGCTACCTAAGGTTTAGGCTTCTGCGTGTGTTACGCTTCCATTGCCCTGCTTCAGATACTGCCTTTGCCTGGTCTGTGATTAAACCAATAGATCCATCCCTTAGGACCTCCCTTAAACCTTCTTCTAGGTTATATGGAATCTTCACAAACCCAGATAAAACAGTAGACAAACAAATAAACCCAGCCCTCCCTCTGCATAAAACCATGACATATCGCTAAGGTTTCCCCCACTGCCTTCCTCTTTAACCCTAGAGCATTGCTCTCCTTGTATTCCCAGGAGCCCGCATTGCTCTGTGTTTAGTGGCAGGCGATGAAATCAAACCGTGCATTAGCAGCTCTGTAATAGCTTTGCTCAGTGGAACTCAGCTTCCTTCATTAATCCAGAAAATGAGACTTGTTTTCGTACATTTGAGAAGCTAATTATTTAAGTGCTGGGAATTAAGGCTCATCAGATACTGGAGACTGATTTTGGTTTTGCTTCCCAGGGGATGGAACAAGATGGAAGAAAGCTGGTTTTGCACAGGTGTGTGGGATGATAACTCACCAGTACCTGGAGCAGGGAACAAGTGTCCACATCCTTGTCTACCGTAAGCACAAAAGCCTCTGTAAGTCACTTTTCCAGACATCATTTGATGAATCTTCTCATTCAAATACATTTTTTTTAAGTCACCCACTGCTGACCAAATGACTCCTATAGATTTTTTTTTTCTGCTATGAAAAGATGTTCCCCACTTGTGGGTAACCTAGCCTGGGTTTTTTTTGCAATAGAACAATAATGCTTTGTCTCAGCTGGGTTGAGGGGGAAACAAGTTCACATCGGGTGTCCTTCTATAATCAGTTATCCTTCAGGTACCCTTTACACCTGCCCCTGTACTCGGCGCTGGTGAGTCTGCACCTCAAATCCTGTGTTCAGTTTTGGACCCATCACTACATCAAGGGGCTGGAGTGTGTCCCAAGAAGGGCAATGAAGCTGGTGAAGGGGCTGGAACACAAGTCTTAGGAGGGGTGGCTGAGGGAACTGGGATTGTTTAGTTTGGAGAAGAGGAGGCTGAGGGGTGACCTCATTGCTCTGTACAACTGCCTGAAAGGAGGTTGTAACAATGCAGGTGCTCGTCTCTTGTCCCAAGTGACAGGGTGACAGGAAATGGCATCAAGTTGCACCAGGAGATGTTTAGATTGGATATTAGGAAAAATTTCTTTACTGGATGAGTGATGAAGTATTGGAGCAGGCTGCCCAGAGCAGTGGTGGAGTCTATGTCCCTGGAGGTATTCAAATAAGATGTAGCCATGGCACTTTGGACCATGGCTTAGTAGGCACGGTCGCGTTGGTCTGACGGTTGGACTGGATGATCTTAGAAGTTGTTTCCAACCTTACTGGTTTGATGACTCAGTCTTTTATCTTTGATCACTGTACAGGGAGAAGGGTTTAGGTAGAAGAGCTGCCACCCAACCTAACCAGGGACCTTCCAGTGGCTTGGGAAACAAAAGATGAATTGGGTGAAAACCCCCCTCGTCTGTGGGAAACCACAGATGAGGACAGATCTGTTGTTCTAAACAAAGTTTGTACAACACAATGACTTTCAACAGTAGATGGGTACTTTTGACTTTCTTCCCAGAAAATGACAGGAATCCATTGATGTGACTGGCAGTAGCCGTATGCAGAAGAATGGGGATTTGGGTTCGGTACTGTTTCCGGATGGATCCACTCTTCATTCCAAGCATTTTGCCAAGAACAGATTTTTCTTTTTCACTGAGGTAGCCAAGGTCCTGTGTTTGTCTTCAGAGACCAGGGGAGTGAACTTTTGCGTGTGCTCAGTTGAAGCCAGATGTTAAAGTATTGTCTGGGTGTAATTGACTTGACAAACAGCAGGAGTGACATTTTAGCTCCATTTAAGTCAGTGGCAGAATTCCTGCTGAGTTCAACTGGGGCCAAGATTTCATCTTATGACGGTGCTGATGGGAAATCTAACAGGCAATCTTCAGAAAATGAGCGCAGGCATTCTGGTTTTCTAGGCTTCTTTTCATCCTATGGGCCATGAATCTGGAATTCTGTGCCCTAGCTTGAAGAGGTCTGTAAAGATCATGAAGACAAGGAACCTTATTGTCATTAGATTTATATTAGCTATACAGGGGGGTCTGTTATTCAAGGGAAGACTTCAAGAATCAATTACAAAGTTCTTAGTTCGATCCATTGAAATCCACCTTATCTTTGTATTCCTCGGACTAACAAGCATTGTCTGGCAGGACCTGTACAGCTGAACTAACCCACTGTCACTGTATATTATGGATTCAAGCAGCCACTTTGTGCCCTGTGCTAGGATTGAGCCATGTGGAAACCTCTCATCTGGCACCTACTAGGAGCTGTTAACAATGGATTGGACTGAAAACAACCCCTTTGTTTTGGAGAAGCTGGGATAGGTAGGACCAGACCACCAGTTCAGTTCTGTAGCAAGGTCAGTACTCTGTCCCTATGAGAAATGCTCTCCACACAGACTGTAAGTTGTTTGAAGCATTTCAGATGAATTTTATTGGCAACTAAGGGCAATCGGCTTCTGCCAGAATCGTGCTACAGACTCCACGATATCTCCAGAGGTTTAGGCCTTGTGGTCAGACATACAACCTGATGTACGCTAAAGGCTTTGGATTAAAGTATTTGGGTGGAAATTTGTAATGCTTAGATGTTAAAAAAAAAGCTTGAGCTTGGTTGGAAAAAAATCATTATTTAATAAATAGAGTAATATTTATATGTTAAGTGCTTTGTTTAGGGTTTCAAAAGTTTTTCCGTGTTTGTTCAGTGAGTTCCTTCCTGTTAGATTGTGGGAGAATTTGTCTTTTTTTATAGTGTCTGAAAAAAATGCAGGAGGGGTACTGAGGAATCTTCATGTGTTAGGTATTGGTTATCTGTACTGAGTGCTGGCAGGAGCAAAAGGACTCTTCATGATGAGGGCAAGATGCTGTGACTGGATCAAGCACTACACAGGGTAACTTCTCTGCGTGGCTTACTAGAAGATGAAATGGGGTTCAAATGGAGACCTGGGTCCAGGAGAAGCCAAAACAGTGAGTGCTGAAGTCATAGTGCCCAAGCCTTGCTTTTCTCCTCTTTTATGTGCCTACCTAGGGGTTTGCTTTGATTCTTCTAACAGAAGCCGGAACGCTGCTTTATGGCAACGTACTCCTGAGTTCCTTTTTCAGTTCTAGCAAGCACGTCCAGAATTAAGAACCCTGCAAGCTATTCAGTCCTTGAGTTCTAAACGAGCGAACAACGCAAGCTCCTGGATAGCCCCCTTCAAATCCATTTCTGGTGCGAGGGTCTTCAGTCTCTTGTAGGTTCAGAGTTAAGACAGCTTCAACTGCAATCCAGCTTTTTTATGAGGATTCCCAGATAAATCCTTGATGTTGCTCACACAGTTCATGTAAGGGAAAGGCTTGTGTTTACCTGAGAATTAAACTGGACATTTTACACATATTAGGTGGAAAACATGCCCAAATGGTAAAGTAACAATTGATTCATGGCTGTGCCGCAAAGTGTAGAAGTGCCACTTTGGGATGACGTGGATCAAGGATACAGTTATTGTGCATCTCCATGTGAAGAACTCTGCATCTTCCCAGCTGAGCTATCATGTAACGCAGATGACTCTCTGGAGGGAGTGTTTGCAGCACATTTGCAGTATGTTTTAGCTACTATCAACATTTATATTCCATTGTCATTTGGGGGGTAAGCGCTAATTAGCATAATCATCAATGCTTTAAAATTAAAAATTCCTCCAAGAGACACAGGAGGGATTGAAACTGTTTCCTGCCCCCAGAGGCAAATCCTTTCCCAAGCTATCTGCTGCGCCAAAAGGCTTTATTCTAGAAACATTCCCAATCTGTGCCCAAGAGTAAATTAAGCTACAGTGAACTTGTAAACTCGTGTGTGTGTGTGTGTGTACACCAAGCAGATTTGACAATTACTACATGACAAAATGTTGTCCCTGGTTTTAATTTCTATTTTGTTTTGGCTGCTGCATCACCTTTACTGCATGGGCTGGGGCTCCAATTTCTACGTTCCTCCCATTGATAGCAGGTGTGGTCAAGGATGGCATCCTGCCCAGGGGTTCCTTGTGTCCCAGACAATGCCTCTCACGTCCTCAGCAGGTCTGCAAGTGATGGGCCATGAAACCTTGGGAAGCAGGAATGGTTCAATATTGTAATTGTCCTTGAACCAGACAGAGTTTTAAAATAATGGTTTTCTATGGGAAATAGTTCTTTGGGAGAGAAACTATCAAATGGAAGTGTTTCTGAACGAAAACAATTAAGTTTATAAACTCACAATTCTTGTCTTTTCTGCATGAGACAAACACACCACACCTGACACGGAGTGAACTCGGGGACTCTGCAAGAAAAGAATTATATGGGAATCTCTGGGACAGTTTCTGAATCTGCAGGGCATGGAGCATCGTGTTGTCTTTTTAGTATCCAATTTTTTCAGATATGGACTTCAATTTCATTGGCAGAAATTCTCTCTTTTATCTTTATCTCCTGTTTTGATGTGGTAGCCATGGAGAAAAGCCTGAGATTAGTAACAGTGGGTTGTTGCAGGATAAGAGTAAGTCTGTACTCGGATTTAGACTGTAGTAATATCAGGGGGTCGTTTTACTGGAAACACTCAGATCTCCTAGAATAAGCACTGGATGCCGTTAGGATGTTAATCACCTGTCCTGCTGAGNATGGGTAGATTAGGGAATGTTTAACTACAAAGTTTTAGTTTCACAGACCATGCTGTCGGCTATGTCCCTTGGTTTGCCTCTCCTCAGCATCTCTGCACGTAGCCCCATGCGTGTTTTGCAACTTTTCTTTAGAAAACTCTTTTACATTTTACAGCCACATAGAAACTAGAGGTCCCGCAGCACGTTTAGGAAGAAAGGAATTTACATTGCTTTTGCTGGGATGACATTCTGGGATTACAAACACATAGTGACACACAGAGATAATATCACAAGTTGTTAAGTTCTACGAGTCAATGTGCTTTTACAGTACGTATCTTGTTTCCAGATGATCACAGCCAATGTCCTGGGTTGACTCAAGATGATGGAACCTCACTGTGGGTGACCAAACAGGGCTACAGAGAAGAGGCAGGCTGTCAGAGACCAGGGGCTGCTTGAA
>WAAB01020749.1:13594-58853 GCA_013389865.1 Piaya cayana | reverse complement strand
GGGGAGGTTCAGGCTCAACATAAGGAAAAAAATTTTCCCAGAAAGGGTCATTGGGCAGTGTCAGAGGCTGCCCAGGGAGGTGGCTGAGTCACCTTCCCTGGAGAGGTTTAAGGTGCAGGTGGATGAGGTGCTGAGGGACATGGGTTAGTGTTTGATAGGAATGGTTGGACTCAATGATCTGGTGGGTCTCTTCCAACCTGGTGTTCTATGATTCTATTGAACAGGAAACTCATTTTGCAATAAAGTTTTTCCTGTCTTGACTTCAGTCCTTTGCCAGAGGAAGGGCTGGTGCCGATTAACTCACAGATCGGTGCTTGTACATGGATTCTGGCTAAGTCTGCTGGGCAGCTGCATACCAAAATGTGTAAACCACATTATAGCTGTGAAACTATGAGTCATTCAGTGTTATTTACCATTGATACTGGCAGGCAGCCTGATCTGTTACTGTAATTATGTCTCTGTCTCTACCAGTGAGATCAAAAGTACAGAAATTCCAAGTAATAGGACTACAACTATATTAGCAGGGTGAAACTCTGAGCATCTGGATCGGAGAAAAAAGATATTGAGTGCGCAGTGTTGCAAAAGATCAAAGAGGCAACCAAATCTAATAAAACAGTAATAATTGGGAAGCTCACTTCCAACATATGGAACATCAGAATTTGGTATTAAAATGTTATTTCTCCGGAACTTTAAGAAATTGGAGCAGATAGTTTGAGGACATACAAGACGTGTGTGTGTTCTGCTCTAGGCTCAGTATATATGAAAAAGAAATCAGATGCCTTCATCTGTGTTTAGCAGAGCCATTTAAGAACAATTTTTTAAAAAAATTAAAAATAATAATAAAAAAAGCTCAAGTCATCCTAAAGAAACCTTACTTGGATATTTTCATTTGTGGTCACCTGGGTGCTTCTGGTTATTTTGCTGATGATACCATTCGGAAAGGAGGGGAATGGAATTGAGCTTGCAGCCATGCCCGTTCATCAAATGCTCTTTTTTTCATTAGAACAGTTCACTTCAATAAAATCCTGGGCACTTTTGATAAGACAGTATTCAAAGAACAAAGCTGTTAGGAAATGACTTGCTCATAAGTTCCAGCAATAATTTTTTGGCCTCGGAATATTACTTGGTGTTTTTCATTGTCAGGCGAAAATGAAAACATAGCATTTCAATTGTAACCCATTAGGAATGTCGCAAGGCTCGCCGTGCTGCGCAGGCGATCTACAAATTGCACCAGAATTCTTCTGTGAACTTCTGATCTGCCAGTGCTCACGCAGGAAAAAAAAAACAACCACATTCCAAGAAAATGCCCATTTGTTTGAGTGACTGAATACTCGAGAAGAAGGTTTTTTCCTTATCAAGGTTTCTACAGGAGGAAAGTGAAAATTAGTAAAACGCGTTTCACATAAATAGAACTTGACTAGTGTATGAAAGCTTTTAGCACTGAGATCCTTGCAGATGGATGCCTCTTCTTGCAAAATGACTGAGGACAGAAATGTTTGGAACGTGGAAAGGAAAAATTTAAGGTATCGATATAGATAGATGCAGCGAGATGTTCTGTTGTAACCACATCCACGTTTTGGTATCTCCATTGTTCGGATTTGTTTCTGCTGGAACTATAAAAGTTCTGATATATCTGTGGAGAGTTTATTTAGTGTGTCGGCCTTGCACATATGGTTTGTGAGAGAACAAGTTTGGAAAGACACGCTGGTAGCTAGATAAAAAGTTGGTTAAAACAGAAAAAGAAACGTGGCGTCTTTTTCAAAGGACCACGGTGCTATTTGCATTAATACTTAGTATTGTCTAGGTTTTGGTCAGCTCTCTGACATCTTAGGAATGATGGTTGTGAGTCAGATAACCTCAATTCTTGTTCTAAGAGAACATCATAGAAAACATTTCTACAATAGCCTTAAGGGATATATGGTAAAGCATAGTTTGTGGGTTCATTACAGAGAGTGGCTTCCCGTCAGGTGACGGGTTTATCAAATATTAAAGAACTTTCTATTCTGTTTTTCCAAAATTGAAAAAAGCATCTGGGAAAACCATTTTGGCCTTGAATCTGTTCAGGTTTTGGGATATTTTGAAGGATTAATTCATGGCTCTTTATTCATGTCAAAAAAAGAAGGACACTAGGAAGATAGGATTGTGTCAGCTGCGTATTTGGAGTTAAATTAAGAATTCAACCCCGCATCGATAAAAATGAGCTGTATACGTACATTCCACATAGCCCCTGAACTTCAAAAGCAAAGGGAGCAGCTGTCCATATCTGTGATTGTTATCGCTACACTCAAGAATTACCACTTTGGGAAAAACCCACAACCATATATAAGTGTGTATTTATATATAAAATGTAATATATATTAAATCCCCCTCCTAGCTATGGATCAACAGCAAAACAAACAAACAAACGAAAAACTTCCAGCACTGAAATATCTGAAGCGAGTCTCTTTTTTTCTGAGGAAATATTGAGGTGCTGAACAACATTTGATCACTTGCAACCCTTTCAACTGACGTTCTATTATTCACATGTCTCTTTCATTATGCAACAGATGGTGAGTCCTGTCGCTGATTTTTTTTCCTTCAGATTCACAAAACTTCAATGGATTGTAATATGACCCTAAAAATGAGTGGAAAAAAAGAAAATGCTTGTTAAGGTTTATCTTTGATAATAATCCATTGACAGAGAATAGCAGCTGACCTCCTATAAAGCAAAAAAAAAAAAAAAAAANAAAAAAAAAAAAAAAAAAGACACATTTGCCTTATTTTATGAAGAGCATTTGTCTAAAACATTTGACTGAGCTGCAGAATGTGGCCTTCAGCTGAAATGAAAGATGGTCCTTCTGTTGCTACACAAAGCCATATTTGCTGCTGCAAAGTGCAAAAGGATAGGCTGACAAATTGATAGTGTGTCAGGATTGTAACAAACTTGTCCTCGTCTTCACCAACATCTGCATATTTGTGAAGACTCGGAACGAGAAATATTTCATTTGGAAGCCTCGTTTGGCAAATGGAAGATAGTCATCAGGCTGGGGTCTAGACATTGTTAGAAATCTCTTTAAATACAATCCCTCTGTCTGCTTTCTGGTCACTTATTAATAGACAGTTCACAGCGCTAAGAGACTGGGAGGGAGTCTTAGAGCAATTAAAAGCTATGCTCCATATGCTTTTGATGTTTTTTTATCTCAGCCTAGACTAACTAGATCCTGAATTATTATGCCATCAGTTATTAGATCAGTTAGTTTGCCATAGTAAGTAAAATAATAATAACATTTATAGACTACGCCTCCTACCTTTTAAAGCCGTTTTAGGTTTTAAAGTCATTTTCAAAAATGGGGTTTGGTCTGGCAAACATTTGCATATCTGATTAACTTCAAGCACACAGACATTCATCTTATAGATGGGCAAGCAGGTCTTCAGCTAGTCATGTCAGGAGATGCGCTGCTGAAACGTGTCTAATTTGGGGGTGAATAACACCATAAGGTTCTTTTAGGGCCATTTGGGAGTCATCCATGCCTTCTGACCTCTAGGAGGTTAATCTAGGTTCTCGGCTTAGAGTCTAGGCTCTCTCTGCAATTAGGAGAGCAAGGTACAAACCTTCAGTGGGATACACAGGCCACTTCAGCTTTTCTCCTTTAATTCTAAAGGAAACCTGAACTGGTAAACGATGTGTATCCAGAGTAATTTTAGTATTTACATTCAGTCTGTAGAAAGATTATAGTTAAGATTTGAGAATTTTGATCATTGTTTTGTTGAATATTTCCATTGATATTATTAATAATACAGACCATCTGTAAATCATTTCCTCTTTTGCACCTCATTTTCTGTGAAGATAAGAGTTGTAGGAGGAGTTCAATAACTGATCAAGTTCGGGTTCGCGTCCAGTGAAAAAGATGCATTCACATACTCAGATTGAGCTGTTCGTTTGATTTTTAAATCAAATTCCTGGATGGATGAAGCAAAGATAAGATAGGAATGGTTGGACTCGATGATCTGATGGGTCTCTTCCAACCTGGTGATTCTATGATTCTATGATTCTAAGATATTGTTTTAAACTTGATTTAAGGCATTAGCTAATTGATATCACAAGATCATACATCTGTAGCAAAGAAAAGTTGAGAAACCACATTCTCTGCTACTTTAAGCCAGCATAGAGCTTCTCCATTTTCCCCAGCTGAGAATCCCATATATATTTGGCAGGACTGGCTCTTTAGACGCTATTATAAGATGGTCTTTGACATTTTTTTGCATAAAGTCTTTCAGGCTCTGCCTCTTTGTGTTAGGGAAGCACGAAGGAATCAACATGAGTCTAACTAAACAAAAAAAAAAAAGAATCAGCCCCAGTGCCTGCTTCTTGCCAAGAACAGTGCCCCAGAACTAGAGCACTGCTGTGTTTACTGGCCCTTTCATAACACTGTCAGTATCGAAGAGTTGGTAAATAGAGAACTCATCCAGGAGGCTGTCAAATTCTTCTGCACTGCTGCACACCCCAAGATGATATGCTAACTCCTCTACCATTTTGCCAGTAAGCCTGAGTTTAGAGGCTGGGTCAAGAACGAATGACACTTCTCCAGTAGGCTGTCCTTCAGGGGAAATGATTTTATCTTCTTTTTTTCTCAGCACTGACGTGAAAAGGGAGCTATTTGATGCTTTGAATAGAGAACAGCTACGTACTTATTAAGTACCCCTAGGTTTCTTCGTATCATCACCTCCAACCCATTGCTAGTTCTCAATCACACTTTAATATTTCTGCTTTGTACATCTTAAGCAGTTTGCAAACATTCCTGAGCCGAGCCAGCGTTGGAGTAACCTTCTAGAAAACTTGCAAAACAAAACAACCCTTGCCCTAACGAGCTTTGAGTCCAAACAGCAAGGCAGACAGAGTGGGCAGCAATGCAGGAGGCTGAGTGATCCGCCAGGGGCAAGAAATCAGTCATGGGATGAAGAGCAGCCCCTGAATCTGTTGTCATAGGCAGGCACTCGCTCCCCAGACCACAAGGCTTCCTTAGCAGCTGGTGCTCCTTGTTTTCAAGATTGCTGTGGGACTGAAACCACGATTTCATTTCAAAGAACACGTATAGAAGAGGCATGTTTGAATTTTATCCTGTAACTATTGGCAGATTGGATCCAAATGACAAGTCAGGTTGTGTACTCTCAGTGGCTGGGTCGGTGCCTGTAGAAAATAAACGGAGGATTTTTGTCGTACTACAAGAAAACCTTTCATATCCTTTAATACAGGAATACTAGAATTCCGGTAGGTGCTGTGCTGTGTTCAGGCAGTTACTTGATCAGTTGACAGTTTTGGGGTGTGATGCCTGGTGATTGACACTGTCAAGCTGCTGGGGAGTTCAACAGATTTTGAAATGGATTGTGCGGCAAAAAAGGTGCATAAAGCACCGTTTCACTTTCCTCTTCCAAGTTTGCTCGCTGCTTCTCTTATCCTGCTTGTCAGGGAAAGTAGTGATGTACAGCATGAGTGACTGTGAATCATTTCCACACATTCTAGAAACAAAAAAAAAGGAAAAAAAAAAAAAAAGAGGGACATGTATTGCAGCAGCTCAGGTGAATTTGACATTCCTGCAGATGTGCAATAACATAATCTGCTTCTTTTCCTGAGTTCCTCTACAACACTAGGCTTTGTTGGCATGATTAGCCTCCTTGGTAGCATCCTCCAGAGGGAATTCTACAGAGATGAAATACAAAAACTGCTTTAAAATGATAAGTCACAAATAGGATCTGCCACAAGGCATTATAAACAAAACTAGACGCAAGAGACTCATAAAAAAATTAAAGTATAAAGTAACAGAGAAAAAAAACCCCAGATCTTCCTGCCTACAGTCTCATTTGCACACCTGATTTGTTTGCGCGGTTCCGGGATGGAACAAGCACAAAGGCAACATAAAAACCCAGTCAAATGGCCAACACAATGGCCGTTGATTCAGGCATTAATTTAGCACAATTTTCATAGCCACGAATGTGGATGTTATATGCATCTCTGTTTTGCGACATTTATAATTGTTCTGCACGCGTGTGTTACTTAAAATTTGGTCTTAACAGCCCTTGTAGCAAGGAGGAAGGCACTGGGGGGAGGGAGAATAATTGAGGAAAGCGTTTTCTGAAGTTTCAAGGATCGCAGTTCTCGAACGACTACTGTCATCTGGATAAAACTAATCAATGTATTGAATACGATGCCAATAACCCCAACATATGAGTGATATAGTTCTCCTGACACATCCGTTTCACAACACTATAAACAGACTTCTGACCTACAAATGTAAAATGATATTTCAGCATATGTGGACTCTTTTCGGATTTCTTACCATATTCTTAAGTCTTCTTTTGGATCTCGAAAGTTTTTTTTAGTTTTTTTAATCTTGTTCACTTTTCAGGCCTTCCTTAAAGCAAACAAATCTGTTATTATTTCTTTATAATGGTAAATTTAGCATGAGGAAGTCTTCTCATTCCCATTTCCCCTCCTATACCTCCATCTTAGCTCCATTATCTTGAGGACAACACAATCCAAGTTAATACATATATTAGCCTGGACAAACAGAAAACTTTAATATTCCCAACTATATCTTTCAGTTAAATTCTTCACCATTTTCATTGCTCAAAAAAACTTACAATTCCCCACTCCTTTTCAGCTACAAAATATTTAAAAGCGTGTTCCCCAGGTTTTAACCTCGTCTGACTTTCCACTTATCTCTCTATTCAAGAGGTGTCATTCATTGTATCTCCCAAATTATAGATATTCCGCAGCCCCAGTCTGTACACTTCGACTCTGATGGAAATCATTTACAACTGAGTGGTGTTTATACCAAAGGAATGAGTCCTGCTGCTTTTCATTTTCATGCCTGCCGTTGCCGTTTCCCTGTTCCTTGAAAAAAAATAACAAATGGGGTGATTGGAAGTGTGAAGCCTGCCCACACAACGCCAGCCACAGATAGCTCACGTGACTGCAGTAAAGCTGGTTGAGATGTGAGGGTCTAGTTTCTGATATCAGAGGACAAAGTTGGTCCATGGGTAGTTCTGACTGGTCACGATTGATTCCACAGTAACGAAAAGCAGGTGTATTGCCAGTAGGAGAGCGTCAATGTGCTGAGCAACACAAGCGAGTTGTAATCCCAAAGGTCTCTCAGACGTTAGAGGCTTCAGCTTCATATTCAACCAGTTCAAATGGGAGTGTCATGGTAGGAGTTAAAGATTATAAGCTTACGTGTGAGCTTCTTATTCCATTTTAAATTCCTATTCTGGATGCAAACCTTGGCTAGTCAAATGAGTGTCTTAGCTGCTGTTCAGCCTTGGATCTTGAATCCCTTTTTTTGACTGTACCTGTGCAGTCAAATCCATAATTTGTTTTTCACCAGTGTGAGAAGCCATTAAAAAACTCATAATGGGAACACAAAGAGCAAAAAACACTATAAAAGATAAAATGGCCCGGTAGTTAAATTTGGGAGGATCACACTCAGCCCAGGGAGTTGCCCAGGGAGGTGGTTGACTCGCCTTCCCTGGAGGGGTTTAAGGTGCGGGTGGATGAGATGCTGAGGGACGTGGGTTAGAGATTGGTGGGAATGGTTGGACTCGATGATCTGGTCGGTCTCTTCCAACCTGGTGATTCTGTGATTCTATGATTCTATCCATTAATCTGATTTAGGCAGAGTAAGATATGAACCTTGATCTTTTAGATGTTTAACATGCCCTCTAAGCAGTCAGCTCACTGGTGGTCCCTGCACTGTTCTTTTGTTCAACCTGAAAACTGCTAATTGCAATGAAAGTGCCGTCAAGATGCCATAGACGCATTTCCAAAAAAAATAGAAATAGTGGGTTTAGTAGGTCCAGCCCAGTACTTTATTCTCAACAGTCAAGAATTAAATAGAGGAATCCCAGCATACCAGAAGAGTGTTTCAGATNGACTCGATGATCTGGTCGGTCTCTTCCAACCTGGTGATTCTGTGAGTAAGATCTGAACTTCAGTCTGTTATATGTTTAACATGCTCTCTAAGCAACCAGCTCACTGGTGGTCTCTGCACTGTTCTTTTGTTCAACCTGGAAACTGCTAATTGCAATAAATGTGTCATAAAGATGCATTTCCAAAAATTAGAAATAGTGGGTTTAGTAGGTCCAGCCCAGTACTTTATTCTCAACAGCAAAGAATTAAATAGAGGGAGGAATCCCAGCATACCAGAAGTCTCTCTCAGACGTTGCATACGCCTGGCAATGTTCCTCCCTACCTGCCTCCACTTGAGACTTGTTCCTGTCATTTGGCCACTGTAAGCCTGTTGCAGTCACACAATTTTCATTAATTCAGAATCAAGGTTCCCATTNTGCACTGTTCTTTTGTTCAACCTGGAAACTGCTAATTGCAATAAATGTGTCATAAAGATGCATTTCCAAAAATTAGAAATAGTGGGTTTAGTAGGTCCAGCCCAGTACTTTATTCTCAACAGCAAAGAATTAAATAGAGGGAGGAATCCCAGCATACCAGAAGTCTCTCTCAGACGTTGCATACGCCTGGCAATGTTCCTCCCTACCTGCCTCCACTTGAGACTTGTTCCTGTCATTTGGCCACTGTAAGCCTGTTGCAGTCACACAATTTTCATTAATTCAGAATCAAGGTTCCCATTCCAGTGATTTCTGGGATGTTTTTGTTCCATGCCATATTGTGGAAGATTGCAGTCTGGTTACAGGAAAAAAAAAGGAGCATTCCACTTTATTACTTAGCATTGAGAAAAACAAGTCTAATTGGCTTCTGCTGTGCTTTAATAACTAAACAACAACAAAGGCATTTAGTCATTCACACAATTTCCTGTTTTTAAAGGATTTTAAATGCGACTCAGTGATTAACATTAAAAAGTAGCTACTGTGCAGACACAAGAACTACTTCATTTTTTAATTATATTTTAACAGGTATAGATTCAGTGTTCTTGACATTTATAAGAGGTCCTTCATTTTTAGAAAAGCAACATAATGAAATATCCAGTCCCACAGCTTGATCATCTTCTCGTGTGTTCCTAGAGCTGCAGTGGCAGACCAAGCCTGCATTTGTGTTGCCCATAATATCACACCAGCTCAGTCTATGGAGTGGTAGTTATTAAAATAGAATCACAGGGAAAATGTTTCTACTTTTCTGCACATTAAAAAAAAATAATTGTATTTGGTGCTTTATTTTGACTGGAAAGCTACTGTGAACCTGAGAGTTCTTTCCTCAATGAAAGTTTCCTTTGTTGAACTACATGATTTTGCAAAAAAAAGGTTTTTTATTGGTTAACTGATATTTTCTGAGCCCAAAAGGCGTGCTAACAAAATTATTGTGTGCTGGTTTGGGTGTGTATGACTGAAAGAAAAACTCCACATTGCTATTTGGGGGCTGAGCTGGGCGAGGAGGCTGCAGTTGCCGTGTTTCAATTCCCTATTGCAAGGACTGAGCAGAGCTGTGAAGTTCAGGTCATCCCCAGCCTCCCCAACAGTTCAAAGACAATGATGATGTGGGATTGGTCTGTCTCCTGTTGGCTGCATTTTGAGAACACAGAGCCACTAAACGAAAAAAGAACTTGCACAACCCCAGGGTGCTCAGAGGCTGTGGTGGGTGTAGGGCAGGTGGTGGGACTGGGAACCTAGAAGGACCTTGTGGGCAGAGACCAAGAGGCTTCGGAGGAGAGCGAGGAATAAACCTTTGAGGTTGACCTACCTGTCAATAGATTCCAGACATGTTTCTTGCCACCTGCTCTCTCTCTGTGTCACTGCAGTGTGACCTTAGCAGTGACCAATTGACACAGAGTGAGTAAAGTGCCGTTTAGACCTTGCTGCTGTTAAGAAAAACCCCTCTATACACTGTGTGATAGGGGGTGCTGCATGTGCATGTGGCTCAGCCCCAGAGGAACATGCATCAGCAGCTGGTGAAAGCAAAACAGGTTTATTTTGCAAATCTCATGCAAGCATGACTTGCGTGGGTTTTTTTGTTCCCATCTAACATAAGTTTCACTTCAAGATTTTGGTGTGACTGATGCTAAAATGCAAAGTAAAACCCATTTGAAATTTGCTGAGTATCATCTTCTGTTCCTTGAACTTGGATATCGAGTTGAGGGAGGAAGAAAACCCTGTCATCCTTTGTCAGTTGTTTTATTTGGTTTTGTCTGGAGTGATACATGCTTGCAGAACCCACCACTGCGAGGCTGCAGGCTGCCATAATGCCCACAATAATGTATAAATGCGTTAAGCAGAAGTCCTGATTTTGTAGGATTGCCGTTGTTTTTCATCCTTCTCTGCAACTGACCCTTGCAGGTCTGGGCTTCAGAGAGGTATTTCATGACAGAAGGAGCTCACAAACGGTGTAGGATGTGTCCTGGAAAGGTTGGCATCATAGAATCATAGAATCACCAGGTTGGAAGAGACCCACCAGATCATCAAGTCCAACCATTCCCACCAATCTCTAAATCATGTCCCTCAGCACCTCATCCACCCATCCCTTAAACCCCTCCAGAGAAGGCAAGACAACCCCTTCCCTGAGCAGCCTGTTCCAATGCCCAATGACCCTTTCAGTGAAGAGTTTTTTCCTTATGTCCAGCCTAAACCTCCCCTGGTGGAGCTTGAGGCCATTCCCTCTCGTCCTGTCCCCTGTCCCTTGGGAGAAGAGCCCAGCTCCCTCCTCTCCACAACCTCCTTTCAGGTAGCTGGAGATAGCAATGAGGTCTCCCCTCAGCCTGCTCTTCTCCAGGCTAAACCTCCCCACCTCTCTCAGTCGCTCCGTTTCTTGTGTGTGAAAAGGACAGCAAAAACCACCAAAATGGACTGTAATAACTGATTCCGTAGAGCTTAAAACTCCCTCAAGGCTGAAACAACCTGGGCCTTTCTGAAGAGAGGCAGATATTTTGAAGAGAAGTGGGGGGAGGAAATAAAAAGCAAAAAAAAATAAAAAAAGCCTAATCTTCTGCTGATGTGGCCTTGGCAATCGACTGAACTGACAAGGCTGTGTATTTGTAAAACAAGCTGTGCTAAGTATTTTTTTGGCCTCATGTTTAGAAACACACGGCTTGGGGGGGGTGGGGGGGAAGAGAGAAAGAATAAATATGGAAATCAAATGTAAAAACTTCTTGCACTCGCAACCGGCTTCCCGGAGGGAATTCCTGCCTCTGTTCTCTTCTCTTCCTCCACTCAGCAAAACGACTGCCAGTCATTAAGCGGAGCTGCACGGCGCGCTCTGTACAGTAATTGAACACCAATGGGCCCACCCTCATTTGCATCCCCCCATGCCTTGATTGGCAGCTGTACATGAAATGCCATATCAGTTGAAAGTATGTTGTGAGCTGGCACTAATGATCCAGTGGCTCCGGGGAAACCTGCCATATTGTAATTCGGCTATCAGGCATGAAAGAAATAATTCTAAGTGCCAGCAATGTGAAGCCGAATAAATGTTTCAGTGCTGCAGGTTGCCAAGGGTGACACTTCTGATTTAGTATAAACGAATGCCCCGTTGCCTTTGGGGTTGGGGGAGTTAGCATTGTATCTGAGCTGTGTGTATAAAACATTAGTATTAGAAAATGGCTTCGGCACGGGATGGGAAACAGAGGCCTGGTCCCAGGCGGCGCGGGAATGTTTACAACTAATGACTGGATGAAAGGATTTTTCTACCTACTGTAATGACAGGCAAAATAGGATTTGCTTTCCCTGAGATGGAGAATAATGGCTATGTTAACTCTGCCTTTCCTTTTCCTCTCTCTCCCTAAATGAAATGCTCTTTTGTAAAGAAAATCACATCTATTTTCCTCAGTGTCGTGGAGGGAGGTGGTGGCGGATTTAACTCCTTGGGAGCGCTGGGGGGTTTAGGAGGGAGGAGGGAGGGAGGGGGTTAATGGGTGGCCTCTGCGGCCAGCCCCTCATCACCTATCGCAGGCTTCGTGCCAGGAGAAGATTTTTCAGTAGCCTTTATGCCGATGTTTAATGTTAAAAATCTGGTGAGAGATGAAAGAAAAGACTTGCGATGCCTTAAAAATATAATGCAGTTTGCACTTGAATATTCCAGCTCCTGCACATTACAGTGTCACAAAAGGTGAGAACGGAGGGGCAGGTGTCTGCAGACACTTGAAAATGGGAAGATAACGCACACGGAGAAGCTGGTGCTCTCCTGTTGTGTCTCTACACACACAGCTGCAGTAATTGTAAATGTAGCTAATTAATTGCATCTCCACATGGGATGATGATGGTTCTGCAGTAACTGCAGATGCAGGTACAAAGACCTGCCGGTTATTTCTTTTTTTAATCCTTTTAAGAACAAAGTTTTCTGACGTTTTGGAGAAAAATGCACAAAGGTGTGTAGATGGCTTGAACCTTTTCTTTCCACATCAATTCACGGATAAGGTAGATTCTTAATTTTGTTATCCACACCCAGGCTGCCTTGCAAAACAGCAGTATCTTCAAATTTGGATCACTTCTATTAAGCCCATCTACAACTTCAGCAGGGTTATCTGAAAACCTGGCTGGCAGGGGGAGAAAAAAGCACAATGATGCAGAAAATGAATCTATTTTCTAACTTTACTGCAAAGTAGAAAGTGAAAAAGAAAAACCTGAGAGTAGCTAGTTCAGTTTGGTAACGCTGAGCTGCTGCATTGCTGAGACCTCAACCTTTTCTGCTGCGTTATTCAATTGTTTTCACGTATTTTTATTGCGTCTCCTTATTGTCTCTTGGTTTGTACTTCTATGGTAAGTTCTTTTGGAGCTGAAGTCATCTCTCTGCTTTGTGCAGCCCCTAGCACGATGGCATCTCTCTCATTGCGTGGTGCTTCGAGGTATTAGAATAAGATGGTTGATGACCAAGTGGAGTGGCAATTCACACATTTATCAATCCTCGTGCTCAAAACAGAGGCTGGACCCACAACAGGGATCCCCTGGCACCATGAGATGCTGCCTATGAGGTGTTGAGACTTTTCTGCTCCCATACGCATCAGTGAAAATTAAAGGCATCCAGTATCGTTCACGATGAGATCCTGACTATATTGTTGAGGCTTTTATTGTTGTTACGGTGCCCCATGATGAGATACCATCTGTAATTTGTGGTCAGCGGGGATGCAGGGAGAAGAATGACAAATTAGAAGCACAAAATGTTTTAAGATGAATGAACTACCTGGGAAAGAATGTGTGTCAGCCTGCAATTTATGAGGATAAAACATCAGAGCTGACAATCTATTATCAGAGATCAGATGAAGCCTAAAATTTTGGATATAGATTTGAATAGCCCCAAACAGAGGCAGCAGATGGAATTGTAGGCTGGTATTCAGGGATTTCATTTGGCCCCTCTTGAAGAAAAAAAAAAAAGATTTCTTTCAAACCATGGCTCTTGATTTAGTTTCAGATGTCAATCACTTGGCATCTTCAAAACTGTTTGGAGAAAGTGTTTTGGTTCAGCTGCATCTCAGCATAATAAGCCTTTCAGAAGTGTCTGTTCAGACGCTGAATATTATTGCTGTTATTTCTGTACTGGCCTGCATCATCTGTATCCACACAGATGAGACTGGAGAAGAGCTGTGTGCACATAGGTGATGTCGTCCCAGCCTGCAGTTCAGAAACTGCCTGTTGCCTCAGTGTTTCATGGCTTTCTGTGTCCGTAGTCTTCCTCAACCATGTCTCATCACTTCTTGGGAGCATTTATGCTTTTGGCATCCATAGTGGTAAAGAGACCTGCAGGTTAACCTGCTGTCATGTGAAAAGTGTTTGTTTCTGCCTGTTGCCTCTCACTGATCTGGCATGCAGCGTGGTGGGACTGACCAGTGGGATTTCCTGATGAAGTTACCAACGTCTTTTACCATAGCTCTTCTCCCAAGTGACAGGGGACAGGACAAGAGGGAATGGCCTCAAGTTCCACCAGGGGAGGTTCAGGCTGGACATTAGGAAAAGATTTTTCACAGAAAAGGTCATTGGGCACTGGCAGAGGCTGCTCAGGGAGGGGGTTGATTCACCTTCCCTGGAGGGGTTTAAGGGACGGGTGGACGAGGTGCTGAGGGACATGATTTAGTGTTTGATAGGAATGGTTTGACTCAATGATCCGATGGGTCTCTTCCAACCTGGTTGTTCTATGATTCTATGAAAGCCAGAAGAGTTTGCTGGAAAGGACTGTCAGAAACACATTCTGCATTCACTCAGATGCAATTGGATGACTAAGTCACCATTATTTTTTAATGTAACGTCTCTTCTTTGGGAAGCAGAAGGAAATATTGTTGTTGTCTTTTACACATTCCCCTTCAAGTAGAAAAGAACCCACCACCTGTTCCCTTCCCACTAAGAAGGGATGGTTCTAGGCAGCTTTGATTTACGCTATCCATATTCTAACCCCGCAGCCCCTGATCATACGTCCATGACTCAAAGATTTAAATATAATGAACGATGTATTTGTCTCTGTAACCACTAGCTGTGTTCCTGTTTTTTTTTCTAACAAGTCTCTTCCCTAATATAAATATCCCCAAAACGCACGAGTTAGTTTCAGTAATTTGAGAAAGGAATGCATTCCATGAAAGTTAATAATATGGTGCATCCCAGAAGTAAGAAAAATATAAAGACTTACAAACCAGATGATAACATTTTTATTTTTATAGATGAAAATCCCGTGAAAAAGCTTCTTTAAATTACCTAAGTGTAAAAACAAATCATTTTTTTATAGAGACAATAATTTATGCCATAATCAAATTTGTCAGATAGTTTATTTTGAGTTATTTAAAAGGATTAGTCTAGTAGATGCAGTCTGATAGATCCAGAGCGCATTTCTGCAGGGATTGCATAAGGTTTTTTTTCTAGAAGTGGATTAAAACCACAGTGAAAGTGTGAGCAAAGAGCCAGTCATCTCCCCAGCTGTCTAGTTGTGTTTAGCTCTCCATGTTTGGAGTCGCAGGCACACAGAAGTCATGCAAAGTAGGTGGTCGAATGCGTGCGAAATTCTGCTCCACCGGTATCAGAAATAATAAACGTGGCAAGGCAGAATAAATATGCAAAATATAGTACTTTAACCTAATAACATGACCACTTGCAAGCTTTAGCGTAACGCTGAAAATCACTAATGGAGCGCGGTGCAGATTTTCGTGTTACAAGCAGTCGAGAATCATGCATAATGGAACAGTGCAACAGCTAACAGCAGATTCACACAAGATAATTTAAACTTGTTTGTATGGAAATGAAGAACTGATCTTTGAAGTGGTCCTTAATGAGATTCTGCTTGATCCTCTCTGTATCCGGAGAAAGTCTTCCGCTTTTCCTTTCGCATCCGGCTCATGTTGCCGGGGTGCAGAAAAAGGACTCGTTTAAATTATGAATGCCAATTTGCATCTACATGGTATTAGGTGAGAGCTAAGCGCTGCCAGTGGCTTCACCTCTGCGTGCAAAATTGTTATGGAAAGTTAGGGGTGTTCAGAGTCCACTCCTACCCTCTGGTACTCAGTTTAGCTTGTCATTGTGACAGTCATAGAATCATAGAATCATAGAATCACCAGGTTGGAAGAGACCCACCGGATCATCGAGTCCAACCATTCCCATCAAAAGTCTTGACCATACCCACAGCTTAATGTAAAAGAATCCAAAGAGGTTGTAATAATATTTTTAAATTATCAAAAGTACAGGAAAGATATAACCATCTCACATGTATATTCTACAAAAGAACGAGTATGAGGAATTTGGGGGGTTTTTTTCTTGTTTTTAATGGATTTTTTCATTCCCACTCGTACGCCTGAACACTGAAACGTGCTGAAAATAGTTCTGCAGTTTACCATCCGAGCTCTGAAGCTCCACTCTAGGAGGACTGGAAGGCAGACACTGTGCTAGTGCATCCTGGAATATCTTAAACTGCCACAAAGCTTCTGAGCAAACTCCCCCGTACACCATCAGAAAATATTGCTGAGTGATCAGCCTTTTCTAATCCTTCGCTCTATCTCTGAAAGCATCCATCTGGCAAATGAGGCTTTGTTTGTGCTTTTTAAAGGCAGAGGGAAAACATTCAGTTGGGTTTTTTTTTTCTATCTATTTGTTTGTTTGCACAGCTCGGGAGATTAAGGAGGACTTATTTAAAGTTAATGATTATGTTCCCATGAGGGGAAAACACCTTTCTGTGAGCTACAGGTTCCCTCATCTATTTTTGTCTCCTGATGGGACGTTTCTGCCTTCAAAGAAAGCAACCACAGTAAATATCAGGTGGTGTTAGGCTCCTAACCTGCTCGCACGCATATTTTTCAAACTTCAGTTTTAAAAGGCAAATAGTTCTCTGTAATGAAACAAGAAGGAGGAACAGAGCTTATTGTGGCTCGTTTGTTGGGGTTCACATAAAGCCACAGCAAACTAAGACATCTAGGTTAAATGGCTCTACGGAGAGCACCACAGAAATCTTCCTGCTTTTAAGAACTGAATGAAACGGTAGGTAGGACTCGCTCAGATGCACAGGGATAGCTCCTGTAAAAGTTTCCTGCTGGTGGGTATTTTCTTTAGCGAGGATCACCCTGAAAGGCATCCAAACTTTTCTCAGCATTCTCTCCTGACTGTGGTTAAGGACTGGTATGAGGTGAATACACCTAATATCAGTCAAGTTAAAGAGAAGCGTTTGATGGCTAAACATAGAATTTATTGAATGAAACTATAAGAAAGAATATTTGGCCTTCAAAAGGAGTCACATTATGAGACCTAGACCACCTTTGGTTTCTGCCAGGCTCAGCAGGATTGGATGGGACACAGCACCCAGCAGGATTCTTTCTCTGTGTTCACGGGGCTTTAAGATCAGCCCTTCCCTCCTGTGAGTTTCATTCCTGATTTCTTCACCCAGGTTTGTCCTCACCCGTGCTTTCTCATCATTGAGCTGCCATTGTAAAGCCTACTGAGGATTTCTGATACTCTTTTCTTCCCTTCTACAAGCATTGTGTAGTGGGAAGGATATTAGCTTAGTCCCATTTTCCAATGTCATTTAAAAAAAACACAACCTTTTTCTAATGCTACTTAAGAAATCTAGTGTTATCATTTTTTGGCAAGACCAAATTTTAAAAAAATGCACATAGGGTTATTATTATTATTATTATTATTATTATGCATGTTTTANAATTCTTCTTGGTCCTGCCACCTTTTCACCTTATAGATGCAGAAGAGAAGGATCTCACGTGCCAGCCCTTCTCAGCAGACACTTAGTGACTGGTGCTGGCCACCCGTGGATGGCAATTCAGGGCTTTCAGCCCAGAGGTGGAAACACCCATCACCTTCTCGAACAGCGTTATGAGCATTCACCTCCTATAGAGGTGGCCAGAAATATCAGAGGACTAAGATGAAACTTTATTTTATTTGCGCACGCATTCTTTTTGCTATAAATGTCACGTATGTTTTCTCTGCTTTTACCAAAGCCCATTAGGATCTATTCTGCTTTGCTATGTACAGAATTTACGCACGCAGCTATTATTATTGCCTAAGGGGATCCTTACAAGTTTTATAGCATCCATATAGATTTGACAACTTGCTGCATCTGATTAGTTATTGTGTTTGCTCAATGCCCTGAGAATTGAATGGATACCCAGGGTGGGCCCAGGCCTTAGAGAAAGATTCAGTGGTGGATTTCGGTTTTGGCTTCTGTCCTGAGCTAAATCAATCCAGTGCCACTGCGCTCCCCAGCCACTCATGGCAAGAAATGATGGCTGTACAGACCAGCCTCTTCCATGCTTCTTCACCAGCAACGCCTCTAGCCCTGATTTTAGAAGAAATCCCTGTCAAAAATATTACCCTTGTCATATACCCACAAGTAAATAGTGGTGTCTTCAATAGAAATATTTATCCCTTATTTCTTCTTCTGCAACACCCAAGCAGGAGGACTAAGAAGAAAATTGTCTGCTCTCCTGCTTTCACATGTAGAAGACTTTCATGGGTCTGTCTCTAAGGCTATCAGACGTTAACAGCAGGTGATGATACATAAATCTGGTCCAAGAAAGGAAGAGGAACAGTTTGTATTTCAGCTGTATTTCATGTTGGCCGTGTAATTACAGGCTGCTTACCTGCTTACATATGTGCAGGTCTAGTGGGACAAATGAGAGATGAGGAGGCTGGGGAGGTCACACTTCTTCTCCTGAGGGGTCAAAGCCTGTTCTGTGGAAAGGGCCAAATTACGTTTTTAATTACGATCCAGGGACTTTTGCTGCAGCAATAAGGTCGTGCACTACCCTTGATCCACAGCGAGCTCCTGCCAGGGACCCTAGGAGTTTTGCATAAAGATCAAGGCTAGAATGTGACTCTTAAGAATTAAAGGAGTTCTCCATTAATAAAATCTCCCAGTGCACTCGACATTGCTCAGTAGGGAAAAAAGACATTATATATGGGATGGTTTAGACTACAGTTTGCCTTGTTTGCACATATTCTGGCTGCAACTGAGAACACACAAAGAGAGCAACTGCAAGCACAAGGTTTTCTGGAAACCCTTCAGAGCTCCTTGTGTCAGACTTCTTACTTATAAACCCCTGTGGCTGATGCTCTTGCCATTGTGATTACAGTTTTCTTTATCTTCGTACAGGGAGAAACTTGATTTTTGGGCAGTGCTGTTTGTCCATCCTCCAACAATCCTCCCAAGAGCCTTGAGCTTTCTCCCCTCTACTGAAGCAAACAAAATCATATTCTATACCTGGAAACATAGGACTAGTATAGTCAGTGATCATTAGAATATGTCTGAAACAACCTTTTGACTAAGACTTGCAGAGAAAGCTCTTACAAAATGGAGTCAGAAGAACATTTTGGGTCTTTCATCCACCATAACCACAAAGTGATGCTCCAAAGAGGGAGATTTAACTAAATCTGTCAGACCGAACGGGCACTGGTTGGAGCTTATGTCTGTGTTAGCTGAGTAGTTGGATCGCTTTTGACAAGAAGCTGTGGAGAGCTTTTTGTCTTGTTTCAAGCTCGATGATCCGATGGGTCTCTTCCAACCTGGTGATTCTATGATTCTATGATTCTATGATTCTCCACTCCCCGGAGTGTGCGTATGTGCGTGTGCCCCTGTGTGTGTTGCAGAGATTGGTCGCCGGCTCGCTCCTATAAAATCAGCTTGCAGAACAGCTCGGGTAGCTTAGGACTTACGCTGCCTGATCATTGGTACAGTTACAACAAATAAAATGTTTTAATATGAGCAGTCACTGACTGTTTACTGTATCATATTGCTGGGAGCTGAATGTGTGCCAAATGCTCTAACAGAAGGGAGCATATGAACTCCAGAATGATGACACTAATAAGGAAATTACAAAAGGCCCAACAAATGGCATTTGTGTTAAATCAATAATGCTCTGTTTGTTTTTTTTTTATATTCTAATCTTTCTTTTAAAAAAAAAAAATTTATCTTTCCAAACAGTTGGCAATTCCCATTCTTGTTCTTCTTCCTGAACATAATTAAAAACATGTTGTGGCGTCTACTTAAGACATCAACTTTCCCAAGCCTGTCTTGTCCACTGCGTTTTAAACAAAGACACTTGTTTTGGCATTGTGCCCTTAATTAATCATTCGAGGCTTTATTGCTGTAAAAAAAAAAAAAAAAGTCTTTGTTTAATGATTCATCACAAGCCCAATTTCTGCAGAACTTAATCAACTACAGAACTAACTTTCTAATCAGCTTAAAGGAAAAAAAAGAGACAAGATTGCTTTTGGTGTGTTGTTTTGATAAAGAAGCATTTGTGGAAGTCACACTAGTGTTCCAGGCTATTTATGATTTGGAGCTCTGGAGATCAGATTGATCAGTTAACTTGAGACTTCAGGAGAAGGAAACCTGCTGCTTATTGAAAAGCACAATCTTTGAAGTCCTCACCAAGATCACTGGCAGCCACTTTCTGAGCAGTGAAACTGAACAGCGCTGGGCAGGCTTCTTGTGAGAAGGGTCTCCAGACCTTGAATATAAAGTTCAGTATCACGGAATCATAGAATAACCAGGCTGGAAGAGACCCACTGGATCATCGAGTCCAACCACTCAATAACAAACACGGTTTTACGAAGTGCAGAGATTATTTTTTGCCATGTTTGCTTTTTTTCCTGTTTTTTTTTCCTCTCCCTTTTTTAAAATTTTTTTTTCTCTTATAATATCTTTCCATTCTCCTTTCACTTTTTGATCTCCCGCAGGTACTATCAAACTTTTCTTCTAGTGATAGATTTTTATATTAAATTAGATTCCCACAGGGCTATGTAGGAGGGTCTTAAATTTTCTGTGATGGTTTTGTTCTCCCATTTGATTTGGAAAAAAAAAAATAAATTTCAATAATGAGGTGTTCAAGCCCACAGAGGAAACAAGAGAACAGTTGTGTGCAGTGACCACAAACAGAATCACAGAATCATAGAATCACATTTTCACCGGGTTAGAAGAGACCCATCGGATCATCGAGTCCAACCATTCCCATCAGACACTAAACCATGTCCCTCAGGACCTCGTCTACTCGTGACTTAAAGCAGGACCCACTCCTTGCAATACTAGAAGCTACGCCAACACGTCGCAGGCTGCGCTCCCTGCTCTGATACAGATCACACAGCTAAAACACACACAGATTGCGAGATGATAGTCTCTGGCTCGTCGTGCAATTCCTCACATACAGCTGAGGTGCAAGTTAAATGACTGACATCTGACAGACACGAATATGATAGCTCAATTATTCCAGACACGGGAGCAAAAGCTCCTCTGAATTTCACTTGACATTGTCAGAATCGTACTAAAGTGCCCCCAAGACCATCTTTTTTTTTTTTCCAAAACTAAGTTTTTCAGTATATTTGTAAAAATATACAAATCCCCGATTCCCTAAGCAACTGTACACAGCTTGCACCGTGTCAAAACATGCCTATATTGAGTAAATATATTATTACACTATGTTAATGTGTGTTATGTAACGACCATCTATATTAATGTATTCTTCATGTAATATAATAGTATTCACTTACTTGAGTTTATAGATCATGCTGCTATCTGCATTTGGATTTTTACTGCAGATTTCACTTTTTCAGGTCAGATAATACTTGTTTTAATACACGATGCCACTCCCTGCATCGCAATGAGTTGTGCCAGTCCTAATTGCCTACCTGAGATCTTTTTTTTGGTTCAGACTGGAATCAACAAAGGGTGTTTCTGTGCTCATCATAACTTCTGGGTCCAGAAGGTGTTAACCCTGTAAATAAGCTCTGCAGGGTCCCCAGCACAGGCTGCCAAAGCAAGACAACCAAACAGCGAGACCCTTCGCTTTTTGATCATCTCTTTAAGTCCAAAAGACCCAAGCCCCAGCAATTCATAGAATCGTAGAATCACGAGGTTGGAAGAGACCCACTGGATCATCAAATCCAACAACCATTTCATGAACATAAATATAGGAAACCACTTGGACATTACAGACCTGACCACCTGCCGTAGCTACACCAATTCACCCATGGAAGCACCACTTACATCGGGAGGAAAAATGAGCCCTTCTCCCATTAGCATCAACTACGATGAGAAGTCCTTTCAAAGCTAATTGTTGTTTGTTTGCATTTGTTGATACAGATGTTGGTAGACAGTATAAGGCAGGCACGTGTGTTTTGCAGGAGTACTAGTTTATCTTCAGAGCCACAAGTTTGCCAAGTGAATCCTACCAGAGCTCATTGACCCGGCAGCAGCAGGAGCAGCAGGAGCAGCAGCGAGTCTGAGTCCTGCTGTATATGAGCTTTTGCAATCTTTACTCTGCCAAAGTCTCATTCACCTTTGCAACATTTCCTTAGGTNTTTTTTTGGTTCAGACTGGAATCAACAAAGGGTGTTTCTGTGCTCATCATAACTTCTGGGTCCAGAAGGTGTTAACCCTGTAAATAAGCTCTGCAGGGTCCCCAGCACAGGCTGCCAAAGCAAGACAACCAAACAGCGAGACCCTTCGCTTTTTGATCATCTCTTTAAGTCCAAAAGACCCAAGCCCCAGCAATTCATAGAATCGTAGAATCACGAGGTTGGAAGAGACCCACTGGATCATCAAATCCAACAACCATTTCATGAACATAAATATAGGAAACCACTTGGACATTATGGACCTGACCACCTNCTGTAAATAAGCTCTGCAGGGTCCCCAGCACAGGCTGCCAAAGCAAGACAACCAAACAGCAAGACCCTTCGCTTTTTTATCATCTCTTTAAGTCCAAAAGACCCAAGCCCCAGCAATTCATAGAATCGTAGAATCACGAGGTTGGAAGAGACCCACTGGATCATCAAATCCAACAACCATTTCATGAACATAAATATAGGAAACCACTTGGACATTATGGACCTGACCACCTGCCGTAGCTACACCAATTCACCCGTGGAAGCACCGCTTACATCGAGAGGAAAAATGAGCTCTTTTCCCATTAGCATTAACTATGATGAGAAGTCCTTTCAAGGCTAATTGTTGTTTTCATTTGTTGATACAGATGTTGGTATAAGACAGTATAAGGCAGGCACGTGTGTTTTGCAGGGCTACCAGTTTATCTTCAGAGCCACAAGAGTTCGCAAAGTGAATCCTACCAGAGCTCATTGACCCAGCAGCAGCAGCAGCAGCGGGTCTGAGTCCTGCTGTATATGAGCTTTTGCAATCTTTACTCTGCCAAAGTCTCATTCACCTTTGCAACATTTCCTTAGGTTTTTGGCTAAGCACAACTAACAGCCGAGCTTTATTAATACGCACCCTGTGCTGAATCCTCACAGCGCTGGTGCCAGCCAGCAGTGGCTCGGTGTGAGGGCAGCTTGCGGAGGCAACTCGGCACGGCAGTTGTGTATTGCCTGCCCTCCCAGGAAGCCTACTTAAAAGCACAGGACATGTCCCCTGGCCTGATCACCAGGGTTACTTTTCTTTGCTGCTTGGCAGCTGCAAAAACGAGACCCATCTGTAAGAAATAAGCGTCTCTCCTCTATTTGGCAAGGCCTCTTTGGAGTTGGAGCGCGTGTCTGCGTGTGCATGTGTGTCTAGGCAGGATGAACGCAGACTCGATTTGCAGTTTAGACTGAACATGTGTTTGCCACCAATTATATTCTCATATATTCACAAGTGCTGAATGGCTGGTTCAAGTTAAGGTATAACACGTGTGTGTCTGTGATTGTGTTTAGTCGACTGCTGGAAACCAGGCTGTCACTCTCCAGCCCCAAAGCAAGGCTCACTAACATCGTACTAGAGCTGCTTTCAGCTGAGCAAAACCCTCTGAGCAAACAGCAGGAGCAGAGCTCAGGAGCCACTGCTTGCTAGTGATGTGCTGTTGGACTTGATGATCCAGTGGGTCTTTTCCAACCTGGTGATTCTATGATTTGGCTGTGCCCAGCATTCCATAAAGCATCTAAAACAATTCTGTGTGCAAAAGTCACATCTTGTAGTTGCAAGGAGAGCAACTCAGCCACAAAGTGATGCGTTCTGATTTTTTTTTTTTCTTCCCATTAGGATGATTTAGACTTGTACAATAAGAATCACTACATAGCTGCTAGATAATGCATGTTATTAATCTGGCACATACTAATGCTCTATTTACGTGCTATTTCATGCAGACATTTATATTCAGAAAGCAACAATAGAAATAACAGATATTCAGATGCGCTCCTACCATTTCATGTTTTCCTGAGCAAAAGAATGAATTCCTGAATCAGACAGGATGAGTTTCCCCAGGTTGTCTCCACAATCAGCACCTCAGCCAGTCAGCTGGCCCCTAATAATATGGGAACAGCTAATAATTAAATCCTAACTCTTTGAAGCTAAACAAATGAGGACAAGTGATATAATTAAAGTAGAGCGGTGCCTGACTTATCATCCTCCTTAGACCTTGCAAAGTGGCCTGCACAGGTCTCTCTTTTTGTGCTGGATCCTTTAATTCCAGCCACTTTGTCTTGCAGGAAGGGCAGCTACTCATCTCTTAATCAGGGCCCAGATGCATTCTCCACCTGATAGAAATACCTGCTAACGAGCCAGGAGGACCCACAGTATTAACTTCTAGAAGAAGCAGTAGGCATTGAGGAATTGTGAGTTTGGACCTTATTGTGAAAATCCAGCAAGCAGAGAAAAAGAGAGAAGTGAAAGAATCATAATCCTACAGGGAAGAAGTTGGTAAATTGAAGCAGGTAAGAAAAAAACCTGGAATGCTTCTGAGAGTAAAACTACAGAGAGAATAGTGACTGCTTAGATAGACTGTGGTTGGGAAGCAAATAGCTGAACTTTGTTTTCCACTTCCAAGGGTGTTTGTATAATTTACTCTGCATTGGTGCTCAGAGGATCAGTGATACCTAGATCCCATAGTTTATCCAGGAGAAGCCCTAGCTCACGGGTAGCAATGTGAAATGTGTCTCAAATCATAAACGAAAGCTCTCTGTGATTAGCTGGTATTTAAGCTCCTTTTTGCCCTCCTACATTCCCTTCTCACCCCAGATTTCAGTACGTGTGCCTTGTACAGTCTCTCTACTACGCCTGTGTTGATGTGAAGTAGAAAAGGTTGTTGCTAAGTGACATGACAACTGCAAAGTGCTTTTCAATTTCTTTTTTCTGTTTTCTACTCCCACCTTCCACACACATCCTGCATGGAGAGATTGCTGCTGGGAACATCCCTGTCTAGCAGCAAACACTGGGTGACAAAGCTCCAGATCATACTTCTCACAGAAGCTACTGTTGCTTCTTTTAGTTGGAAACTTGGGACCGACTGAAGATGATTATCGTTTTTATTTGCTCGTGTGTAAATCGATGTCTGATCAAAGAGGGACTTGGTAGCATCTTCCCCAGTTGCATATAATGGTTCTTGCACTTGGTAGCATCTTCCCCAGTTAAATATAATGGTTCTTGCAATCTTCATATAGAGCAAAGCAAAACTAAACAGGTCACAGCACAGCCAGCTTCTGATTCCTATAACTCAGCCCTGCAAATGAAACCTAGGAGAAAGTTTTGACGTAGCCACAGGACAGATAAAGCAGAAAGAGCAGCTAATGCTCATGGGCTGTGAAGCTCCAGGTTCTGTTGTAGTGAAAGATTTATATTTACACTCTCCTACCGGTAACCTAAGTCTCTGTTGCTGAAGCCGTTCTCAATTTCATCTATTGGCTCCGCGTAGGAAAGCAGTTCACTAAAAAAAAACCCAAACCACAACAAAAAAACCCTAACAACTTCAAATAACTATGTTCTTTGAACTTTACCTCTTGCAGCAATCTTTATACTACTTGCATCTCCCTGCGCTGAGTTTCATTGGTCCAGCCCCATCCTTTTGTTTGGTGCCAATACAGTGACTCTAATGTTTGATGAGCCCCATCAGGACCCACCACAGCGATCCGCAGCAAACCACAACAAAATGATAACAGTAAATAGCATTAAGAATTTCGTGTATCTGTCTGTCCTGGGCCCTTCTCTATTCCACACACAGATGAAGGCGCGACTCCTCGCCGTGCAGAATTCGTGGGTGAGAGGCTGGCATCGCGCCTGCACTGTCTGCTCTTTACCACAATAAAAAGGTCACGAAAGGATAATCAGTTAAAAAATCCTGGTACTGAGGAGAGCCTTTGCAGGGAAATAAATTCCAAGCAAGATGATTTTTTTTTTTCCCCCCAGTCTGGGGGGAACGGAGCTGCTAGAAAAAAAAAATGTGAGCTCAACTATTAGCTTTCCACTTGTAAAACTTCATATATCACTAAATATATTGCCCATAGAGGACAGAAGCTGTTAAGACGGAAAAGAATTTTGAAGATGGATGAATGACAAAGACAAATGAAGATTTTTATTTTAGCAGAAGTTTCCAAGCGCTGTCTCTTGGTTGGGAGGGTACTGTTAATAAAGTGCACTTGACATATAACTGTTCAAGTTCCTGAGAAACAGCTTTGCTTTAAAGTTCAGTAGAGGATCAAAAAGAGTGAATTCTCTGTTTTTCTCTATAAAAAAAAAAAAGAAAAAGAAAGCCCTGAAAAAGGATAGGTTTTTTTGGGAAACGGCATCTATGCCTTTTGTCTTTTCTTCTCTTTGTGGTCCAGAGACAGTGCGTTGACTGACTTCTTCAGAAAGGAGATCAGTGAAATTGTCAGTTGATTACTTCTCCTTGATTAGCATTTATAAGAGCCCTGTGATACATTATTTGCATTCCTATTTAGCCGTGATTTTTGTGGGGCAGCAATGATTAAACTTGTCACAGGGCCTGATTGACAGGGTCAGATCTTCACTTTCTACTCTTTTGAAATTAAAAACAAATGTGTCAGCTCCCTTCATGGGCCGCAGCGCTGTGAAGCTTGCTTGCCTTGTCATCGCAGATAGGTCAGGAATGTTTTAATTTTAGGGATGGATTCTGCTTGTCAAGCAGAGTGTGATGGCGTGTAGTTCTGGAGATGAGATGTGAAGGGTGTAAAACAAAGAATGGAAAGAACAAAGACAAAGACACTCACATTATTAGACAGATTTAATTAGTCTGAATGGATATTATGCTAGATGAAGCAGTGAGCTGTGAAATTAACCCTTGATTAAGGATTGGCGGATCATGCTCATAAAGAGAATCAAACCTTGGTGGATGGGAAAGAGGTGCTGTCCTGCTCTCGCAGCCTTCATCCCCATGACCTCTTCCAGAGTCCAAGAGGGGATGGAAATCTTTGAAGGAAAACCTGTTGGTGGTGGTACTGGGGAGGTTAAGGCCGTCTCTCCCTTTTCCCCTGATGCCTGGAGCTAGCCCATCGAAAGAGCTGAAACCAGGCAGGTTATGCAGAGGTAGTTTTTTGCGTGAAGGATGATGAGCAACACCTCCAACCCAGTGCAGCCCATACCCTGCACCCTAAGAACCCTCTAGAGATGTATTCCCACCTCATTCCTTGCCTCCCTCCCGACTGCTACCAAGCTGGTTGGGTATTTTTGCTTGAAAACATATTTTGTTATGACAAGCTGCGAGTTAATACAACATCAGTCAAACTGAGGGTTTAGGCTTCGGAAAGGTCAGTCTATACAGTCTCTAATNAAAAAAAAAAGAAAAAGAAAGCCCTGAAAAAGGATAGGTTTTTTTGGGAAACGGCATCTATGCCTTTTGTCTTTTCTTCTCTTTGTGGTCCAGAGACAGTGCGTTGACTGACTTCTTCAGAAAGGAGATCAGTGAAATTGTCAGTTGATTACTTCTCCTTGATTAGCATTTATAAGAGCCCTGTGATACATTATTTGCATTCCTATTTAGCCGTGATTTTTGTGGGGCAGCAATGATTAAACTTGTCACAGGGCCTGATTGACAGGGTCAGATCTTCACTTTCTACTCTTTTGAAATTAAAAACAAATGTGTCAGCTCCCTTCATGGGCCGCAGCGCTGTGAAGCTTGCTTGCCTTGTCATCGCAGATAGGTCAGGAATGTTTTAATTTTAGGGATGGATTCTGCTTGTCAAGCAGAGTGTGATGGCGTGTAGTTCTGGAGATGAGATGTGAAGGGTGTAAAACAAAGAATGGAAAGAACAAAGACAAAGACACTCACATTATTAGACAGATTTAATTAGTCTGAATGGATATTATGCTAGATGAAGCAGTGAGCTGTGAAATTAACCCTTGATTAAGGATTGGCGGATCATGCTCATAAAGAGAATCAAACCTTGGTGGATGGGAAAGAGGTGCTGTCCTGCTCTCGCAGCCTTCATCCCCATGACCCCTTCCGGGGTCCAAGAGGGGATGAAAATCTTTGAAGGAAAACCTGTTGGTGGTGGTACTGGGGAGGTTAAGGCCGTCTCTCCCTTTTCCCCTGATGCCTGGAGCTAGCCCATCGAAAGAGCTGAAACCAGGCAGGTTATGCAGAGGTAGTTTTTTGCGTGAAGGATGATGAGCAACACCTCCAACCCAGTGCAGCCCATACCCTGCACCCTAAGAACCCTCTAGAGATGTATTCCCACCTCATTCCTTGCCTCCCTCCCGACTGCTACCAAGCTGGTTGGGTATTTTTGCTTGAAAACATATTTTGTTGTGACAAGCTGCGAGTTAATACAACATCAGTCAAACTGAGGGTTTAGGCTTCGGAAAGGTCAGTCTATACAGTCTCTAATACACAAGAATCATAGAATCATAGAACAACCAGGTTGGAAGAGACCCACCGGATCATAGAGTCCAACCATTCCCATCAAACACTAACCCATGTCCCTCAGCACCTCGTCCACCCGTCCCTTAAACCCCTCCAAGGAAGGTGAATCAACCCCCTCCCTGGGCAGCCTCTGCTAGTTCCCAATCACCCTTTCCATGAAAATTTTTTCCTAATGTCCCAAATGCTGAGATATTGTGGGAGATTAGGGTAACGGCAGTCGAGATGCTGTACAGAAGAGGCACTTCAGCCTTTTGTGTGCTTCTCATCAGCATTCCCCAAAGCGCCGTATCGGGAACTACTTTCTAATTAGCACTACAGCAATGGAAGAAAACAAATAGAAAATACAGTGTTACTCTCTTGTTAGTTCCTTGTCATTTCTTCCAAGTTGTTCAACTAATGGAGTAATCAGCTTTTATGTTAAAAGAGAGGAGGGGAAAAAAAGCCAAAGGGCATTAGGCACACTAATCTACCAATAGGTGTGAGGCCCTGCTTCCCTCTGGCACATTTTAAATGCTTCGTTTCTGTGCAAATTTGCATGCTGGAGACTGTCGGATGAAAAAAGGAGCGAGACATGAAAACAAGTTGGGTGAGAGACTGCCTAGAAATAGTGGCTGATAACTTACAAAACAGCAGCCTCACCTCTTCGGTCATGTTGAGCCTCTATAGCTACTGTGCTGCGTGGTGTTACTTTTCATACCAGTTCTTAAAATATGATATCAAAAATTCTCATTTTTACTGAATAGATAGCGTTTAAGTGGCCTGTGTATGTGGAGAGAAAGAACCTTTCGATGAAAGACCTGCAGAAGGTTAATGGAAGTAATTATATGATACAAGAGAGTTACTATCCATAGAAATAAAGGGAATTCTACCCACGTGTCTTGTTTCCCCACCTCTTTTTGTGCCCCAAAGGAGAAGAGGCAGCATGAGACGGTGATGAGTGAATGGGACGTAACATGTATCCATTGTGAATTCTACTGCTGAATTTCTGTTGGTGTTTGAGCAAGTCACTTTGCCGTTCTCCAGATGAAAATGATTATTTAAGGACAAAAGACTAGTACTTATCATTAAACCTGGAGACGTAGACTAGTTCTTAGGCAGAAAAGCCTTGTTATTGAACTGGTGTTTATGTGAGCAGTCTCACATTAGCGTTACCGCTTTTCAGGGGCCTCTCGTCAAAGTCTTTGTTATTACGTACCTATTGAGCTGTAGCCTCGGCTGCTGTGAATCAACACAACTCTCCTGAAATTAATGATACTACACGATTTTACATCAGCTGAGAATTTGACTCTTCTTCCCTAGCTGTTTATAAATTATTCAGCTAAATAGTTCCTGTACCCGCCATACAAAACGCTGCACTCTTTGAGAAGGATCTGTTCTCCAGACCCAACATTAGACCCTTGGGACAGGACCCTTGATCTGGGTCTTCCCAGTCCCTGGTCTGGAAGGCTGAGTGGGTCATAGAATAATGTAACCGAACAGCTTTAATTTCATTGTTTGTTTCAATCGTTTCTTGCAATCTCTGCTACTTTCAGCATGAAACGGTGCTTTGATCACCTGTTGCAGGGAAGGGCTCTGCTGGCAGATGTTCTGGTGCGGGCGTGTGGGTCAGGGGAGTTACAGCAGGGCTGTGCAGGCGTTCGTGCATTGGAGATACTGCCTGGAGAGACCGTTGGCCTGTTTTGTTAAAAGAGAACAAAGCCTATGAAACCACTAGAAAATGCAATTGCTAATAAAAGGGAAACCTCTCTATCTTCTGCCTCTACATTTATGAGAAATGTAGGTGAGGGGGTTTTTTAGGTTTCTTTGTTTTGCCACTTGCCACTGTTCTGTCTCTGGGCACTGAGCTTTACAGCTTGTAAAAACTTAACGTGACTGATTTTGTCATCGTGGTGCTCCTCCTGTTCACTTTGCAGAGAGAGAGAGAGAGGCTTCAGCTAGTGCATTCAGCTTCGATATGAAAGATCAGCAGACAAAAGGTATCCAAAGGAGAGGTTTGGACAGAACCATTCAGTGCAGAAAATGTTGAGTAAATGCTCCAGACAGCCCTATAGCATTGCATGCGATCCTTCAGCGAGGAACAATAACCGCTCACGTATGGAATACAATGCACATTGGCTCAGATGTTCAGTTTTAGATTAGCGTCCTGCTGTTCACGAGTGTTGCTGAAGAATTGGTGCTGGAAGCACTGGCCCCATTTGCAGGGGGATTTCTGCCTTCACTGATGTGCCTTTAACTCTGTTTAAATCGGGGAATTAACACTGGTGTGAAACAGGTATGAGCAGGGCAATCTCACTCTCTCCATCCAAAAGGGCGGATTAAAATCATTGCATTTCTGCCTGCCAGATACAGCTAATATTTCCTAATTATCTATGCGAGATCCTTGCTCACCTGAGGTTCAAGTTTGCGGCGCCGCTTCTCATCACTCAATTCAAAGAGCGAGAGCGGTTATGTGCCTCCCACCCTTCCTTTATTTTTCAAACTAAATCGCTTCAGTGGTAGCTTGGTGTGTCAGCTTGTAAGTCTATAAAACAGTTTTCTACCAGCTGGAAATCCAACATGCTACATGAATACATAACAGTGCCTAACCAAGAAGGTTTGTAATTCAGTAATTAGCTGTAATTAATGAACACAAAGTGAAGACTCATTTACAGTTTAAATTATCACATTAGCTCCTGTCACCCTCTATGTACACAAAACAGCAGGAATTCAATTATTTTTATTCTTCAAAGCTAATTTAAAATTTAAGGAATGCCATTACATGAAATAATAGGTGGGAAATGTAATAGAAATCGCTGAGAACAGTTGGCCACCCTTAGAATGGGAGGAAAAAAAAATGCGATCGGTGACGATTGGGAAATGCTGTTTCGTCTGCGAACAGATGAAGGATTGAAATCCACGCTCTTTTCAGTGTATTTAAAAAGAAAACGAGTTTGGTGGTTGCTAAGTCTTTGTGCAGGAAGAGCCATTGTGCATAATTGTAGAAGCAGTTGATACTGATAATGCTGTTGATAGTAACATGATGACAGCATGGAAATGCTCACGCCATTATCTTTAATGGGGCTGAGTCGATTGCAGCAGCATCGAGCCCCTGCAATATTCACCAATCTTAGTTGTGAAACTTCAGCCTGGCAGGGCCTAAGTAATTGTCACTTTGCAATCTGCCTATAGTTTGTGTGTGTACGTATATCTATGTAAAATGCTTTCATTGTGCTTTTAAACCCACCATGATGCTTCTCTCTGCAGCTGCCACTGATTTTTTTTTTCCCCCCTCAAACAGTTCAATAACAAGAGAATTCCAAACCCATCTGATGCCGCTTCTGTAGCTCCCACATATCTGCATTACAGTCCTTTTTTTTTTTTTTTNCTTTTTTTTTTTTTTTTTTTCTTTTTTTTCTTATTCAGGTGCCTTTTCATTTTAAATAGGCCACTGGAAGCTACGCCGTCTAATTTTTCATAGGTGATCGACTGCTGAGTTGTGGGTTTTACGTAGACAGAGGGAAGGTAGCGATAAGCCAAAGAGAGAGGATTCTATTAGGGAAATGCAGCGGTAATTAATGAATCCTGCCAGTAATTGGGAAGGTGTAAGCCTCTGTAATATCGTAATGATAGTCATCCGTTCTGCGCATCCCCCATCACTCCGAACGATCCCTCATCGTCTCTGTGATCTCAGACACTTAGCCATGCAAATCTTCCTGACAGGACTCTATGTCTTTGTCTCCCTAATTGGACAGTATAGAGTTGTTTATGGATATTGCAGACATTTAGACCTCAGTTGGAGGTTGTTCAAAAATCGTTAGCAAAGTTGCCTTAACAGCATTGTCAAATATTTATTCCCCTGTTTCAATATCTGTTTTTAACCCAGGCACGGTTTGCAGTAGAATTAACATTTTTTTTGAGATACACCTTCTCATCCCAAGCTCCATTTGAGATTCTTATTTTCCATTTTCCTACAGAAAAAGAGAACGGGAAAAAAAAAAAATCTACCATAAGTCCTCATTCCTCAAGGATAAAACATGAGATTGTAGGGCAAATGTGCTGCTTTTTAATACCATTTCCATGGGGAAATGTTAAGAAACGCTGACAAAGGCAGTTCCACTTACAAAAATTACAGGAAGCTTATGGGGCAAAAAAATTCCAGTTTAGTGTAAGCCAAAATAAATGGAGAATAATCCCATTCACTCTAGCACTTCATGTGAGAGCAGATTAAAGGTCTGCATCATGTATTTTAGAAAAACTGTGTCTTTTTTTAATTGGGCAAGACTTGGAGGGGGTTAATTCTTGTATATAATCACCTATTGGTAGTGGGTGCAAAGCAAAATATGGTAAATGCCTTTACCAGAATAGGTATTTTTCTTGGTATTTGGTGGATTTTGTGGTTTTGTACATACTGCATTGATCTTCTATGGTTATGGATTTTTCTGAGCAGAAAGGGAAGTCTCGCAAAGAGCTAGACCACGAACACAAGGAGTAAAACTGAGTTTAAGAGAACACACTGGAGATCAAAGCCAGCTGGTGGCACAGCCACAAATACCTGTGATCAGGCGCGTCAGGGAGAGATCAGATGGATCAGACGACTGAATTTACAGTCCCTCGGTCATATGCCATTTCAGTCAGACGAGTTGTCCCACAAAATCAAGGGGAGTATTTGCCTCAGTGCAGGTCTCTCCTTTTTGTAACTGCTAAACTAAACCCCTAAACCTGTGGACAGTTAACTACATATTTCTGCTGCCACCTTGTCTCACAGGGCTACTTATTCTAACAAAGGCAAACACTGTTGTTTTATATTTTTTGATAAAAGATCAATATTCATCATAGAATCATAGAATCACCAGGTTGGAAGAGACCCACCGGATCATCGAGTCCAACCATTCCTATCAAACAGGGATAAAACGATAGAAAAATATGTAAGAACTTGTCTAAAATAATAATCTGGCTGCTTTTTTTTTTTTTTTTAACCCAACTCTATTTCCTTTACACAAATATAGAGTGTGAAAACTTCTGTTCGTGGGAACATTTCTAGGAAATGTTTCTGCAGGTATCAATTTGCGCCTGTCTGGCAACTATCTTGAAAGCTGTTTGTAGTTTTGGAAATTATTCAGCCGGGGAGCAGTAGAAATAACACATTATATAGTTGATTAATATAGTAAATAGCAAATTACTGAAGGGGGAATAATCAAAGCTGGAGCTGGAGTAAATATTTGCCTTATCAGATTTCTCTTGGGTCGTCCCAGAGTTTTAGGTACCTCCCACAATCAAACCCAAAAAGGTAAAGAAAACAAAATTACGTGTAACACAAGGGAAGGAATAGATATTTTCTTTTGTTTTGGTGAAAAAAATCTGCATGTGTGTTATAATTATTTTAGCAAGCTCCTATTTCTTTGAGTTAGTAGGTCTTTTTATAACAAGCTTGCTGTTCCCCTAAAACACTACCAGTGTCATCCGTAAACCCATCAGCTTTTCGCTCCTCTCCTTAAATTGCTGATGAAAAAGTTGTGAACTACAGCACACAGAGGAAAAAAAAAATTCATCTCTTGAAGGTCAGAGAAGCAGTGAAATGCCTGAGAGTACAGCCGAATACATCCACATCGCCTGTGCCACGTAAGCTCATGATTTCGTAGAATCACCAGCCCTGAGATCATTTTAGGGACAGAGGTTGTAGCAAGGATGTCCCACTGCTCAGATATCCCTCATTCTGAGCACAAGGATCCATTGCCTGTAGCCTGTGGTGGATTCCTGGACACAGCTCACAGGTAGACCAGGAATATTCCAGAGTCCCCCTGGACGTGGCTGATTCATCATCATGTTTCCACTCCCTTTGTCCTACCAGACCAGGAGAGACACCCCTGCAGGACAGGATCAAACTCTCCTCTCCCTGCGGCAGACAAAGCAAATTGGCTCTAGACGTGCCTGCTAGAACATTCTCCTCCAGAAAATGGAAGTACTGATGTTATTTTTTTATATATACACACACACATATATATATTTTTAAACCCCCAGCTTCAGAAACTTATGTTAGTGCAGCAGCCTGTGACACTGCATACAAGCTGCTGTGCAAAGCAGTTGCCAAATGTTTACATAAACACATAAATAAGACAAATAAATTTGCTTTCATTATTCATATTTTCTGCTCTTTCTTTTCCTTCTTATTTATGCTTTAAACAACAGTTACTGTAAATATTACGATAAAAAAAAAAATGCCTGCACTGGACAGAAAGATGATCAAAAAGTCCTGATATAGAGCAATTCATGTGTTTTTTTCTTTACAATCACTAACGAATCTTAACTTGAACCATGTTATGTTCCCAAGTGAGTGATAAGCAATGATTTATTATGAAGTGTCACGAAATCGGAATGCCATACAGTGAGACATGAGCTAGTGGAAAATGCGTTCCCTGTTTCCCAGCCTCATTACTCAAAGATGCAGTGTCCCTTCCTCCAAGTCTAATTTGCCTGGCTTTTCGAGGCACTCTGAGAGCAAAGAAAACAGCTCCAGGAGCGAAATACCTGATCTGGGCTGTGCCCTTGGCCTCCCAGCACCTCTAAACACATTGCAGTGACCAGGGGAAAGGGAAAGCCTGGAAATTCAAAGCTGTTGCTATATCAAACATTTACAACTCTAATGATGCTACACCCAAAAGCAATTATTTAGGATTACAGTATCCCTGGACTCATCAGTACTGTCAGTGCATGAAGGGAAAATAAACCAGGCGTCGTGGAGGAGACAAACAGAGAAGTTTTCTTTATGCGTTAGAGTTTCTTCTACTCTCTAATGATTCCCTTCTCCCCATGATCCTAATTCAAGTAACTGGCATGTGATATATTTTGGAGATGAATCAGCAGCAGAAGAGCATGTGCAGCTCTGGCACCACAGAGAAGGTGATTTACTCGTAGCTTGCACTGAGCACACTGGTTTGGGTTTTTAAGGTAGTAATTTGTGTTCTAAGTGCTCCTCATGAAGAAAGGAGAAATTAGCGTATTGCATGCTAATTCACACAAGCAGCCCTCCTCTCCTACCAATTAATGCTTTCTTCAAAAAGTAATCTGGATTGGCTTCGTCTTAGATTTTAAGCATTTTTTCTGGTTGTCTCTTTAAACGCCCTTATCCAGAAAACATGAAAACTTGGGGAAATACAGATGGAAATAGTTGCATCTGCCTAATTAAAAGCAAGGGTTGAGAATGCCTCTCTTCTGCGGGAGAAGAGAGATATGGAAGCGTGGATCTTCCCAGGGAGGTGTGGTTTGGATGGCCTGGGCACATCACAGAGCAATCAGAAAGATACCCAGATACACTGATACCTGAAATGATGAACAATATTTTGCTGGAAAGACAAAGCCTCTAGCCATTAAATAAAAAAAAAACAACAAAAAAAACCAAAAAACACTTTTCATCCAAAATCATAGATTTAATCACAGCAGATCTGTTAAAAGTTTTACCACCAGCAGCAGTTTCTGTTTCAAGACATGATCCCGTTTTCCCACAACAGAAAGTGATAGGAAACCAAAAAGTTAAACGGAGCAGAGTAAACTTGAGAACAAAAGTATGTCCTGCAAATTCTTTCACATAAAAGAAGCATCTTATGTCAAGGCACGTTACAACTAGTTCAGTCTGTCTTAAGCCAATAGTAGCTGTTGTTTTTCTTGCAGAAAAATGTGGGAATCATCAGAAGAAAATTAACCAGAACTCATTCTTGTCTGAAAGGCTGAGAGACACAAATTTCAAAAATCTTTCTTCTATAGAAATGCTTTATACAGAATCTTTGTGAAGTACAATCCGGAGAGCAGTTGTCTCCCAGCACTGACAATGTCTGCTGTTCCAGAGGAGACGGTGTGTGATGTACCGTCCTGAAATATTGTCAGCAAGCCTGGAGATATGAAGGCACTTTCATAGCAAGGCAGGGATGAAAGGAAAGAGGTTTGGCTTTGCTTTTTTTGTTGTTTTGCTTTGTTTCTTAGTCCTAATAAAGCGTACCGGTATGCTCTTAACTTCTCCCCTCCCATTTTGCTCAGGGAGAAAGGGAACACAGTTCTCCTGCAGAAGAGTTGCAGCGTTCAGGTGAAAGGGAAAAGGTGCAGGTTTCTTCCTGGAAGCATTTGCTGTAGCCGGTGACAAGTTTTGTGTGATGTTTGTGTGACAAGTTTTGAGCGGAGGTTGTGGAGAGGAGGGAGCTGGGCTCTTCTGCCAAGGGCCAGGGGACAGGACGAGAGGGAATGGCCTCAAGCTCCACCAGGGGAGGGTCAGGATGGACATCAGGAAAAAAGTTTCCCAGAAAGGGTGATTGGGCACTGTCAGAGGCTGCTCAGGGAGGTGGTTGAGTCCCCTTCCCTGGAGGGGTTTAAGGTGCAGGTGGATGAGGTGCTGAGGGACATGGGTTAGTGATTGATGGGAACGGTTGGACTCGATGATCTGGTGGGTCTTTTCCAACCTGGTGATTCTATGATTCTGTGATTCTATATCAAAATAGCTCTGAACACAGAGCTAGGATCAGCATCTCTCCATTCCCCAGTGTCCTTTACTATCTTGCAGTGAATCTCAAGATTTTAATGGGAGAGCTCAATAGGTGGGGCTGGGAGAAAACCCACCCGCAACAGCCTCTGGTTAGATAAGATTAAGATTAAGTCTTTGGATTTGAAGAGATGTGGGGTTTAATCTAAAAGAAATTACATCATAAGGGAAAAAAAGAGGCAGTTCAGAAATTATGCAGCAGTTGAGTAAACACTTGCAGATGACAATTTAACCTTTTTAAGCACCTAAATTAGCTGGAGAAATCCAACTTCAAGTGACCCACCAGTGTGTCCTGACTTTTATCTGTATAAACCTGGGACTTGAATCCAGCGTCCACGCAGTTGAACCGTATGTGCTTTGTCTTATCTGCTCTAAATTCACCTTTTTTTTTCAAGGTGTGTTACAAAAGCTGTTTCTCTTTTGGGATCTATGCAGGTGGCATTTTAAAAAATGTAGCAAGCACCCAAGTCTCCAGAACCTGCTTGTCACAGAAAGTGACACAGTTTGCATGTGACCTGTAATGACAGTTGCTAGTTGAAAAGAGAAACCAGAAATTCAGCTCTGTCTTCCACACTTTGGTTGCAGCTGCCATCAACTAAATCTCTCTCCAAGGGCAGATGGTGCCCTGTACAATGAACAATTTAATCTTTAGCAAACAGAGAAACTTTGCCAAAAAAAAACAATTTTTTTTTTCTCTAAGAATAGGCTGTCAATAACGTGCTCTCAAACGCATTGTAATTTGATGACTGTAATTTATTTATAGGAAAATAAACCCATCAACAAATAAATATTCATTCTATTTTTTTTAAAAGATACTCTTTACTGGGTTTTTTTGTGTACATTAGTGGTGAGGAGGGACCAGTTAAGGGTCAGGATATTCTTTGTGTCTCTTAGATACCGTGCGTGCTCTTTGTTACTGAACATATGTGTATCCTATGTCACCTTGAGGCCCAAGCTGAGATCAGGGGTGAAAACTTGGCCTTTCTCAACACAAGTGGCAGAAATCCCACTCTCCCCACCAGCCCGGGATTTCATCGTGTCTCTCTGAAGACACGGGGAGCTGCAGCGCCCGATTTTTCATCTGCCTCCATCTATCAGCAGAACAGCTGAGGCATGCAGGGAGATGAAATGATTTGCCTAAAGCTACGCCTGCCAGATCTCGGGGGGTGGGAACTGGGTTTTAGCACCCAGCCCGCTTCCTATTCCTCCTCTTGGCTGCCTCCGAGGGAAGCGAGGATGGACTGAGCAGGCATCGCTTTTGGCAGCAGTGCTGGTTGCCCCTCCTGCACCTTCCCTACACCCAGCGCTGCTGATTAACTGCCTGGGACCATTGCAAAGATGTGGAACTAGTAGGTTCTTGCAGATTTTTTCAGCCTAAACAGCCCCTTGATCTGTGGCATCGTTGGTGACATGCAGAGGGAGGACTTGGGGTTCTTCAGCCAGCAGCACTCACCTCCACCCTTAGCACCTCTTTCGTTCGCCCCTCTCCTTTGGAGAACGCGTCTCATCGTTCTTTCTTTTAAAACACTCCCAGATCCTCTTCTAGTCGTTCACGGAAGAAGCTGCCTGCCCTCTGGGGAGCTGCTCAGGCTAACAGATGTCAGCGTTTTCGCAAGCCGTGTTGTTCAGGTGGATTTGGAGGATCTCACTGTATTTGTTCAGGGATGTCTAGTAACCCTAGTGAGCTGAGAGCTGCTGCACATATTCAGTAGCTCTGATTGGGCTGCTTTTTGCCTAGAAATATATACATACCTACATATAAAAATATATATTTGTACATTTTATTTATACATAAAATATGTATATGCAGAGAATTTTTGCGTTTCTCTCTGACATCTCAGGGGTTTTCTTCATATTTCAAGGATAGTCTTCTATTATACCACAAGACTGTTGGGTCAAGGCAGCTGACGTAAATCAGCACAAGTTCACTGACCTCCAGCAGATAAGGTGCTTTGCACCATCTGCAGAAATGCACTCTCACGATCTTGCTGCTGAGATCCAGAGGGTCTTTTATCTGGCCTTGGCCTAAACCTCTTGGCAAAGTATCTTCAACGAAGAGTTTTCTGAGATAAATGCGACTTAATGATTTCAAGTTTTAAATGCAGTTTCCATCATCCCAGGCAATGAGATCTCCAATTCCTCTACCTGGGTGTTAACTCCGGTCAGACAGTTTAGCATTTAGGCAGACACACCCCAGGACTGTCTCTGCTAGAACCTACATTTCTTTCCCATTATCTTGTCCTGCATTCCCCTAAGCTTAAATCACAGGACAGAAGTATCTTTTACAAAAAAAAGAACCCTTAGTTCTACATTCCCCTTGCTGTGTGGCTGAAGGCTCAGTTCGAATATGCAAAGTCTAGTGCCTTCTGCAGGGTCATGGGTTAGTGTTTGATAGGAATGGTTGGACTCGATGATCTGGTGGATCTCTTCCAACCTGGTTGTTTTATGATTCCACGACATGAGAGGCTGAGGGTGCTGCTGGTGACTGTGGTGGGTTGTGCTGATGTTTCCTCCTCTCCGTGTTCTCTGCTGCTGGGGAGGAGCTGACTGTGACTTCTGTGCAGTCGCAGCGTGGTTCTTGGCACAACATCCTTCAGTAAGAGGAGCATTAGGGACCTTTTCCCGCTGGCCTCATGTGGAGCCTCTGCAGGTGTTTGTGTGGGTGTTTCACCCTTAGGAAGAACAAAGAAGAGCTGAAAGCATTTCTTCTCCTGAAGGTTATTCTTACCTCTCCCAAAATGCTTTCTTACCCTATTGAAGTATGTTTACTGAAACAAATATGTTCTATTTATTTATTTAATGTTCTGTTAAATGACCTTCTGGAAAGCTATCGCTGCTGCAAGGCTTTAAAATGGATGGGCAAGCATGACTTAAGAGAGCATGCTCCTTACCATCAGGATGAATCATTTCAGCAGTTACTGTTTAGATTGATATCATTTCAGTTATAATTATGGGTAACGAGAAGGCATTTAGAGTCTGCAATATTGTAATTCATGGTGAGAAGAGTCCTAAAGGAAATAAAATATATCCAGATATGCTTTTTTTTCTCCCTATCTAGGTATTATGCACGTGAGCGTGGTTCTTTAACGAACAGATTTTCTGCTGCTGTAAAAATCTAGCAAAAGTAGGTCAAAAATGACATCTAGAGATAACGTGTTTGGTAACCACAAAGGGACTGTCTGTGTCTCTCTGTTTGGCCTTTTAAGAGTCCTGCAGTTTATTACTATAGGTACAGCTGCAGTAGGAAAAGATTTTGATCCGTGGGCTTGTGTGGACTTTGATGGGTGGATCACGGATACGTATTGTCATTTTTACCATCCAATTAAACTAATAGAAGATGATAAAATTATATTAGCAAAGAACCGAAAATAATAATAATAGTGAACATGATAAAGATGTGAGCCTGCTGTCATATCTGCCTGGCTCTAGAGCATCATCACCCTTGGACTGTGCCACTGAAGGGGTCGTGTTCTCCTGTAGAACCTAGAAAACAAACAGCAGCAGCAATCCCCAAGTGAAGGATGTGAAAACCACCTCATTAGTGGGCAGCCCATGTCCTACCCCCTCAGGAAGCTGCGTGATTCATTCAGCGCGGCTTTTGTCCATGGAGAAAAGGGGGAAAGGAGTCTAAGGAGAGCAAATGAAAGCACGGGATTTGCTCTGTGTGTGCGTGAAAGAGAGAGCGAGCTGACTGCTGCTCTCGGGAGCTGCGTGGGGCTGAGGAGCACAGCTGAGCAGCGTGGATGGAGCCAGCCAAGGCCGGACACATGTGCAATTAGCCGCTGACACACAGTTGACAGTTGTCTCAGATAGCAGACGTGTTTGAGAGTTTGGATTTCAAAGGTTTCGCGGGTCTGTTTTGACGACGAGATTTGAATGAGGAGAGGGGAGCTGGACAAGGAGTGGGAATGTGACTGTTAGAAGGAAACCTGAGTCCTGACAGATCCACATTAAACTAGATAGGACTTTTTACATCTCTTGATGACTTGATAATTAATGTTAAATAAAAACAAAGCTTCAGTATCTGCAACCGATATTTCACGTATGCTGTACGAGACATCAGCATAATGAATACCCTCAAGTGCATTTTCATAAGATAATTTCAATGAGAGGGTTTGCTTTGTGGTGCAGGTTGAGCTGCATNCTCAGGGGTTTTCTTCATATTTCAAGGATAGTCTTCTATTATACCACAAGACTGTTGGGTCAAGGCAGCTGACGTAAATCAGCACAAGTTCACTGACCTCCAGCAGATAAGGTGCTTTGCACCATCTGCAGAAATGCACTCTCACGATCTTGCTGCTGAGATCCAGAGGGTCTTTTATCTGGCCTTGGCCTAAACCTCTTGGCAAAGTATCTTCAACGAAGAGTTTTCTGAGATAAATGCGACTTAATGATTTCAAGTTTTAAATGCAGTTTCCATCATCCCAGGCAATGAGATCTCCAATTCCTCTACCTGGGTGTTAACTCCGGTCAGACAGTTTAGCATTTAGGCAGACACACCCCAGGACTGTCTCTGCTAGAACCTACATTTCTTTCCCATTATCTTGTCCTGCATTCCCCTAAGCTTAAATCACAGGACAGAAGTATCTTTTACAAAAAAAAAAGAACCCTTAGTTCTACATTCCCCTTGCTGTGTGGCTGATGGCTGAGTCTGAATATGCAAAGCCTAGTGCCTTCTGCAGGGTCATGGGTTAGTGTTTGATAGGAATGGTTGGACTCGATGATCTGTTTGATCTCTTTCAACCTGGTTGTTCTATGATTCCATGACATGAGAGGCTCAGGGTCCTGCCGGTGACTGTGGTGGTTTGTGCTGATGTTTCCTCCTCTCCGCGTTCTCTGCTGCTGGGGAGCAGCTGACTGTGACTTCTGTGCAGTCACAGCGTGGTTCTTGGCACAACATCCTTCAGTAAGAGGAGCATTAGGGACCTTTTCCCGCTGACCTCATGTGGAGCCTCTGCAGGTGTTTGTGTGGGTGTTTCACCCTTAGGAAGAACAAAGAAGAGCTGAAAGCATTTCTTCTCCTGAAGGTTATTCTTACCTCTCCCAAAATGCTTTCTTACCCTATTGAAGTATGTTTACTGAAACAAATATGTTCTATTTATTTATTTAATGTTCTGTTAAATGACCTTCTGGAAAGCTATCGCTGCTGCAAGGCTTTAAAATGGATGGGCAAGCATGACTTAAGAGAGCATGCTCCTTACCATCAGGATGAATCATTTCAGCAGTTACTGTTTAGATTGATATCATTTCAGTTATAATTATGGGTAACGAGAAGGCATTTAGAGTCTGCAATATTGTAATTCATGGTGAGAAGAGTCCTAAAGGAAATAAAATATATCCAGATTTGCTTTTTTTCTCCCTATCTAGGTATTATGCACGTGAGCGTGGTTCTTTAACGAACAGATTTTCTGCTGCTGTAAAAATCTAGCAAAAGTAGGTCAAAAATGACATCTAGAGATAACGTGTTTGGTAACCACAAAGGGACTGTCTGTGTCTCTCTGTTTGGCCTTTTAAGAGTCCTGCAGTTTATTACTATAGGTACAGCTGCAGTAGGAAAAGATTTTGATCCATGGGCTTATGTGGACTTTGATGGGTGGATCACGGATACGTATTGTCATTTTTATCATCCAATTAAACTAATAGAAGATGATAAAATTATATTAGCAAAGAACTGAAAATAATAATAGCAAACATCATAAAGATGTGAGCCTGCTGTCATCTGCCTGGCTCTAGAGCATCATCACCCTTGGAAGGGGTTGTGTTCTCCTGTAGAACCTAGGAAGCAAACAGCGGCAGCAATCCCCAAGCGAAGGATGTGAAAACCACCTCATTAGTGGGCAGCCCATGTTCTACCCCCTCAGGAAGCTGCGTGATTCATTCAGCGCGGCTTTTGTCCATGGAGAAAAGGGGGAAAGGAGTCTAAGGAGAGCAAATGAAAGCACGGGATTTGCTCTGTGTGTGCGTGAAAGAGAGAGCGAGCTGACTGCTGCTCTCGGGAGCTGCGTGGGGCTGAGGAGCACAGCTGAGCAGCGTGGATGGAGCCAGCCAAGGCCGGACACATGTGCAATTAGCCGCTGACACACAGTTGACAGTTGTCTCAGATAGCAGACGTGTTTGAGAGTTTGGATTTCAAAGGTTTCACGGGTCTGCTTTGACGACGAGATTTGAATGAGGAGAGGGGAGCTGGACAAGGAGTGGGAATGTGACTGTTAGAAGGAAACCTGAGTCCTGACAGATCCACATTAAACTAGATAGGACTTTTTACATCTCTTGATGACTTGATAATTAATGTTAAATAAAAACAAAGCTTCAGTATCTGCAACCGATATTTCACGTACACTATACGAGACATCAGCATAATGAATACCCTCAAGTGCATTTTCATAAGATAATTTCAATGAGAGGGTTTGCTTTGTGGTGCAGGTTGAGCTGCATTTCAACAAATGCTCAGGAGGCAACAAACTTTGCCCATCAAGAGCTGCTTGAACATCCGCGCTGCTGTGCCCTAGACTGCAGGTGACAAGCTCTCCACGTACTCCCTGAATCTCTTAAGAGACTTGATAATGAAATACATAAACTATGACCCTTATTGATCAGGGCTCACACTAATTAATTTCCCAAAGTCCTGTCCCAGCCTGCAGCGATATCAATGCCAAGTCCCAACTGATTTTTGTCGTGCATGGATGTTGCCATTAGTCAAGTATATGGACTCTTATCCTCAAAAGTTTATGTAATAGTCACAAATGGCTTTTATAACAAAACTCGCTGGATGGATACAACAGTGCAGCAAATCCCCTCCAACTCCCTAGTGCCTTGTTCTATCTTATCTTTCCTCCAGTAGCAAAACCTGTTGAAGAAGTTTCCACCCTTCCCCCTTGGCTGTGTGGTCCCAGCCCTGCAGCGGGTCTCCTGCTGGAAGTGTTTGTGTGGCCCCTTTGGGACACATAGGGATGGATCCAGCTTTTGGAGACCCATGAGCAGTCGCAGAAAAGCAGCTGAGCTGTATCATGGGAACAGCCTCAAGCTCCGCCAGGGGAGATTTAGGCTAGAGATTAGGAGGAAGTTTTTCACAGAAAGGGTCATTGGGCACTGTCAGAGGCTGCCCAGGGAGGGGGTTGAGTCACCTTCCCTGGAGGGGTTTAGGGTGCAGGTGGACAAGGTCCTGAGGGCCATGATTTAGTGATTGATAGGAATGGTTGGTGTGGTGGGTCTCTTCCAACCTGGTGACTCTATGATTCTATGGTTCATAGCATGTGGTGGAAATGATAGTGAGGGGCAAGAGCTCCTGAAGCTGTTTTGTTACCAGAAGGGTTTCTTGTGCACCTACATCCTGACTGATGTGCCTCTGCCAAGGGTTAACAACATCCTTAATGTTGCTCTGTCCATTCTCCCCTTGTGATGTGGGAGCTACTGGGAATATTACTAAGCTGATTTTATGCCTGGCCTAGTACAAAATCTAAGGACCTTCCTCTAAATGAATCAAAAAATAAAAGGAAGCAAGAGTTTGGCTTTCCAGTTTTCCAGTCCAAGCCCTTGACAAATATTTCCCACTGGCAGGGAACCAGTACTCTGTAGTTACTTTCTTTCAAAACAAGACTCCTTCCCAGATCTAGCACTTTCAGTGCTAAATGCTACTGCTACATACTGCTTGATTGTCCTACCAACTTTCTAGAGGCAAAGTTGAGTTAATGGAGAGTTATTGCTCTTTCACTCAGCTCTTTCACCACTGCTCCTTTTGCTGGCCCCTGTGGGACCAGCCCATAGTGTCTGAGTCCTGCACCTATGAGTTAAGCAGATGTTCTGCATGTCAGAGCTGCTAAAGAGCTCGATATGATCCAAGGCAGGACTTATGCAGCCTGTCACAGGTACCTTTCTGTGCTGGTGAGGGAAAAATATCTACTTGTAAAGTCAAATACCTGTGCCATCTCTGCACTGGGACCAGTTGCAGAGGGTGATTCTGAGAAATCAGCTGCAGAAGCAGAGGCAGCTCATGGCACGACTGTATTTCAGCTCTAAGCATTACAATACTGAGGCTTCTGGATTTCTTTAATATTTGAAAAAGGTGTAAACCGACACAGCTTTGTCCTTCATGCAGTGAAAAATAATAGCTTCGCAAAGTGTGAATTGCTCTGGAACGTTACCTCTGAAACCTAACGACAACATTTTAAAGTGTTAACACATCTTGCTTTATATATATATATATCTCTCTCTTTTAAGTGGGAATAATGATCTAAGGTATTTGCCACAGCCTCAAACTGACTTCCGTGCACCCTCAGTTGCCAAAAGCCTCCACAATCAGCTGCCAAACCCTCTTCTTCCCTTCCAACAATTTCTCCATAGCAGGTTTGGGTTGCCAACGCACCACTCGGCATCGCTGTGAAAAAATGAAAAGGTGAAGATACTGCAAACCAAACCAAATTATAAATGAAATAGCATGAAGTCAATGGACTTTTTTTTTGTTTTCATAAGGATTTTTTTTTTTAAAAGCTGAGTTTATTTTACTTCAAGTAAAGCTACTACTGAATTTCCAGCTGGTTTAGCCAGAACACAGGGAGCGCACCGCAGGATTTGAGTTGTGTTTGCTGGAATGTTGGTGGCCTTGAACAGATAATATATTTTTCAGTAACATATTTCTCTGCCCGCTGCTGGTCTTTTTTCCTCTGTGCTCCCTCCAGATTGACTTTCACTTTACTTATTGCCTGCTTCATTTCTCACCCTATTTTTCCACTTGTTTTTTTTTTCTACTGCTTTTCTCGGTATCTTTTTTTCA
>WAAB01020747.1:15704-96306 GCA_013389865.1 Piaya cayana | reverse complement strand
TGACCCTTTTTTTTCATGATTCAGATAGTCCCCAAAATGCCTTTCCATTCCCAGCAGATTCTGTTCTGTAGCCCAGATATCTGAACAGCAATGGGAGCTGGTCTCTAGCTCTCCTCCACACCAGACACATCTTCACTTCAGCTATCTGCATATGGACCCATGCCCCCAAAGGGCAGCGAGAAGACCAAATACAAAATTTTTTAGAAAAATAGCTATTTACAGTAAAGCTGTAAGCAAGGTGCCCATCTCATCAGGATCTTCAGTAATGGTGCTCTGATTCCACAATGCAAAGGCTGCAGATGTCAGGGTGTATCATCCTCTTGACCTGGCTGTGCAGGACTTGGATTAATACATGTAGGATGTGTAAACCCTTGTGGCACTGTCACAAGGGGTGTATTCATGCAGTCCTACCCTGTGGGTCCATGCACCTTCTAAATCCCAAGCTTTGCTTAGATGACATCACCTTGTGCTGCAAAAACCTGCACTGCAGAGCACTGGGAAATGTCCTGTCTGCATGGGGTAAGGTCCAACCAGTCTCTGGGAGTGCTCTCTGGGTAAGGTACCAATGCTCCCAGCTGCAAATGGTGAGATGCTGTGATTCTCCCATTGCTCTGCCTGGTTTTCCAGAGAGGAATGGGGACTCACAGGATGCTAGGTCATACTGCAAGAACTGGATTTTTGCTTTGGAGGGGATAGTGTAATGGGATACTCTCAGCACAGATGAAATGTCTACATGGTCCTGAGCCTCAAAAGATAACATGGGAGCAAAATATCAGCTCCTCACTATAAACAGGAAATCCTGTTACCTTGCAAGGGGAAAGAACTTTACCTTCCCAGCCATCTTTCCTCTTCTCCGACAGCAGAAGCTGCGCACAACCCTTCTTGCTGCAAAATAGTAACAATTTCCACTAAGCAGTTTGCTCAGGAAAAGCCACCTCCCACCTGTAAGGGCTGCAATTTGCCACCACTCTGCCCAGCTGGGGATAATTTACTGTCTGAGGCACATCAACCTGCGGGCAGGGAGGCAGTGAAGACCATCCCATTGCGCTAGAAAAGCCAGGAGGCTCTGCAGCACACTTCAGCCAGAAGCTCAAAGCATCGCCTAGTCTGGCAAAGAGTGTGGCTTATCTTAGGGCCTGAATTAATTAAGCCCTGAAATGCACGGAGTGTGGGATATGATGGTGGATTACAGCTTTCATCTGGATTCCCTGGGTCCTGTGCTGGCTCCTCCATGCGTCTGAGCTGGCAGCGTCAAGATAGGGCAGCCCAAGCAGCTGCTTCAATTCAAACTGGCTGCAAATAGCCATAAAGAGAAAAAAAAAAATAAAAACAGCTGAGAACAAAGCAAATCCATGGTGGTCTCCCCAGTATGCTCTTGTCACCTCCTTAACAGCAGATAAATTGGCAAAGAGGATCCTGCCTTCAGCCTGCAGCAGAATTCACCTTGAGGCAGGATGATTCCCACAGCTTTGAAAACATCCATGGTGGGAAAGAATTTGCATGGGTTAGGCTGCCCAGGGAGGTGGTTGACTCACCTTCCCTGGAGGTGTTTAAGGTGTAGGTGGATGAGGTACTGAGGGGCAGGGTTTAGAGACTGGTAGGAATGGTTGGACTCGATGATCCAGTGGGTCTCTTCCAACCTGGTGATCCTGTGATTCTGTGATTCTGTAGTCTGGCTGTGCTGGAATGTGGGAAGCTGCTGCACTGCCTTTTATTTCATAGAATCATAGAATCACCGGGTTGGAAGACCCACTGGATCATCGAGTCCAACCATTCCTATCAATCACTAAACCATGCCCCTCAACACCTCAAAAATTTCCACATTAAAGCAGTTTTCTCCAAGAATGGACCAAGCCCAGCATCTCCTACTAGTGGTGGTGTATCGTCCTCAGAGGTAAATGTGCCACCTAGGAACTAGGAGGAATTTTGCACATCGGAATACATCTCTCTGTGCCAGGGATGTGCTACCAGAGAGAACTTTGGCCATTCACAAGTCATATGGGGAGCAAACAGGACAAACCTGCAGACACATGGCCTACCTCTTTTAAGAAGCTGATTCCTCTAAGTCATGCACACACCTCTACACAGATGCAGGTATAGGTTTTTAGTTAAAAACAGAGGTTCAGAAATGGGTCAAGGGCTTGGGTGGTGGCTGCTTAATCCTGACAACATCACATTCAAACAAGAGGACTCGGGATCAGTGGTTTCAGAGATATCTTCAGGTGCAGCTGCTCTTCCCTAATGCAGCACTATCAGAGGAGGTGACTGTTTAATGCTGCACCTGCAGCAGCTTGTTGCAATGCTCAGGTCTCTGAAACTCCTGGGCCTGCAGCTCCCAAATGGTCCCTGAGCCCTGGTGGGAGGTGGGTGCTGAAGGACCTGACCCCAGAAGATGTTTTTCTGTGGCTGCTTCAGGAGCTTCCTGGCAAAGGGTTTCATTTCTGTTTCTTCAGGGAAAAGAGTCTTAAAGAAAAGCCTTGATGATGAAGGAGGCCTTGATCTTCCCATTATAATTAGAATTTGTAGTAAAATTTCCCGTGTTCCAGAACCGCTCTAATAGCCACCTATTTCATCTTTGACCTTGCAGACCCTGCAAGGTGCCCTACAGAACATCAATAGAAAAATGCAGACTTTTATATAAAGTAAATAAACAAGGAAGAGGGTCTTACAAGCCCATAGGCAAGTTGGAATGCAAATTATGGGATCAGGGCAGAACAAGTGAATGCCAGAGTTCACACAGCATCCAAAAAAGTTGTCCCAGATTTGCACGTCAGACATGTGAGATGGGTTCACCCCAGGGGCCAGATTCATCCCCAGGATACAGGTCCCTCAAAGAATCTCTGGGGTTTAAATTTTTCATGCAATGGATGGTGTTAGAAACCTTTATTTATTAACGTTACATGTTAACTGGTTAACCAATCAGCAGATATTCAATGAGAGTCCATGGGGTTCAATAGAAATAGATCTTTATTAATAACATGCACCTCATATATATATTTAAAATACATGTACATTTTTCTACTGTTCACTTTAGAAAACAATTTCATAAAAACCTTTAATCAGGTCCCAAGTAATTTTAAACATTAAAAAGCCTTTTTTTATTACAGAACTGGTAGGTATTATTCCAATTAAGTGGTGTATAATCACCATGTATTTAACGTAATGCAGGCTCATGCATTTCAATAGAAATAGGTGTTCCCTTTTCTGCTTTGTTAATCGTGTCAAATATATGATGATATACTTGACAACACCTTCCACAGTTCTTATATGCAACTGTGATTCCCTGCTGAGAGCGCACTGTACAGATGGCATTTAAAAGCTGGAGACAATTTTTTTTACAACTTTCTGAGTTCCTGTAAGGGGAACCTGGCGTTGTAGGTAACCCAGAACCCAGGTATGACAGAAACCAGAAAAACAGAATTTCACAAACGGCATAGAGGAAAGCAATCTGAAAAAAAACAAAGAAGAGTAGAGTGAATTGCTGTATCCCCTCTGTTTTCATTGCAAACTGAGGTCAGGGTCATGTTTCCCAAAGCCCTGCCAAGTACCAAACCGGATCTGTATAGATTGCGCAGAGTTACCAACAATACATGGTTTGCAGATTTACAGGACATATACAAAGGCTCATATGAGGATGGGACTTTAAGGCACAATAGTCCATATACTCAACACATTCATTGAAAACAAAAGTTCAATTTACAGTGCAATACAAATGTTCAAGAACTGAAGCGGCAGCTCGATAATCACTTTCACTGATAATTAGGCGATTGAGGAGCACTTCTGCTGTGCACAGCAGCCCAGCCCTACTTTCGCTCATACACGTGCTGAGCATCAAGCACACAAGGAGCCTCTCTGACTTTGGTGAGACGATCTGTGCAAAGAAAGTTCTGTGATGACTGACGTGTTTAGAGGATCAGGGCCCTAATAGTTTTGAGCGTCTGCACCAGGTCATTCCGGCAGGCTGCCTTGCGGCGTGTGCACCCCTCTGGCCTTCAGCCTTAGCACCAGAAGGTGACTCCATGTACTCACCCACACACCCAACCTGTGACTCCCACAGAGCCACCTCTGCCCCTCTTGCAGCCAGGGTCAGGCACAGCATTTACAGCCAGGTAGGGAAAAGCGGCACAAAGACAATTTAACTCATTGAAACACTAATTACAGTCCAGTGTGCTGCCATTTCGAGACAAAAAAAATGAATTGTCCTAAGCCAGTCATTTTCAAAATCATTACCGAGTCTGCTCTTGTCACCCAGCTCATCTATATTCTCGCTGATGAATATACTATCTCCAAGGCAACTGAGTCAAAGGGAAGGACTTTCTTTACATCCAGTGCAAACATAGCCCATATGTGGGAGTTCCTACTGCAGTCATAATAGATATATATATTTATATATAAATCTGTCACTGAAAGCTGACCACCTACAGATAGATTCACACATCAGAAGCCAGAAGAGCTGAATTGTAGCTACAAATCCAAAAAAGAAAAATCACTGCATGTAGCTCTGTTAAAATGCTGGTACCCCGTAACTTGGTAACTAAGTGTCAAAATCAATATATAATTCAAAAAATGTCAAATTAAGTGTTTCAGGAGCCACTTGTGCTGTTATTGCACCTTTGTACTTCTTTATTACCCCATAAACTATGGATTCTAAGCAATGAAGTAGAACGTTTCAGACCCATTTTTTCAACAGCACAAATCACTGTGCAAACAGAAAGGTAGTAAAAACTTCAGCAGAATTAAAATATTTAGAGTTGTGGACTTCGGATTCAATTTGCTATCAAAAAGTCAATCCTAAAAACCAATTTGTTTCCTAGAAAGAAGTAATTAATTTTAACAGCACCCAGAGTAGGCAGAAATAGAAAAAAATCAAACTATTTTTTTTGTTCAAGAAAACAAAACATGGAAAGACATGTGTAAAGTATCATCTTCTTTCACCAGTATCCCAAAGAGTTTTGTTATCTGATCCAGTTATCATAACATTTTATCAGAGAAACTTTCAATAGGAAAGAGAGTATCTGCCCCTTCCAGTAGTCAAGGTTAAGTTACTCGTCAAAGATGAATCTGACAGGGGCAATGGTTGTTTTCAGGGAAGTTTGAAGAGTTTTTTCATTCTATTCCAACATTATTATTTTCATGTTAAAAGCTTTGGGTTCTAAGACCAGAAACATCCTCTGAATATAACAAAGTAGGTCCATGAAAGAGAAAAAAAAAATCATTTTAGCATTTCGCGTAGCTGCTAGATCACCATGAATTCAGGCAAAAAAGGACACGAAGACAAAAAAAAATGCATATATCAGATAAATTCAGAGTGGAAAACTAGATAGCTTGAAAAATCAGAAGACAGAAGTAATTTTTCCTTCCCAGCCAGCAGTCTTTGATACCCCTACCCCAGCCCCTCACTTCACGTGAGGCACATAAGATGCCAGCAGAGGCTAAAGAGCATTTTGGGAGATAATGGCACCTCTCACAAAAATCATCACATCAGCCACTCACATCCTGGTGAGCGGACAGGTCTCGCTGCCAGCTTTTACCAGTGGAATTAGGGCTGTTCCACACACCTGATAATTAGCCTGGCCTTTCTCAGCCGGCCCCTGACGAGAGGGACACAGCGACTTCTAGCTGGAGATTTCTCAAAGTATGCCAAATGTGAGCTTAATTATTCACATTATTTTGGGCTGGTGCGAGCCCAGGGACAGCAGGAATATAAACACACAGAGCCAAGCAGCTCTGACACCAAATTACCCTCACAAAGGGTTTAAAAACAACCTTTTGTGAGAGACAAGTAAATATGTTTTGTCTCAAAATAAAAGCAAAAACCTGAGCATTCATCATGACTAATAGCACCTCCCAAACAGCACTGCCCTGTTTTTCCAGCCTTCCCACAATATTTGTGCTGTTTATGTTCTCCAGTTTGCAGGTTATCCTTGTTTTGAATTAGACTGTTGAATTTTTTTTTAAATTTAAAAAAATATCTGGATTTCCCTGTTTCCTTCCGTCTCCTAAATCTGTACTGACTTCTAAGTAGTGATATCAAAGTAAACTTTGCTCTTCTCACCTCCTGATTTTGCTTTTCTGTCTTTTCTCCTGCATTAACATGTGCCTGACAGCAGCAATGACTGCAACACACACAACTAGGATGCTCTATGCAGGGTTATGGGAGGAATCCTAGATGAAGTACATCCCTGGCAAGCAATGGTATTTGTTCGTATTCTATAATGCTTCAGAAATAGCATCATCTGCATGATCAAAGCCTTTCAAAATTAAAAAAAAAAAAGGTAACTAGATACATAACTGCCTCCAGTTGACCGTGCACTATTATTTTCTTTGCTTTAAAGCAGCGATAGCCAGCGAGGCAAAGCTGCTTTCTTCACTGCAAGCCAACAGACCTGTAGGACTTTGACAGGCTTTGGGTCATCACATATATTTGTTCAGCAATTCTGGGATGCGAGTAACCCGCAGATGAACTGCAGGTGTCTCAGTAACAGATACAGGCTCATTAATCACATTTCCCTAGGTTATAGTGCAATCTTTGCTTTTGACCCCATTGCTGGAGCATCATCTTTCCCTTATGTTACTCTTTGGTATTTTCATGACATAGCTTTGGCAGCTATAAAACTTTCCACTTGTAGACATCAATTTGCTGAACACTTCTCATGCCATAGCTTGTGAAATATATATTTACATATTCTAAGGTTAATTCCCAGATTGAAATTAGACATTTTACTTAACCTGAAACACTATTACTAATGCTGAGTAGTTTTATCAGGAGAACCTCTGAGGTTTTGCTAGCATCTGTCAGATACATTCAGTCTCTATGTGTGAGTTATCGTTGTTTTTTTCTGCCTTTTATATTCCACATAAAAAGAAATTACTGTCTATTCCCTGGCACCAACAGGAACCTCTGGCCAAGCAACAAATTAGCATGCAAAAAAAGTATCAGGGAAACAGCTAAGGAAAGAATCAAATCAAGTTAAGAAAACACTGATGATGGGCTGAAGAAACAATCTTTCCTGTGAGTCCTTCTGGTTTATATTAAAATAGCAAAGAAGATACCAGCTAAAAGATAACATAAGCAAAAGGTGAATGCAGTTATTTTTAAAAAAAATTGAAAATCTCAATACAGAGTGTTTTGTAAGTAGCAAGTAAGTTAAGTCTCTGAAAATCCTTAGCAAAAGGCTGTTTCCTTTGGCACTGACTCCTTCCTGGTCAAAGCATTTCTCAAAGATGCTTTCTATCTGTACATTTACAGGACATAACTTGCATTTTACTCCTCACTGTTAGACTAATCCACTGCTTTGGGCTCTTCCTTTCTATCAGGGATGGCATAATTTAACTATAAAGTAATTTTGAACGTTTGTATTTACACACAGATAACTCAAATGCAGCTTTGTTTCTACAGAAGACATTGCACACAGTCTCTGCAGATAAGGACCTTCGTATTGTACCAGCTCTGTGTGTATGTCAGGGTACTTCATAACCAAGGAGTTAATAGCGGGGACTGCAGAGCATTATTCAAAGTGCCTCCCACTAAGCTCTGAACACATCCACCTTTGATCACGAGTATATCTGCAATTAGTGCCTCATCTTATCATCTCAATAAGCAGTTCAAGCATTCAGAAACAAACATCAGTGGGTCTAACAGCTACTTTAATTCATTTTATAAATAAGCAATTGAGAATTTTGCTCCAAGTGGCTGCTTGTGTAGCCCATTCCATAAACGGCGGCATTCTCTGCAGAGTAAGGCACGATGCGATACGAATGCAGCTCTTCATAATAGAGCGACTGGGAACAGCACTCCTGTACCATAAACTTCAGCCGTTTTCGTGCATCAGAGTAAGCAGTCCTATAACACGGAGCCTCCTTAAAGTATTCATAGCTCTCCCTCTCTGTCTCTAGGTGAATCTTCCTCAACAGATTGTTAATTAATACAGACCTACGGAGATAGGCTTCAGGGTCATCCAGGAATCGGAGTTTCTGGAGAGAAAGTTTTAGAATACAAGTCCGGTCCTCAGGTAGTATCAGGTGCTGGGGAGTAAAAAGCAAGTGAAAGGGTCTTTAGCATCAAGGAATTAAAAAAAGGAATGGTGGAGTCTGGAGTGAGAGAGCTACTTACTTTTGGACAATACTCATGGTAATCTTGATGTAAATGTTCTTCTTCTGCATATTTTCTCTTAAAGTAGGCTACTTTCGACGTCGTTAATGTCTTGGGTAGGCCCCGATCAGATCAGCTCTGCACAAAGCAAGAGGTAAAAGAAACTCAGTAATGTTTGCTGCCATGGTGGCTGTGACATCATGATCTGGGGTGTGGAGGGGAACGAGGGGTCCAGAGGTGAGATGCAGCCAGAAGGACATTCAGTCTCAACCTGCAACCCACAACCCACTGGAAAATAATTTAGGCTGGCAAACGTGAAGCATTTCTGAGCAGCTGCCTGTAGGTTTGCAAGCTTGCAAGCTCTGCTCCAGAGTGACAACTGCAGCACTGGACACACGCTGCCACTGCCGGGCAGGTTCTCCAGGTCCTACAACTGAGCAGGGTATCCCTGGGCAGCCACAGCCAAAGCAGAGCAAAGCAAGAGAGATTCCAAGCTGGGAAGGTATGCATGCGCTACAAGAGGGACCAGGATGGGGCCACCCATCTGCAGAACTGGGACCCCTGCGCCACACTCAGTGGAGGGACTGGAAAAGGGATGGGTTTTAATTTCTGCACACCATGCACAGAGCTCGGTGGTTTCCCTGGAAAACAAATACAGATCATATGCACTAGATGGTAGCATCGCCCCAGAGAAGCAGGAGAACCCCAGCTCAGTGGGAGGATAATGGATCTGGTTTGGTTTCTGCGTTGTTTCAGTTTTTCAGAGCATAGAGAATGAGACTCAGCCTTTGGGCTGAGAGAAGGGACTATTGGGCTTTTGTCCTGCGACAAGAGGTCTGCTCCCCAAAGAGCAGAAACCTGCAAATAACCAGGGCTCTCTGCACACCGAACTGAGGCTGGTTTGTTGCTCCAAGCTCACTTATCTCTGTGGAAAGGTGCCATGGTGCTAATTCAGCATCTTAATGAGATCTGTATCTTCAGTGGTATTCGATCTGGTGAACACTGGGTTTCTGTGAAAGCCAGAATTGTGTTTTGCTTTCCAATTCACTAGACAACACAAGGGGGCAAGCGCATTTGCAGGTGGCATCATCATCTCCCAAACCTCCTCTTTTGTAAGAAATTTCTGTTCTTTGCTTTTAAATGTACTGTTCATTAAAAAAAACAAAAAAAACCCAAACCAAACCAGACCTTCTTATGCTGATATTTAAAGGCAGTCTAGTCAAAGAAAGTATTCAAAGCAGTTTTCTAGAATAACTCAAAATCAGGTCCTAGAGAATGTTTTCTTTCCCAAATTGAGATCTCCTTATGGAGACATTTGAAACCCAGGTTTTCTTATTGGCTAAAGGGCTTGGTTCTGGACCTCTTCTCTGACACAGTAGAAAAGCCAAAAGTTACAGCCAAAACATGGACCTCATGTTACTGGAAGGATCCTGCCATGGCACATGGGGGATTCCCTGAGTCTTACCTGCAGTAAAGGTAAGTGGGTTCACCTGGGAGTGAAAAGATACCCACACAACTATTTCAGGGACTGATGACATCTCTCCTTCACTGGCAGGTAATGTGTTCCCCCTTCCTTCAACTAGATCAAAAACCCACAAGAGGGGGCTAGGGAAGAAATCCCCTATAAGAAAGTCTTCCTGTGTTTTCTCCCTGAATTTCAATTTTGTGAGGATGGAGTTTCCCCTAAAAGATGTTTAAAACCTGGGCAAAAGCTCTGCACTGGTGGATTAGCCCTTCACTTGGAGTGAAGACCCTCAGCCCCGCTCTACGACCCAGCCCAACATGAACTGCATGAAACAACAGCATCTCCCCCGGAGAGGGACCATAGAGTTGCAGTGAGACAAGGGTATGTTTTAGTCAAAGAACACACCAGATGTGCTCCCTGCACAAACCTCAGCTCTCATGGGCAAGGGTACAGCTGCCATCTTCACAGGTCTGTTAACACTGAGTAACTGCAAACATTGGTTTAAATTTATAGACACCAATTATGATATTAGCTTCTCTTAGGTGAAAACTCCACTGCTGTGTTATCTAAACACAATCACAAATGCTTTTGTCCTCCTGGTATCATGGGATAGGAGAACATTATGATTTCTCAGAGTAGTCTGTGGAAGAAAGAGGCACAGCAAGATGAAGTGACATTCCTGCAGTCACTCAGGGTGTCAGGGCTGGGGAAGGAGCCAAAACCTAGTGTACAGATTGATAAGCCACCCACAGGCCCACTCTTCCCCTTCAGATCAAGCCTCTAAATGATAAAACTTGTTCCCTGGTGGTTTTCAGTGCAAAGGTTGGAAGCACAGACCTAGAATTATGTGCAGTGCAAGCAGAACTCAGCCCAAATGCAGGACTAAGAGACAAGAACAGCATGCACAGCATCACAGCCCAGTCCTTTGGTTCCACCGGCTCTGTGCAAACTTTTCCTCTGATACTCCCAGACACAGGAATTCCTCTCCCTGCCCCAGAGATGGAGGGTGACAGTGAGACATTAAGCATCCCCTGCATATGGATGGCCCAGGAGACAGCAGCAAACGGCATGAGGCCAGGTCAAGGCAAGGAGCCACTGAAGCACTGGCACCCTGACCCAGGGAGGAAGAGAGGGCTGCACTTTGGCACGTGCCACAGGCTGGAAGCTGATGCTGCCTGGCAGAAGCAGATAGAAGGAATTGCATTTTGCAGAGGGACACATATGACCATCCTGGCAGGAGGTTCATCAAGCATCCAACTAGCATCGTCTTTCTGGGCTTCCATTCAACACCATCGTTGGACATAACCCTTGGGTGCAAAGTGCTTGGCTGTATTTAAATTCCTAAAGACCTTACATCAGAGAAAGCAGCAAATTTGTAACAACACCAATAGCCTGGTTTAGCAGTAAAGAAGGGAAATAGGCAGCAAAATAACACCAGGAGCGCCTCTGGGCTGTAAGGCTGGTTTAACTGTGTTCCCACTTGTAAGTGTAAAGCTACACTCCAAGAGCAAAGTAGTCACAAACTGTTTGACACCGTCCTAGCTGTTAGCAAATTCCAGCAGTTCTAAGTCTGCAGGGCTTGGGGCACCCACTTCCCCAGCCCAGCACTCCCACAGTTTGTCCTGGGTGGCTCAGCTTCTATCTCCTGTCTCGAGGAGGGAAGGGGTGCTGCCTGCATGCCTGCAGAGATGGGATGAGAAAGTGGAGCAAAGGCAAACGAGTCCCCGTGACTGATTCACAGAAGCTCAAGGTATGCTCTTGTGTTCTGTGTGGCTGTCATCCTACCACCACCACCCATCTTGTTGTCACCGTTGTCTTTTGTGGCTGCTGCTGATGTCCACACACCTGTCTGCAGGTGCAGGGCAGCATCAACTGTGCCTTTTTACCGTGCCCTCAACACCAGCATCAATGCTGAAGCCTATGAGGGACACCTCTCCCTGGAGGAGGATTGCAAGGACCAAGCCTTTCTCTAACATTTATCTTGAAAGTCAGAGCAGAATGGCTCTGTGCATGCCTAGGAGCTGGGGTTACAGGCATACAAGGCTGTAGTAATGCCGCAGTGAATCAGACTCTGAGTGTTTTGTTTAAATATAAACATATTGAATCAGTGCTTTTTTTTGTGTAGAAGGCTATTCCCGTGAGCCAAGTGTTTTGACAGTTACAGCAAGGTGGTATGAGTCACTGCCTCTACCTCAGTCAAGCTCAGAGACAGATACATCTTAATCACATTACATTTTTTTTCAGCGCTACACCACAAGTCAAGGCACAGGGCCAAATTTCCCTATGGGGACTAACCAGCATAGTGCTAAGTCCTGAGTGTGAGGTTTGTCCTTCCAGCCTGGATGAACCTCGGAAAAGCGCATTCAGCATCTCAATAGCATTCAGCTGCGAGCCCTCTGCTAGTCACCAAGGACTCAGTAAAATCTGCAACAGCAGGCAGCTCTGCCAGGGCTCAGAAGCCACAGGGCAGGCACTGCCTGCTCACACTTGCCAATGTTTACACCCCACCGTGGCACATCAGAGCACGGCGGTTGTAGCTGCCATTAACGCTAATGGAAGTTTGAAGCATAAATCCCACACGCGGCAGTCAGGGAATAGAAGCCTCTGTCTCAAGCCTGGATCTCTCAAATGCAGCTTCACAAGGTCTTTAATTGTACTTTCAAAAGAGCAAAATGTGCCTGTTCGTATTTATTTCTCCAGGAATAATTACAGTGCTCTATGGTGTGGTAACCACACAGTTATTACGCATGTTTGGACAGAAGGTTATCTTATCTAAATTGGATTGGAAATAGATTTATAACATGGAAACTTCACAGTTGAACTGCAAATTGCAACAAATTCTCTTCATCGCCCCAGCGACAGAGCCCCCTCTTTGGCATGAATTAGTGCTGGGTGATTTCCACAGGACTGCAAGATAGCCCAGCCAGGAGGCAAGATGGGGTTTAATGAATGATTCAACACCCAGGAACAAAATAAAGCTTGTGTTTTTTTCCATCTCAGGCAACAGACAGGATCTGCAAGCCCTGGGTATGCACCAAAGCTCGTACGTGAGACCTTGGGAGCGTTCCCACACCTGCCTGTGCCTCCACCTCTCCCACCTTTCCTCAGGGAGAAAATTCATCCCTTCCTGCTCAGTGCTGCAGTGAAAGGGGTTGTACGAGGTGGTACTATTGGCTTGTTGATGCAGATGTCTGCAGGGGGTAAGCACCGAGGCTCGCTGTCCAAGGCAGACCTGCCAACACTGCTCGCACAGAAGGTGGTGAGGAAAATGTGCCAATGCCCTGCAGGGCTTCCTCTCGCAGTGTAAGGGAAGGTGATCAATATGCAAGCTAAAGCTGGCTGAGACAGAAACCATTTCTGAGCATCTCTTGCATGCACAAATAGAAAACCTGAGGCTTTCGTGCATGCAGAAATTGGAATTTGTTATCAGCGGGAGACATGACTTTGACATGGCAGGAAATATCATCGCGTCCTTGCAACTGCTGTCAAATTGCAGAGATAAATTCCCCCATCTCTAACCTTAGCAGCAGTCACAATTAGAGAGCGCTCAGCTGAAACCCTCCACTGATTTCACACACTACGCTGTTGCGTTTCTCATCTTCAGGGACAGAAAAAGCAGCCAGTCCCACTGTGGGATTCCCAGTTGATAATGCAAAGCTACCAGACCACAGGCGGATCGAAAACACATGCCAGCCTTAGAATTTCACACGGACTGCCAATCGATTGCAGTCCTTCCAGAGGATAGGGTCTTATTCATTGCTCAGGCGGAAAGACAACCCTTTAATTGACCCATGGAAAAGTAGGGACCCACAGCCCTGCGTTGTCTGCTGGCTAGATCTGCAGGCTTTGCACTTCAGAACTACCTTTCTTTTAGTTTGCTAATTGCTTTGCAGATCTCCCTAATTGCGGAGTCTCCCTGGGCACACGTGTGTGCAAGGCACAAGCATCTGAATAGTTCTCATGGGTGCAGGAAGACGCGAGACTTAGTGATGGAACGACTGTTTCTGTCTCACTCCTTGTAGTCCCATTGCTTTTATCAACAGAATAAAACTCTAAGTCCAGCTTCCCCGTCTTTCAACACTAATCCAAGTAATTTCCCTTGCTCGAAAGCAAGCCTGACCGACTGTAGTCTGCAAACTTGTTAGTTACCTGAGGATGCGGAGTCAATCTGCAAAGGGTCTTTCTGGGATAATCTCAGCAGTTCTGGTAAGATTTCCTCCTCGTAGGGGCTCAGCAAGCATTTCTGGCAGCACAGCACTGCTGAATGGTTACCTGCCGTGATGGATCAAGGAGAAACACACATGATTCAGGTGGCAAAGTCAGGACATATACGGCAAGTAGCTGGATCGCGAGAGAACAAAGTGCTATTACAGCACCCTCTCAGGGCTTAATAACAGGAAAAATAAGAGTTCTGCTGTCACAGTTCATTCTCTAACTTTAATGTTGCTTCCCTTTCAAACATCAGGAAAGTAAAATAAAACACCAAAAAAAATTTATTTTGGTCTCTCGGTGGTATAGCTGTAATCCTTTCAGAGCAAATGCTGCAAAAATAAAGCTTGCTCCTCTAAATGTCCGGAAGTTTCCTGAGCTAAAACATAATTACTGCCCTGAGCACCACCTCATAAAACGGCACATTATTTTCTCCATTAATTCTTGTCACCCTCGGAGGAAAGCTGAAGGGTTGCTATTAAGACCACACTATTATTTTGAGTAGTAGCATTAATTTCCTATCGTACACACACATACACCCCCATACTGCCTGCACTCTGTAATAAAGGTCTGGGGCAAGTCAGATCACTATTTTTATTCAACCAAATTGTTGCCATGTGCATGTTTCAGCGTCTGCCTTACACACGGTGCAGTTCCTAGGCTGCAAGAAGATGCATCCGGATGATGCTTTGCCTTCTGGGGGGAGTCTTTGGCACACTGTAGTGAGAANCAGAATCACTGGGTTGGAAGAGACCCACTGGATCATCGAGTCCAACAATTTGCAGCAATTTGGCACACTGTAATAAGATTAGTTCCCACTCCAGGGCAAAAAAGATCACAGGTATGCATGTGCAGACCCAAACTCTGCACTTCTGCATGTGTATGCAGAGACCCTTATACTTCTTATGTAAATGAATGAAAATAAACAGGTCTAAATCCTTCAAGAGAGAAAGAAAGAGGACCCGCATGTGTGCGTATTTGCGTCTTGCAGCTACAAGACAACTATATTTAGATAGTCGTCTCATCCCACAGGATGGTACCTCATTAACAGGCAATGAAAGAGTAGCTATGGTTACTTTCCAGAGTTCAGCTTTGACCGTAGAAAGATGACTCTGATTAAAATGACCTTTTGTAGAGCCTGCTAAAGCAAAGCGGAGCAGCGGGCATCACAGCCTGTAGCACTGCAGGATGAGAGGAGAGCCTTTCTCTCAGCTCTTTGCCCTCTTCCATGATGCACCAAAGCCGAGACCCCACAAACACATACAGAACTTACTCCGCACTGACAGCCACCCGCTAAAGCCGTTGGGGCAGATCCCACCAGTGAAGCCCAGTGCCAGCTCGCTGTCACGGACAAACACCCGACTCGCTGTTCCCAGTCACCACCAGCTCAGTGGAACTCACCCAGCGAGCTCCAGCTCCAGAGGGAGGGCTGCTCCCTGTCCTTCCCTCAGTGCCCAGAGCCTCCTGCTGCTCCTGGAAGAGGTGGTGGCGGTGGAGGTGGCGGTGGCAGCTCCTGCGGGTCCCTGCAGCCACTGAGGAGCGCATCACCTCCCGGCCGCAGCCCGCGAAGGTGGGTGCCCAGATGTTCCCGGCGCGGATTGGTCCAGCGGGAGCAGATGTTGCCCGGTTGCTAGGAGCGTTGCTAGGCGCGTTGCTAGGAGACCGTGACGCTCTTTCCATCACTGGCGCATCACTCAGCGGAGGCTGAGGGGAGGGAAGGAGGGAGGAAGGAAAGGAGGAAGGAAAGGAAGAAGGAAAAGAAGGAGGAAAGGAAGAAGGAAAAGAAGGAAAGGAGGAGGAGGTCCCGCCACTGGGATGCTCAGCACAAGGACGGGACTGGGCTGCCGGGTGAGCCAGAGGATAGAGGAGGTGCCGAGCCTCAGAGCTGGGAAGGCGGTGAGGAGCTGCCTGGGGCTCCGTGGAAGGGGAGGGGGATATGAAACATCCCAGCCAGGACCAGGAGTGAAGAGCAGGAAACCTCCCGTCAGGGCAGACTGAGCGGTGCACAGGGCAAAGCGGCAGCCACAGGGGAAGAGAAAAAGCAGCAAAGCGTAGCCCAGTGACTTCAAGGACTTGACAGAGTGATGAGTCCAATTTGGGACTGCTGGCAGTAAGAGCTGAGAGCCAAGCTCTTCTGCTTTCTCTCTGGGTCACACACAGCTTCCCTCCTGACATGCAATTCTCCCTCTTTCCCGACCACCACATCCTGGCTCATCGGCCTTTCCCTGAGCCTTTGGGCTGCCCCACTGCAGTGCCCTGGATCTCGCCCTGGAACATACACCCAGGACCCCAAAGAGGCATCACAGTACTCTGAAATCGCACAAGCAAAAATTGGGATTGATGCAGGAATGGAAGCTGCACAAGTGAAACAACCAAAAACTCCTCTTCTTCCTTTTCTTCTAAGAAAGAAGGGGCTCTTTATCAGGGAGCGCAGGGATAGAATGAGAAAGAACGGTTTTAAGATGAAAGAGGGAGGATTTGGATTAGATATTAGGAAGACATTTTGTTCCTGTGAGGGTGGTGAGACACTGGCACAGGTTGCCCAGAGATGTCATGGCTGCCCAATCCCTGGAGGTGTTCAAGGCCAGGTTGGACGGGGCTTTGAGCAACCTGATCCAGTGGGAGGTGTTCCTGCCCATAGCACGGATGGAACTGGATGGGCTTTAAGGTCCCCCCCCAACCCAGACCATTTTATGATACTATAATTCTTCCAAACAAAACAGCAGGTCACTGTGGAATAGGGTAACTCCAGCCAGACTGGTCGCTTTTACCATTGAGCACCATCCTTAGGGAAATAGGTGGGATATCGGATTCAGTCTACCCTCACTATAAAAGGTCCAGCTTAGCAAGGCTCAGAAGTAGTCTAAAAGGAGTAAGTAAAATCTTACCTGTGTAAGGCAGAGTGTACAAAGAGGGGAAATTCCCTTCCCAAAGATCCTAACTCTACGAGTAGATACCAGCAGCCAGAGGAGTATGAAAGAAAAATAAAATAGAGCATTTTTAAAACCAGTTTCTCCTGCCACCTATGTTTAGAGATTTACTCTGGAAGAAGTGTGCCACTTCCAGATTTGGGAAGAGGGGCTATCCTATCCCACTACTGAAGGTGACTCAAAGGGTCAGCCATTGCTAAGAATAAGGAAAGGTGTTATGGGAACACATTCATTTTGACAGTATCTGAAGGTCCTGGGCAATGCCCTGTTTCATTGTGATCTGGAAGATGGGTGCCCCGTGCACGTGATAGTTGGGCATGTCACTGCTGGTAAGACAACAGAACTCCTCTCCCTCTGCTTGCTCCAGGGTGTCCATGGGTTTTTTTGAGTCTTTCCTTCATGTCAGTTTTGTCTTTAGAAGCAAGATTAAGCACTCTCATTCCAGTGGTGAAACATCTTAATTTATTTAGGCTTATGAGTTATTAAAGGTGGCTGTGTGTGCATGTAAGGTTTTAGCCTGCTAGAGGAACACAAAAACTCCTGTGTTGCATCATATAAAACTGAAAATGTGGCGTGTCGCACTGTCTTTGCGTGGCAGAGGTAATAAATAATCCCAGTGTTTTTATTTAAGAAAAGTTAATAAGAAACCAGCTTGGAACAACAAGTTCCCTTAAGTGAAGAAGCTGCATGTTTTTAATCTTAGACATGGGGTTGTTTAGCCTGGAGAAGAGGAGGTTGNTTCCCTGGGGGTGTTTAAGGTACGAGTAGACGAGGTGCTGAGGGACATGGTTTAGTGTTTGATAGGAATGGTTGGACTCGATGATCCGATGGGTCTCTTCCAACCTGGTGATTCTATGATTCTATGAAGATCTTGCAGAGCAGCATGCACCATGCTTAGTCCTCCTACTCCTTACACACTGGGAATGGAGGCACAATTCAGTTGGTATTCACCTAATCTCATTCAAATTTTAGCAAACTGGGGCTTGGCAGGCCCAAGTCCCAGCTAACACACCTTAGCAGAGCACCCTCAGACCAGTCACTCCACTGATTTGGAATCTCTGGTTATTTTTGGTACTCAGTATGCACTGACATGCACTTGCATGTACACAGCTCCTCTGCTCTTTGCAGTTTGTGAAAAGGTCAGTCAAAGCCATATACTTATTTCAAATTACCTCTGAAGCACTGCTTCTTTTATTGAGAAATCAAATGAACTCAAACTAATTTCAAATTTGAATTTCATAGGACAATAGGAAGGCACTGGAATTTAATTGATTTTGATTACCTGCCTTATTATTATCCTGCCAGTAGAGATAGTTCAGGTTGGTGTAATTTTAAATCTACTATGAGATGAATCTGACATTTCTCTGCTGCTGAATAGAGGACTTGAGCAATTCTTCACCTCTTCGCAAAGATGCCATAATTAATTCAGCAATATCACTTCTGTAAGCGGAGGTAGAAAAGGAAGACACAGAAGCACCTATTCTGTGTCTCAGAGCTGAATGAACGACAGCTTTAGTTACTCCAGTCTTCCTGAAACTGACTGTATTTTTGTAACATTCAACACAATTTCTGCTGCAAAGACACATCTCCTCTCCTGTCAGCACACAAGCAGGACTTACTAGCTGGCAATAATTTACAGCCAAAAGGTCATTTAATCTTTCCTCGGCTGGCTCCAAGAAGCCTTTCCATCCCCTGAGCAGCCAAGAGCAAATTCTTTACAATGCAAGTCTAGATACTATTCTTTCTACCCTTTCTGAGGGGTACAGAGAGCACAGGGAAAGAGTCCCTGCCAGTATAAACCAGCACCGCTCTGCTGGCTGGAAGGAAGGAACCTCCATGAAGATGAACAGCTCATGCTCCATCCCATCCTAATCCATCCCCTTCCTCTTGTCATGGGAGCACAAGAGATCACCTCCCCTCTTCAACTGAAGTGGAACATTCCCTTCTGCCAGGGATGCCTGGTTGGGAATCACTGCTCAGCTGAAGCGCACAACGTTTTAATGCGATGAAAATTAAACCAGAACCCTGAACTGGGACCAAAGTCTCTATTGACAGTGAATTATTCGAAAAGATAAGACTTAACAGTGTACTGAACAAGATAAAACCTGGACAGGCAGACAATAGAAGAGTAGCACTTTTTTTTTTTTTGCTTTCTTTTTTAGTCTTTTGAAAGTGGGATTGCCTAGTATAGTCAGTGCTATAATAAATATATGGTTTTTAATGGTTTAGAGCAATTGGGAATATAAAGCCCCAGAACATTAGCATTTACTTTACTTTAACTGCCTCCCAGAATTAGAAAAAACCAGTTCCTTCATTTCAAAGCAGCAACATCTCCCCAAGCCAACTGTTAAAGAAAAATTAATTAAATTAATGTGCCCTTTTGAATTTAAGCACCAAATATTCAGAAGTTGTCTGTATAAAAGCACCGGTCCTTCCAGGCAGCACATACCTACACATACATTGTATTTCTAAACACACCATGCAAAAGGTATTATTTTTAAAAGAATAAAATGCACTTGAAATGTTTTGCATTTGTACCTGAAAAACTGTGCAGATCCAGATGCAAGGAGTTATATCCTGGATCAATTTTTATCCCTGGCCTAGCCCACTCAGCTGCCTCTGAAAGTTAAAGACCCTCAAGGGCTTTCCCAGTCATTGGTTTATCACAGCAAATGGAGACAAGTAGCTCCAGTTTCTGGACCGTGCTCATGCCTCCCAACAGTTGGCCGACCTCAGAGGGACCTGATGACTTGGGAGGCTAATCCTGCTTGCATCTAAAAGGCAGCCTTTGCATTTTATCCTAAAAGACCAACTCTTTCTCCTGTTTTTCCTGTGCCAGAATTCTGGTTTTCTGCTCTATCTTCCAATTCATTGTACAAGAAAATTTGTCAGCATTTCAAAATTTGTTGATGTTTTCACATTTATAAAACCTTCAAAAAGTTTCAGAAGCAAGATGGGGAAGAGCAGAACTAATGAAGCCCATTTTCCTCCGCATTTTGTGCTCTTTATACCTTCCACTTATACCTTTATACCTTCTTTATACTTTCCCCACTAACAACAGTGAAATTCCACCACATCCCCTGGGACAACTCCAACTCAACCAGAGACACCACAAGATGCAGCACACACCGGTGCAGGGTGATGCATCAGCATGCTGGACCTTGAGACTGACCCTTAGCCATCAAACCTACTTCTTTTTGCTTCTCTGTAAATGATCCTCTGCCAGGTGAAAAAAATTGTAGAAGCATAATTGTGTTTGAGACGATTACCCTTCTTTCAAATGTGATTGAAATTGGCCAACCTGTTCAAAACTGATGATACTGGGGGAGAGACTGGCAAAGAGACAGATGGCAGATGGCTCAGCTTCTTTAGCCTCAACTGAGCTGATTGAGAAGTGGGAATGCTTTCACCCTCTCATGAAAAATGATATCACTCTTTCGTTGAAATTCAAAACTTAGTTTCCGAATATTAAAAATGTGTCTTTTCCAACCAGTCAAGCTTAGGATGACATCAGTGATGCCTTGGCAAAACAATACTTGATACATCGCCAAGGAATGAAGCTGCTCTGAGTAAGGGCTTAAAATGCAGCTAGAGGAAGAACAGGATAATCAGAACAATAAAACAAACCACAGCTGAGAGCCCCTAAGGAACCCATGTGTGCTTGTGGCGAACAGTGGGCATTCCAGTAAGAGCAGAAACAAGTGGATTGCTAAGCCCGTGATCATATTTGCACGGTGGTGTTGTACACCAAGCATACAGAAAGCCCAAGTATCTTACCACTTAATTTATGGGCAGCCTCAGGCCAGTCATATAAGCCAAGCTGCTCAAATCTTGGCACGAAGATATGTGGCCCATTCTCCCAGTTCAATGCCAGCAGCTTCACTGCAGCACGTGCCGAGTTTGCACAGGGATGCAGGCCAGGAGGAATAAGCCAAACCCCACTTTGATTGAAGACATCACCACAAGGACATCAAGAGGTTGTGGGAACTGTGAGGTAAGTGTAATGTCCGCAGCAGTGCCCAAGTCTTTTAGAGTAATTGCCAGTACCCTTCAGGAGTTGATTTACATGTGAGAAATAGCACGGAGCCGGTGATGGAATTGAGGCCAGGAGATGGACTGGGTGAATTTTAAGCGGTTTTCAGAAAAATGCATGGAGCGAAATGGTATTAGGAATAATCAGGCCAGGAAAGTGTTGTCCCGGTACCAACTGAAGCCGTGTCATTGACTTGGCAACAGTGCTCACCCAAGCTCCCAAATTCCAGAGCAACTTGCAAACAACATCTGGTTCTGTAGATCCCCCTCTATGCCCAGAGGGGCTGCCGGGGAGCTGACTGAAACCAAGAGCAAACCCACCAGTCTCCCCTCTGCAGCCAAACCTGCAGCTGAGGCCTCTAGAAATGCAAAATTTCACCAACATTTTGCCACCCCCACCCCTCTCAGCTGACGTTGTCATCCCACCAACATGCATATTTCATCATCAATTTTCACCAAGGAGGCTTTTTTTTCTGAATTCCCTCTTTTCTCACCAAGCCTCCTAGTGCACTCCATTCCCCCTCCATCATTCAGGTGAGGAGCTCTGAGCTGGGTTTTCCATGTACCCAGACACAGCTCAGATCACCCACCATTGCTGGGGTTTCCAGAGACTGAAGCTACCAACTGTCACCAGAAAAAGAAACACTATTTCTAGCCTGGTTCTGAAAAGGCAGCTCTGTGGATGCCAGCAGGGATTCAGGAATTGTAGTTTCTCATGTATCCCTCAAAGACAGTACTGCTGTTCTGAGAGAAATAAACCAACCCCGGTTCAAAGTCACAGATCTGGAAATTTTTTTAGCTTCAGTCTTTCTCTCTCTTAACTTAAGTATGGACTACAACAGTGACTTGGCAGAAGTCTAGCACATACAGAAATACATCATGGCCAAAAATATAGAATCATAGAACCACCAGGTTGGAAAAGACCTGTTGGATCATCGAGTCCAACCATTCCTATCAGACACTAAACCACATCCCTTAGCACCTTGTCCACCCTTTCCTTAAACACATCAAGGGAAAGTGAATCAACCACCTCCCTGGGCAGCCTCTGACAGTNTCTGGACTTGCTCCAGAGCCTCAACATCCTTCTTGTGGTGAGGGCCCAGAACTGAACACAGAATTCAAGGAGTGGTCTCACAAGTGCTGAGTACAGAAGGAGGATAACATCCCTGGACCTGCTGGTCATGCTGTTTCTGATCCAAGCCAAGATGCCATTGGCCTTCTTGGCCACCTGGGTGCTGCTGGCTCATGTTCAGCCACTGTCAACCAACACCCCCAGGTCCTTCTCCTCCAGGCTGTTATGTGGAAGCATAAGTGGCCATTAGACAAAGACGTGCCCCCACAGCTGTGGTGACGTGTCTTGCCTCTTATCAGCCTAATTTCAGCTCCTCAACCCAATGCCTGAGCTCTTACCTCTGTTTCCAAACCAAGACACATCTGTCCGATGGCCACTCCAACCACTACAGGGGTATCCCTCAGTGTTTCTCACACATGACAAGGATGTCACCAAAGCTGATGTCTGTGCAGAGGGGCAGTACTGGTGACGTTGATGCCCACAAGCCCTGTTGCAGGTACCATCACATCCACGGGCATGTAGGAGAAACGATGGCTGGGTGCAAGGTCTTGTTCTCTCCAGCTCTGGCCAGGTGATGGATGAGAAATTGAGGAACACCAGACACTGGCACTTTTTCTTCCCCACATAAAGCTGACTGAAGTGTGGAATAGTGAGGGAGGAGGCAGAGACACTGCAGGACATGACAACCTCTTCAGCCTCCCAAAGCCCCTCAGCAGCCTCTGCCTGTGGCCGCAGGGTCCATCTGTCCATGCAGAAGGGCAGGGGGACCAAAGGGGAGAGATTTTCCATTCCTCCCATTATGCACCAGACACCTGCATCTTTGTTCTGAGTCACACACATCCACCTCTCCAAGATGCATATTCACTTGGTTCTGCCACAATACAAGAAAAAAAGGATGATACACTGGGTTCACATGTCTACACGAGCCATCTGCTTCTCTTTTATTGATAAAAACCTTTAACAACAGCATTCACCATAACAAAATAAGACTGTTTCTAAGGTGTGGATGGTTGCATGTGTGTGGGGATAATTTCAGCCCAGAATTCTGCAGAAGCTGGAATTAATGCTTTTTTTTCCCAGTGAGATATCATCTAGACATTAGTATTCCTAACGCAGCATATAATTAGCGAGAGGCAATATATTGTATGATCATGCACGTTAGCACTTAAGTAGAATAAAAATGTTTTATTGTCAAGTACATGAAAAGCTAAGAATAAACCCGCACCACTCTTCCTGTTGAATATCCAAACATCTTTTCATCATATTTTTCATCTTTTTATCACAGTTTTGCACTTCAGATATCTCTTTCAATCACACACAGCAAGTGAAATGATGCGTAGACCATTCCAGTGGCCTCACCAGTCAATACCAGTTATTTATCAAGTACATTGAAGGTACAATTTTCAGTGCAAATATTTGAACTTTACAAAAACGAACAGAGTATATGACGTTGTTTCTTATAACCTTCACAGTATGAATAATTCTCTTTTATATATGTGTTTATCATAAGAATAATGCAACAATAAATTTCAAGCTCTAGAAGACTTACTTTTGAACCAAGAGAAGTGAGGGACCAGGCATTTCATTTGTCTGTAGTGTTGTTATTTAAAGTGATTGATTCAGAGATAAATTTTGTGCTTGCACTTCGTTGGCTGGGAGAGGAGAGCTGAGATCTCCATTACTATTGACATACTCTCAGCCACAGGGCTAAATTACTCAGAATACCAACCAGTTCACTACCTGCCTGTGGTCTTTGCTAAGGATATGACAGCAGTGATAGGAAAAAAAAAATCCTTGTAGGAGGATTATTCCAATACACACCGGGAGTGAGATGCAGTGAGCAGGCTTAGAACATTTTCTTGTGGCAACACACCCCAGCAGCACTGGATATTCACCCGCAGTGCTGGTGAGGGGAAGGATTACAAATCACAGGGCACATGGAAGAAAGAGGAGACTTACACACACACCTCAGCCATGACATCGCCCAGCAACAGCGAGACAACAAAAACCTGTACCTGCCAGAAATGGTATATTGTTCCCCTATAGAAAGAACCCAATGCACACTAAAAATAACTTGTTATATACAGTATATTTAAATCAACAGTCAAATATATATCAAGATGCGCTTCATGCAAATGCCTAGAGGCACTCTACTGCAAAACATATTTATATATATACATATAAATGCCACACAGTATTTAAATGCTAAGTCTACCGAGTGATTACTTCATTTACTCTTCATGACAAACAAAACTCTCTGCTGGGAAAAAGTCAATGAAGTTACAGCTGAGAATACAGCCCGGTGAGACAGCAAAAAACACAGCAGTGCCAGCACAGGACTGCAGTAGAGATATGGTACTGGTTTAATTGGAAAAATTGTGCTTGAGGTGTCACACAGTGACAGCAAGAGATTGGAGGACAGGTTTTATCCTGAGCACCATGAACGTAAAATACTGCTAACAGTCACAGAACTGACTTGGAGCAGATCTCTTCAGCTATTAATGAGAGGATAGAAGATGTGATGATGGAGAGGGCATGAAGAAAAAGCACCTTGGGACTGTGAACCAGACACAACAGAGACAAGGAAAGTTGGCAAAAGTATATGAGTTTTTTTCCCAGCTGCTAATAAGGAGAGAAATTTTCAGTGCTCTCCTACGTCTGAGAAACTAAGGAAGAGGGAAGTTTTAGCACAATAAAATGCCTTCCCTGGAGGTGAAGGCTAATTAATGGTCATGGGACTCGGGAAAGAACTCAGCTTTTGTCCAAATACTGAATCTTTCTTGTTCTTTGCCCATGGCCAAGATCAGCTTTTCGTGCCTCATCACTCAACAAGATCAGCCCATACCGGGCATGATGTTACAGGGGAAAGACACCTCCAGAGTATTTAGTACTTATTTGATAGTCAGGAGGAAACACAGGAGCTAGGAGGTGACGTCTTCACCTCCTTGCACCTGCAGCTGCTCTGAGGACTGTGATCTATGTTAAACCACTTTTGTTAAGTAAATTCAACAATCTGCTTTCTAGTTTTCTAGCAAATGAGAAAATAACAGGTCTGGATGGAGCTTCATAGCTTGTATCTGGCTCTTCGCTTTCTTCTTCACCTTTTTGCAACCGCAGTTGCTCACAAGATTCAACATGGTGTCAGCACAGTATTTTGTTGTGCAAGGTCATGCAGAACACCACAGCCCATGTGCATCAGTCAAGCAGCACACACTTCCTTCATAGAATGGTTTGGGTTGGAAGGAACCTTAAAGCCCATCCAGTTCCAACCCCCCCTGCCATGGGCAGGGACACCTCCCACTGGACCAGGCTGCTCAAAGCCTCATCTATCCTGGCCTTGAACACCTCCAGAGATGGGGCAGCCACCACTTCTCAGGGCAACCTGTGCCAGTGCCTCACCACCCTCACAGGAAAAACCTCCCTCCCAATATCTCATATAAATCTCCCCTCTTTAAGCTTAAAACCATTCACCTTCATTTTATCCCTGCACTCCCTGATAAAGAGCCTCCCCTCACCTTTACTGTAGGCTCCCTTTAGGTACTGGAGGACTGCTAAACGGTTTCCCTGGAGACCTTCATCAGTGGTACCTCACAGGATTCAGGTTTTATGTCTGTGATGGACAATGACCAAATCCCACAAAAGTTCCCAAATTAACATTAAAGATACCTCAACACTGGACTTGTATCTGCCTTATCCAAGCATTGGGTTTTCCCTGCTTTGTGTGAAAAGACCTGTCTAGTGAGAGTTTGCTCCGGGTGTTCAGCTCTGCATCAAGATCTCAAAACTTATCCTCTCATTATCCTTCTATTTTAGGGGGAGCAGCACAGGGAGAGCCCAGGTGGCAGCTCCTCTCTTCCACCCTCATTTGTACAGATGGCTTGCGTGGAGAAGAGAGAGATTCTAATGTTAGAAGAGATGAATGGTATCTACCAAATTCTTTATCCAGGCTAGAGTATTGACCTATATCTGCTCAATAAAGGTGAAAAAACATGAATAGCTGTGTGGGTTGAGCAGGAACATCTTCCCGCTGCCAGCTGGCAAACAGCTTGGGGATTACAGCATGAGGATTAATAGCCTTTGTCATTTGTAAGTGCAGATGCTAACCTTACTCACATGACAGACTGATCTTCTTTGGATTCTGTGCCTGTTTGCTGTTCCAGAAAGATGACCTTGGGCTGCTGTGAGAGACAAAATATTTACACATTCATTCTAAGGGCCTACAGCACAGGCTGTAGGAAGACACACATTCGCTCTGCACTAAAAGAAAAAAATGCTGTATGCCTTCAGCATCTCTGGAGCTACAGAGTCATGCACAGAAACTGCATTTCAGCTCAGGTTTGGTGCCACTGCAGCCTAGTATGCTGCTTTCTAGAGTGAGCAAACTCCCACCTCTACAGCAGCACAAGCATATTGAGAGCCTCCCCTCCCTAATACCTCTCCAGTCACTTCTTGGGGCTTTCATTTCTTGCATGATAGTCTGTTAAATCTGTACCAGATTCAAAATAAACACCCAAACCAGCTATGTTGAATTATCCTGTATGTCTTTCCAAGTTTTAGGATCTGTCAGCTTCTGGCTGCTTTTATCACAAAAGCAGACCAGCTGGGAGCCAGCATCACTGCCTGGGGGATGAGAACGTATTTGCTGGGGTAGCACATGTTGAAGGGAAAAACCTGCCTCATTCAAAGTGTGAGCTCTTCTCAAACTCTGGCTGCTTTTTTATTTCCCTCAAACCATAGTTACTAACATCACACTTAGCACATTTTAAATGGAAAGTGGATGCTCCTGCATACTAATTATTTCAGGCTCTGTTGTCCTTTTACAGAACATGATATTTATTAAAAAAAAAGAAGAAGAAAGTAAACACAGAACAGGTTGTTTCCTCTGTCGTTAACTCGGTTGACATTGAAGTAAATGGGTGTCACTACTTCGTGATTTTAAACTATCACAGTCCAATCAACACGCTTCAAATTCCATGAGTAGATTAGAGATTAGGGATGCAAGGTCTTGATAATGAGCACCATAACTTTAAAATGACCCTTCCAGGAGTGAGCTCCCTTTGGGCCCAGAGATGATGCAATAGGGAAGGCCATAATCTTTCCTCAGCTTGTCTGTCCACCTTTTGTGCTGAAGGCAGAAGGCAGTTGGGAGGCAGAGAGATGAACTGCAGGGATCATACAGATTAAAGATGATAATAAACACAGGAGTGGAAAGAAAGCTCTGTAGGGACGCTAGCTCCAAGGTCATCATCAGCTTCAACTGAAGGAGAAATGAACTGCCACCAGAGGAAATGCATTCTCCTCTGCTAAGTTGTCACCTTAGGCTTTATGCTGGAGAAATGATCAATAGCAGCTGGCAGCCTTTGGTTCCGCGCATCCAAGAACATCTAAAGACATTCATGACTGAGGATCAGTCAGCTATGTAAAGCATCAAATACTTCTTGGGATCTGCAGCCACTAAAAATATATATCTAAGAATTGTCTGTGTCCCCAGGAGCAACACACTACCCTGCAAGGGAAACACAGACAAGCCAGAATGACAGGAGCTAACAGACCAATGCAGGGTCCACATAATTAAAGAACTGGTAAAAAAGAAACCCAGATAAAGCCTTTACAAATGGGCATTTCACTGAGCTACAGCTGTAGCTCTTGAGGGCTAAAAGAGGTACTCGTTTCTGTGGGCATCAGTTGAAATTCAGCATTATTACAGGGAATATAAACGTGATGAGATCATTCTGTTCTGTTGTCGATACACATTAAACACATAAAATAACAGCACAGAGCCTAGCAGGACAGGGGCGTGCTGGCTGGAGAGAGACCAAGGAAATAACAGAAGGCAACTAGCTGAACAGCGCTGTTTGAGATACAGAGATGTACCCAGAGCACTTGCCCACAATATTCTGGGCTTATGCCAGTGCAGTTAGTTCCTTCCCACACAATGGTTTTTGTGGGTTTTCAGGCTTTTTCTTTTCCCAAGAAAAGAAAATCCAAACAGCTACAAGGGATTCCAGATGGTGGTGTCATAAGGGGATGAATTTTCTTAGAAAATGTGAGTGCATATGGAAAGCTCCATAATCTGGACTTGTAGTCACTCAAGCACTCCCAGAACCCAGAGAGTCATTGGCTTCCCTCTCAGTGAACTTCCCAAGTCTCCACTCTTAGACCCCCCACAGTAGCAGAGATTGGACATCAGCCTCCACACAGATGGTGACTGGCAGAGCACAAGGTCCCCATTTTATTCACCACCACAGAGAGCCAAGCGGGAGTCAAGATTCCCAAGAAATGGAAATCTTTCTAGAACTTTAGTCTTGTCAGTGACTTCTAAAGGAAACAAGGGGTTAAAGCAGTGACTGAAAAGGCAGTGGTATTTACATAAGAAAGCCCATAAGCACAAGTCCAGCCTGTATCAATATTAGCAATGACTAATTCAATCTGTCAATGGGAAGAATTACAGGAGCTCTGGAATACAGGGGAACAGCTGCAAAGCCTTCATTTCACATACAGTCAATATTGAAAAGAAAAATAAACCACAAAAGCATCAAAAATCCCAAACTACAACTAGCAATCATGAGCACCCTCAGCACTGTGTTCATCCCAAGATTCCTGAACTCGTCTATTCTATCAGTAGGAACTTAATGAACCTCATAAATGCATTCTCAAGGCACAGGCATACCAACAGGTTTAGCAGCTGCTCCAAAACTCCAAAGCACCCTGTGCCTCATCCCTCCAAGTTTTTTTGGTAAAATGTCAAGGATGCAACAACCTGCTTTTATCTAAAAGCGAAGTTTTAACATGTGCTCAGATACTAACTTATTCTATGTAAGTTTTTTTCACTCGCTTTCCTCTGAGCTCCAATAATCTATGCTGAACTCATACATTAAAATTCTATTCCCTTAATGCTGTATCTTCAGAAAAAAATCTTGGTGTGAAAACAGCATGGAAGTCCAAAACCAGTTTATCTCATTGCTTTTGAAATGATCTTTTCCAAGAATTTTTTTTTTAAGCACACTATTATAAATCTGGGTTATCTCCAGTTCACTGCTGAAACAGATTATCAGCTTACGTTTTTCCCTTAGCTAATTATTAAACATAAGCAACACTTGGAAGGTTCAAGAAGTTATGAAGAGAATCTCAGTAAGTTTATTATACATACACTTATAAGATAATAAAATGACTTATAAACACTCATATATACATTTCAGAAAAAAAAGAAAAACAACTGAAATTTAGCAAATGCACCTTTCAAATTGGGCTGTTTCCTCTGCTTTTTTTTTTTCCAGAAGAAAAGTACATGATAAAAAAATGTTTCTGTTCTGATGGTTACTTCTCAAATGCTCATATTCTCACACATTGGTAATACAGCAGCATTAACAGTGCAGTCAAAAATGTATTTGTTTGCTGAGCTGTACTTGGGTTAGATCCTGTTTTGTGATACAAAGCCCCAGTAGTGCAAAGCAGATAAAACACCAGCTTATCTAGGCAGTGGAGGACAGTCCTCCTGCATAGAATACCCACCAGTCTCACTGGAAAAATAATGTTCAGACAGGCAGCTGGTAAGAATATATAAACCCATGGCCTGTAGAGTAATTTGTCTCACCTATACCATAAGTCCTTCTACATGCAGATATTCTGACTCATGAGGCCAGACAAAGCCTGCGTGTATCACACCAGGTAATAACCTGTATGTCTCATGCTTCTGCCCCATAGGGTCTGGCTAGCCTGGATGTGATGCAAACCAGCACCGTGGCTCAATTTTGCTTAAACAGCCAGTGCCAAAATTTGCAGTACCTAGATTTACACAGCACCGTTGAAGGGAAGGAGACAGCTGTGATGCAGTAGGAGGCAGAATTTGGTGCCAGGTCTCAGTAAATGACAAAAACAAAACATGAAGTGATTTGGTACAGACAAACCTTTACAGCAAAATATTTCCTATGTCTTGCTATCAGCAGCAGGAATGGGGAGATGTCAGTCCTCTCTTGGAGAACACGGGGAAAGAGACTGGGCAGCTGATAGTATTTAAAGGTCTCTGCACCCTACTGTCAAGGTACATACCATTAGCGCACTAGACGATTAACATCCTCTGTTGTGTTGTACATAACATCACAACAGCTAACAACTGCTGAACTTTTCAATAGTCAAGCAGCAGACTAAGGCATGTCCCCTATCCATCGTCTCCATGACTTCAACTCACAGAGAAAGGGAAAGAGATTAAAATAGAAAATGACTATAGTCTGAAAAGAACTACATAAAAGTGTCATCACCTCATCCAGCAAACCTGCTTCTTGCATTGTTTTCAGTTAGAGGCAGGAAACTTAATATTTTTTCTCTGGTGTTAGTTCAGCAGAGCCAGCAGCCTCTCTACAGGGTGTCCCCTGGATCCTATTCCTTGACTGCAGGAGAACTTGCCCCACAGATGAGGTGACGTGGTCTGGCATCCTCTGCTGCTCAGCGTGCCAAAACCAGATCCCAAGAAGGTATTACAGAATAGTATATTTGAAGAAGAGCCCTCAAGCAAATGGATTTGTGCTTAGTTGAATTGCAGAGAAATCTAAAGTCTTCCTGTGAAATGCTCACAGAAATGCATTTCTGAATGAACCTCACTTTTCAAAAACAAAGTAGCACATGGGCAAAATAATGATGCAGAAAACGGTGATTTAGGCACAAAGGTGGATGTGCAGCTTGTTCTGGTCTTTTTTTGGTATTCATGATGACAGAAGCCATGAACTTCAAGTAAATTTCTCGACATGCATTGTATAATTGCAATACGAAATTGATGCCATTTATCTCTCGTGCAAACCCATAACAATGCAGGCTAACAAGTGCATAAGGTGCCTAATTAAAAATACTGGTAGCGCTTAGTCCTAGAATCAGTTGTTGGTATAGGAGAACTGTAGTAATATCTAGGCACTTAGACGTTCAAAGGATTCAAGAGTCTTTTCCCATGCTGCCTGGAAAATATATCATCCAGTTTATAGTGGTATCAAATGCTTATTTCTAGGACTTAGAAACACAATAATAAAAGAGAGAGAATATGATCTGCATGCATGTTAGCCTGTCTGTGAGCTATCTGCTTGTCAAGAGTATTTGCAAACTTCATTAGTATAAAGAAGGGGAGGGAGGGAAGAGAGAGTTTAACCCAGAAGAAAAAAAAGACCACGAGAATCAGTCTGTGATGATCAAGCCTATGACAAAAACGAGAAAGGCAATGACCAAGGACAGGATTTTCTAGGTTTTCTCATTGCTTTTCCCTAGAATTAGTTATTTGGATGTTGAAAATGCAAGACAACTTAGAAAGACAAGAACTAAACTTGCTTTCCAGGCTTTGCCACCTTTAATACCCTTGACAACTGACACTGAAAACTCAGATTAAAGTATACGTGACCTGTCAGAGCACAGTGCTTGCCGTTGGATAGCTGTTTTGTACTGATTGAGAACAAGGGCAGTAAGTCCATGATCCCAAGACTCGCAGGCTGCCATGGTTATCACTAGGACTCCAGTAGCGTGTGCCACCTGCAGACTTGCATCCCTTTTGATTCTTTCATTTCCTGCCAATGACTTTGCTCTTCCTCTCCGCTGCTGTTCTGACCCATAGAAATCCAGCCAATCATCTCTTTGCGCTTCATGCTGCGTCTGTTGTATATGGAGATCATTAGCGTGACATCTGAAAGCTGGAAGAGGGCAACCTGGAAGATGAAAGTTTCCTTGTAGACAGGGTTGGGCTGTCCTCGGCGGAGGGAGGTCTTGCAGCGAGACATCTCCTGGCCCACAGAGTTAAGCAGGCAGAGCTTTCCATAGGTGTCTAGGATAAAGAAAAGGAAATAACTTTTGGCAGAGGTAAAAGATTAAATGAAGCCCCAAGCATCAAAAAAACACCCAAAAACTCCCAAGCAGAGCAGCTTTGCCTGCAGTGAATAACAGATGAGGGCTGGAATGTTCTCCTTAGTAAAATTCATGGCATGAGAAGCAGCAGGTGAAAGCCCCTCATGAATTTCCTCATATTCAACTACAGAGAAGAAATCAAGGAAAACGATGCATTTTTCAGCCCTGGCCTCCTGCAAGAGCAAGAAACCTGGGTCTCAAGCCTCGCAAGCCTGACTAAGACTAACAGAAACTATGACTATCTCTGTGGATTCTCCACATCAAATTGTGTGTGTTTGCATCTTCCCTTCCTCTCTCTCATAAATCTTCATAGGAGCTGTCTCACCAGGGTTTTCCTTGGCTACACTTGCCTTTCCACCACTTTCATTTGGAAAAATGCTTCTAGAAATTGAAGTAGCAAACAAAAAGAGTCTTTTAAAAAAAGAGGGAAAGAAGCCCTGCACAGTAAATTTATTTCATCTCACATTATAGTTTTGAGGCTTTTTCCAAATTCTCATCTTACTTTTTTGGCAGACACAAGGTCAAATTTACTCACTATTTGAGTCAATAGAAGGAACAAAAATGCTCAGCAGATACAGGGAAGGGACATTTCAAGTTAGTGCTCCTGTAAATCCACCTGTTAAAACTCTTGCTGCCTTCTGTATTAATCTCTGTTACGTGCTCATTAATACTGTGGTCTCAGGGAGAGCTCCATGCTCCCAATGCTCCACAGACCCAGCTCAGTGTAAATTTGCACCTCGCTCTGCATGTGATGGCAACACTGGTAACAAGATCAGTTGGCTAGAGAAGTCCCTCCCTAACCCCTTCAAAATCTGTGCCTGGGTTTCTGCGAGTATCATTTCAGAGTGTGCTGAAGATAGATAGGAAATAAATAACAAGCCTCCATCTCTTGTCTGCAGCATGTCTATCCTCTTCTGTTCCCATTTGATGTGCTATTTTACGCACTTATCTACCGAGCAACACAAGGTGTGAAATTACACTTCAGGTGTGAAAACACTTCTGTGTCTCTGAAGGAAGGCTCTCTGCTCCTCTCAAACTGTTCCTCTGAAAAAGGTGTCAGGAGACTGACAATCGAGGAGCAAATTGTGAGCCCGCACAGCTGTACAGCTATGTGCTGGTTTTGGCTGGGGTAGAGTTCATTTCCATCTTTGTAGCTGGTATGGAGCTGTGTTTTGGATTTGTGCTGGAAACAGTGTTGATAACACAGGGATGTTGTTGCAACTGCTGAGCATCACTCACACAGAGCCAAGGCCTTTCTGCTCCTTATCCCACAGTGAGTAGGCAGGAGGGCACAAAAAGTTGTGAGGGGACATGGCTGGGACAGCTGACCTTAACTGACCAAAGGGATATTCTACACCATATGATGTCATGCTACCAAGCTGCCACTACACGTGATGGATCCCTGCTTCCCAGGAGATGACTGAACACCTGCCTGCTGACGGGAAGGAGTGAATGAATTCCTTGTTTCACTTTGCTTGTGTGTGCAAGTTTTGCTTTGCCTGTGAAACTGTCTTCATCTCGACCCAGGAGTTTTCTCACTTTTACTCTTCCAATGCTCTCCCCAGCCCACCAGAGAGAAGTGAGCAAGTGGCTGGGTGGTGCTTAGCTTCTGGCTAGGGTTAAACCACAACAAGCTATCTAGTTACTGAAAAGAAACTTCAGGCATTAGCAGGGGCTGCCAACTTGGCTCCCAGTGTAACACTGGAGATAGAGCAGACCCTGTCAACAAAAACCTACTTGTTAGACAGAAAAGCATAGCTAAGACATGAAAAAATTTCCTGACTCTATCTAGGAAAGAAAGAACTGCTTTATCACAAGGTGCACTAATTCCCATAGTGATGACCAATGTTGGTGGTACTAGGCAACTGAATTCTGCAACAACTTTGCACCCATCAGAAACACAAAGCCTAGGAGAGGACTCTCTTCTAGCTCAACTCAGTGTGAAACCACACCAGGTAACTACCAGACACAATCTCTTGCAGTACTTGTAGAGATGTCACTTTGCTTTGCACTGAAGCATTCCTCATGTGGAAGTCCTGGTTGCTGCTCTGAGGCTGCAGGGAATGCTCAGGAATATAAGTGGGGAGTAGGGGTTTTATGGACTTTTATGGAATTTATGGACTTTTTAATATGTATCCACATCTTTCTTTTCCCTTAGGAAACTATTTCAAAATATTGAAAAATCTCCACCAGGCTGATTATTAAATGTAGTCAAGAAGCTAATTTGTACAATTCCTTGTTGAAGTTTTAATTTTTCTTGCTTTCCAATTGAAAGCTTGTATTTTCTACACAATTTCAGTACATTTTCCAAACCATTCCCATTTACAGGCAGAAAGCTGAAGGGGCACATTTATGCTAACATGCAAGAGAGCTGAGTGCTGAGACACAAGAATTCACAGGGATGAGGTCTTCTCTATTTGCTCCTGGGCCAATACCTCAATTTTCTCTAGATACATTCCTGGTTGTCACACTGCTTTCCCCAGTGTCCTCTGAGAACTTGCTCTGCTGAGGGGATGGGCATTGATTGGGATCCCAGTAGGGGCTGGGAACAGCCAGCAAGGCAGATCTGTGCGTTGGAAAGGTCCTACCACTGGGCACTGGAACAGGCTGCCCAGGGAGGTTGTTGGGTCAGCTTCCCTGGAGGTGTTTAAGGGATGGGTGGATGAGGTGCCGAGGGACATGGTTTAGTATTTGAAAGGAATGGTTGGACTCGATGATCCAGTGGGTCTCTTCCAACCTGGTTGTTCTATAATTCTATATCCTGAACCTATTCACAGCTCCTGGGAATGTTTCTTCGCCTGTACAGGGGCAGGGGATGGGCTGAGCAGAGAAGCAGCATGCAGCCCAAGACAGCTACAAACACCCTCACTGCTGTCTATCCTGAGTATGGCAACGTGCAACACAGCTAACAGCAAATGAAGTACTTTTTTAGCTTATCTTCTCATGCTGCTTCATGGAAAGGTCACCCACACATGCCTGTACCTTGTTTTCTGAGAAAGTTGGGAGAGAACTGAGGTCTAGACTTTTCTCTCAGTCCCTTGCTTCTGACTACTGCCGGTATTGACAGCTCACGTGCAATTCATCACACCTAACCACAGGTATATAAGTTTAAGCAGTCCCCTACAGAGACAACCAGGTTAACACCGTCAAAGCAGCATATGATATAATTCAGCAAAGCTCTAGTAGACAATGCTACCATGACAGTTTGTTTAGTGTGAACAGTAAAGCAAGGGCCACAGTGAAAGAACCTCACAGGCTGCTGTTTCAGGATGTTCCAGATAATTTTGCAGGCAGTGAATGAATGAGTTTCTTGCAGTCATAAACCCTTGGATGTCACATCCCTGACTGAGGTCTCAACTTTTGCAAGTGGGTTTGTAACAGTTGGTTGTAAGTAAAACTGAGCATCACATGACCATTGACTTAAAGCCAACAGAGACTAAAATCAGAAAAATTAGGCTTTTTCTTAAATACACATCAGATCTACTGCATAATTCTGAACAGAAGTCCTGTTGATACAGTACCAAAGCTGGTGGGAATTCTGCATATATCTCTTGGATCAGGTAAGAATGTGCAGGCTGGAAGGAGACTATGCTCAGGGCAGAGTTAATACCAGGAGCCCTATTCAACTCCATGTAAACATAGTCACAAAGTCAGTGCAAGTAACCACTAAATCTGGCTGCTAATTCTTCTCAAATTTATTCCACTGGGTGCGTATTACCAGCCCAAAGAGATAAGCCTGTCTGAACAGAAAAAAAAGAGTGGGTGCAAATAACATATTTGGCACCTGAAATTTGCTTTGCAGAGTGGGTACATATGAGGCTGAGCTGTTATGCTGCTTCACTAACTACATTTTAAGAATGTGGTTTGCCCTTACGGCTTTGTTCTCCTTACATCTTTTTAGGTGTTCCATCAGGAAATATTTCCTACTTCTCCGTGTGGTCCAGTCTGGTTCTCTGAGATGGAAGGCTCTCCTCTTAGCATGGTCAAAAGAGAATCCATCCCCAGATACACAGTGAAATCAGTGAAACTATAGCAGGGATGAACTTGAGAATTTACTGAGGAATGTATATGTGAGAGCATCTATTCATTATGAAGGCAAACATTTTCCATCTAATTACATGCTCAGATTCAGTAATGGCCTCATTACTGTGGTATCTCAGCACTTTATGCTCTTCAGTGTATTTACTTTCACGCTACCTCTGTCAAGCACAAAAGGAGAAGAGAGATTAAGGCTTAATTCTTCAAAATGCCTAAGTCCTCACCTTCTATTTAGGCACCTAGCTCACTGACATGAAGAAGAGTGAGATCTCTTAATACCTGTGAGTATCTGAGACTGCAGCTTGCCTGTGGTTACACAAAAGTCTGTGAAGAAGAAAGAATAAAGCCTGGTTTGGCCTAGACCAATTTTAGCATTGCATTCACCAGGCTCTCCTTTCCATATAGATTTTGGAACAGAAATACTTGCTACACATAATTTTTACTCATCTTTCATCTCTGGTACAAGTGACTTGAACAATATTCACCTTCATATTTAATACCAGAGTGAAAAGCACTAGATCAAGGAAAGGCAAGAAGCCAGACACATTTTGGGCTGGTGCTGCATAATCTTACTCCAGAGGATTGGTCAAACTCCTACGCATGCAGACTGCTCTGTCTCCATCAACACTGCCCCAGTCGTAAAACACTTCTTGAGAGCTCATCTGCAAAGGCAATCAGTTTCTCCGTGATTCTTCTAATGACCCATTTCTGTCATCATCCTTCTGAGGGAACAAATTGATAATGACAGCTCAGGGGAATAATCAACCATAACTTACACGTTCCTGGTTTTGGAGCAGGGACCACAGAGTACACTCTGCTTTCATTTACCTTAAGATCCAACATTATTAACAAAGCTGACCTGTGAACAAATACCCTGCAACACAAAAGTGTCCAACCCCTTGCTTGAAATTATATTTAGGAAGGAAATAAACCAAAGACTTCTGACTCCTCAGGTGTGGACTGTTAGGGTACAATACAGTGCTGCATAGACTTTCTCTCCTGCTGCACTCCAGGCAAGCTACAGCATTTCCAAAAGCAGTACAATCATGTTAGTGTGCTGTAATACAGAATAATAACACCCACCATAAAATAAAGCTTTGGGCCTAGAGCTTCATTTCACCCAGTTGGCATGCCTATATTCCTAGCCTATGTAATAAACAGCAGTATTGTGTAGCAAAGGAGTCCCCGAGCTCAACTCTGTGCTACTCTGCACAGTGCAACTCAACACAAGGTCTCTGAGACCTGGAAGACCACTGCTCCACTAGCCATGGCTTTGCCCCCCCATTAAACTGGCAGTGGGGCAGGAATGTTGTGAACCTGGCACAATGCAGCTGGATTGGGAAAAGAGAACATTCCCCACAAAAATCACACAATTGCTCCTTGAAGGTCCATTATTTTGTGACTTTCTTTTCTGATCCTATTAAGTTCCAGGTCTCACATGTGACAAGGAGAGCTGTACCAAGCCAGTCCATCCACCCAACAGCACCCAATACTTAGTAAGTCTACAAAAATATGCCGAATATGACATACGCTGATTGTCTCCCAAATACCCATTCTCCAGTGATTTGTGACTCAAGAGATTCCTCAGTCAGAGGCAGTGTCTTTGTACTTAACAGCCATCAGTTATCTTTCTTTGTGAACTTGCCTGTGCTGTACCAAACCCAAGCAGAATTCTAGCTTCCACAATGTTCTGCAATGAGGAACTCAACAGTATGACTGAAAACCTGCCTCTTCTTCAGGACTCACTACCCCACTTCATTTTATGATCCTTTGGTTTTGTAACAGGAGAGACAGTGAATAACCATTGCCCATTCACTTTCTCAAAGGCACTTATAATTGCATAGACCTCTGTGAAATCATCCCCTGTCTCCCTTTGCTGTAGCATTGTAGAAGGAGCAGTCTATTCAGCTGCAGCTTGCTTGAAGCTGTTCCTATACACCTGATTATCTCCCACTGCTTCTTTCCAGTTTTCCAACACTTGGATTCTGTTTGAATAGAGGGAGCCAGAAGATGCATACATGGTATTTATTAGATTGTTGACCATGTATTTACAGTCAAATACCAACTTCTATTTCATCCCCTGTATATTCCTAACCTTTGATGTGCTTTTTCATTACTACTACTGATGCTTGAGTGGACATTTTCCTGGAGCTGTTTACTATAAGCCTAATACTTCACTCAAAAGTGGTTCTGAGTCCATCCAGATTCAGTTTGAATTGAACCTCTGCCCCCATGCAATACTTTACATTCATCCACGCTTCATCTTCCACCTCGCTGCACAGCAGCTCATTACTAGACATCCTTCTGGGGCTCCTCACAGCTGGCCTCATCTTTACGACCCTAAACCAAACTTTCTCAGCTGATCTTACTGGAAGTTTATTCAAGCTATATTCAAGCATGGGCAATGAAAAGATGCAGAAGGAGAGGTGGCCTTGAACAAGCTTACAGGGACCAACTGGCAAGCACTCAGCAGTGAGTGACTGCCCAGGACTCTGATACTGCTCTGTTAACCAAGCTCTCCAGACTGGATCTGGCCCAGCTTGCCCTGATACTGATCCTTTTTTATTACTGATGAGGTGAGAGCATGAATTACAAAGCTTTAAGAGCTCAAGAAATCTCTCTGTTCAGTGCCAAATATGCAAGTTAGAAGTTAATTTTTTTTTTATTCAGCTTCCTGGTCGGAGTGGGAGCAATCAAATAAATTAACCTATGCTTTAGTTTTCCAGGAGCAAAACAGGGATAATGACTTTCCTTGCCTCACAAACAAGTTGATAAAATAAAATCCATTAATGGCATTCAAGCAGCAAATGCCATGTAAGGATCTTAATTTTTCTATGAGAGCATTTCCCACACTTCTTAGCACTGTTATCTGTGGCTCAGATGGATGTTTGTTTTCAGACAAGTCTCTGCTTCAAGAATTTCTCCTGTTCCCAGCAGAAATCTGGATAGCTTGTTCTTTCCCTCCTGTCTTTTTCAGTGCTAATGCTATTGTATTTGTTTAATGGGGTTAATATGCTGCTGGTATAATAATGATCATGTACGGATGTAATTATTACGTGTGATTAATTCTGCAGCTGCTGAAAAGCTTGGAGGACTTTTCTTAGGCGAGAGAATATCTTTACAATAGTCCTCCTCAAATTGCATTACACACAGCCATAAACCCCAAAAGAAATGCAGAAGGGGAAAGAATGAAGGCTGGATTAGAGGACAGAAAGAGCTGCATCCAGCAGAGCAGCTGATGAAGGTTAAACATCACGCGGGCAGAGACCATCTCTCTGTTGCGTGTTTATACACTGACTAGCGCAAATGATCCCTGCTCCATCAGTGCAATCCCAAGGTACTACTACTACACACACAGAATGCAACTGGTTATAAATTTTTAAAGATGTTTCTGTCAGTAGTGTAGGCTTCTCTTGTTATTTTTTATAGTAAACATCCTTCAAACGAACACACTGGGTTTTGTCCTAAGAAGATACAATATTACAGACCAAAATATGAACCCTCAAAAAACGTTAGCACAGATTAAAGATTTTTACAAGAACTAAAGAGAGTGGGGTGCACAGCACACAAACCATTAGCACTAAAATACCTAGCGTGTCCACATCTGACAAAACTGTAGATGTTTTTCTGCATGAGGCTTTTTGGCACACATTGATAATTTACAGTTCAATGCTGCAGCCATACCCTTGAGTGCTCTTAAGTGCTCTGAGTGATAATGGATCTATTTGTGTGATCAAGGACTGTAGACTCAGACCTACAACTCAGCATGTTCCCCAGAACAATACCTGGACACTTATCCTTGACCAAACTACCCTTAAATCCCACATATGTTACCTAAAGAGAAGACACTGCCTGTAAGACTGAAATCTCTGTAAGCTGTCCAGCCGTATCCTAACCCAGTTATTACCCATGTAAGCACCTGTGACTTTGATATTTACTTGACTCAATTTAACTCTCTGCATCCCATTTAAAGTTTTAAGTGATGGAGAAGATGCACCCAGGAAAAACTGAGAGACATGCACAACCTTCCTTTTCTTCTCCAGAATGCCATCTGGTTTAGCCTCTGCAGTATTTAACACCCAAAGTCACCAATACTCCAGCACAGCTCCTTCTTCTGTACAAAAATCCCTGGAGAAGGACACCAAGGAGATGCAGAAGATGCTGATTTCACCTGTGCGGTACCCCAGCTGGCAAAGAAGAGGATCAAGGTGGGTGAAAAGCACAGCTGGAGAATTTGCTGTCATGCAAGACACTCCTGTCATTCCCCATAGCAGCAGCCAATACTAACGCCACTGGACTCTTCCAGGACCATGGGTTCTGTATCAGCTCTGTGCATGCACAGCTGGGAATGGAGGTGGATTCTTCCCATTGACTTCTCTCAGTCTTACTGTAAATGGTTGCCCTGAATAGCAGTTTCAGCTTTGTATTTAAGTGTCCCAAAGCACTGTTATGTCTGAAATCCCCATGATACTTTCAAGAAATAAATTACTCCCTCTGAACCTCAAACAACAGAACTGCTGATAGGATATGTTTGAGAAAACACAAGGGCTATTTGCTCCTTCTCCAGAGAGGGAGACAGCAGTTTTAGTTTTCACCTACTGAAGGACTTATCGAGCATCTCATTCAGCCACCGGCATGTTTCAGCCAGTAACGATCGGACCTCACAGCACTCCTCTGCACTGCCTGCAGGAGCTATCAGTGAAACGCTACTCCGGCATCTGAGACAAGTGCTGGTTTTCTTCCTTCTTTTTAACTTCTTTTGATTTTGGCTTCACTGAGTTTTCCTTTTCTCACCACACTACTGGGAACTTTATATGTGAAAAAGAATAACACAGAATACAGAATACACAATGTGACTTAGAATAAAATAAGCAGATTATGATAGGTTTGGAATTTGCCTGTAATCATTTATGAATTCCCTTGGTTCACCCAATAACTGATGCAACACAGACAGATACTAGTCTGACAATGCTAAAGTTGATCAGGATACAGAAAGGATGCAAAGAAAGAGCTCAAGACAGCCTTAACAACAAAGAGGGAAGAAACAATGTCAGGACAGACTTTGCCTCACTTATCAATTTGATTTAATGAGGTTTAAGTGGAGTCCTACAAACACAGAAATGGAAAATTCAGTCAGAATTTAAAATGAAAGGTTCCTCAAGGAATGCCTCCTTTTTTCATACCCTCCTCCTGTATTCTTCTCATCATCAAACACAAAATGCTTACCAGGTTTAAATATGCGACCAACCAAACTACTGCACTTCTGCGCACCCACGAGCCAAAAAAGACGAATGGGACATCTAAACATGGTAGCTAAACTTTCCCATGCTGAAAGCTAACCTGGGTAAACGCGAATGCCAAACCAAATCCCAAAAAAGACACAGGACAGACACAACTCCCCAGCATTCACAGACAATGCATTACAGGGTTGTTCAGCTTACTGTAACACATGGAGCAACATAACACACACCCAGAAAGACATTCATTAGAAAAATAACCCAAAGTGTCAGTGATTTGTTCATGATATTGCAGGTAGTAAGCTGGAGTGCAATTATTTGATTTCTCTGCAGTGAAGACATACAGTTTATGGGAAAAGAGTGGAGCATTACAGACACCCAACCCAACCAGATATAAGGCGACATGTGCAGAGCTTGATTTAAGAACAGAGGTACTACATAATCCTCATCTTCAGGCAGCTAAGAGAAAAAACTCCAATACCACAGGCAGATACATGAAAACACGCCAGAAAAAAATCCCTAGCAAATTAACTTGAACCTATATTAGGACTACTTAAATTTCATTTCTAAGAATAAAACTTTAGGCGTATCTACACTGCAGCATATATAAACACAGGCAAGCTTGCTTGCTAAAGCATGTGTTAAGACTCTTGTCTTCGTCTGTCTTTGCTTTAAATTACTAAAAAGGCCCCAGTTTGAAACCTTCTATAAAACACATACATGCAAACAAGAACTTGTCTTTAAGTAACTCACTTGGAGACTATCTCACCACAGGCAATATAAGACTAAGTAGGGCTACACAGACTGAGGTCATATATCTTACTGTTGCATAGACTTGCCCTTAATTCTCAAGGGATTGACTGCTGACACAGATTATTTCTGTAATATACTGAAGGATAGTTTAGTGGTAACAGGTTTTCATGTCTGTATACAGAAAAATTCCATAAATATTTTGCTAGCACAGCATCTTGCAAAAGCGCTCAGCATTTTACAAGCTGGAGATACTATGTCAAATCCAGTGAATGCCAGGAACCATCAAAGGTTATTATTACCTTTTATAGGCAGGCAACCACATCACAAAAAGCAAACACACACAAACCAAGAAAAAAAACAACCCACGTTATTTCAAATTGCCATTATCTGCTGGCTTCAGACAGGAGGCAAAAGGACAATATGAGATGAATATAGTACTGTCATTCAACCCCTGAATGAGGTATCCCAGCAGCAAAACAGGTAACACCGTGCCCAACAGCTGCATGACCCCATCTATATCGTGGGAATTAGCACTGTCCATCTACTATCCATCTCAAGGACTAACAACAGCTCAGGGACTAACTTAAACCTACTGCAAGGCAATTTTCAGGGTTTTTTTTGTTTAAGTATTGGAAGAAGAGAACTCAACTATTGCCACCTAGAACAACAACTTTCAAATCTTCTTTCTTTTTTTTTGTGCGGCAGCAGGGAACTCACAGACTTAAGATCCCCAAAAGGTCCAAAGCACCAGTTCATCTGGTATTCAGCAGCACAGCAAGAGGACTAAACACAGTATAGCCCTGGGAAACATTTAATGACACTGGGCAGGGCCTCTGTGCATCACATGGTAACATATAATTACTTGAAAGGTGTTTCTTTCTGTTTATGGATCTGTTGAGAATTACTCTGCACTTTGGGTATAATAGCACTTTTGCCATAATCAGATGTTGTAAAGGTATATGCAATAAAAGAGACATTTAGGTATTACTGTCCTGTCAGCTGTGTCTTCATACGATTGCCTCCAATTACACTGTAAAACTTACCAGCACACCTGTCTGGAATAATGTTTTTAATTTTCAATCAGATGCTCTGCAAGGAGACCCAGCCCAGAAATGATATACTTTAATATCTTGGGGAAGAAAATAAAAATCAAATTTTGACTCAATGGTGTTATTTAATAGCACTGAAAGTACTTACCAGGTGGCCTATTAATTGCGAGGTTTCGGAAATGACTGCCTTTGATCATCTCCACTGACAGCCGCCCCGTAGTGGCATTGTACGACAATCCTACAAGCAGCTCTGGCACCCCTCCATGCGACAGGGACTGTGTTGAAGAAGTGCTATCACTGTGAGAGATTGCTGACAGACTAAGCTGAGAGTCTGCACTCTGCAGGGAAAGAGCACTGAAAGTCTCATCAGAACATTTACCACCACCCTCCTTTAATTGATATCTCGTAGCCTTGTTTAGTAAAGAGTTCTCTTAAGAAATGACAGTGACTAAAAACGAATTATGATGAGGCACCAGAAGAATCAGAGCATCGCTTTTACAAAAACGCATCTCTGAACTTTCTCTTTAAAGATAAGGAACTCTGTGAAATGTGTTATCCCCAGTGTAAATCAAAGCCTCTGAAATCTGAAGTAAGAACACATCGTACTACATCAAATGCACAGAAAATCTTGACAATGATTTTTGGATGAAATGATTTTAGCAGTTTGTTTGGGGTTTTTTTGGTCACACGCTGTGTATTTTCTTACTTTCTTTCCTTGCTGCTATGATGCTCTCTCTACCCCATCTTCACCCAGGGTATGATGTTTTATTCATTTCATGCGTACAACTTCTCACTGAGCTTTTTGTAAATAATGAATCATGACAGAGCTCATCTGCAAAAATTGATGGGTGTTGCCAGAGCTGGATAAAACTGTGATGTGCCTGGAAGACTATGAAGCAACATAGCCAGTTCCTCCTCGTACGACCCACCTCTCCACTTCCATCTGTCATGAAAAGGAACATTACCAACCATTTCTGGTAACATAGAAACTGCACAGTGCAGAGATACACAACCTAGTAGCTAGTGCTATATGAGATAGCTCTTCCACTGGCAGTAGTACAGGTCAACCAACATAATGGTGCACAAGAACTACTGTCCTTGTTGAAATTAAGATGTAATTAAACTTGCTGGTTCCTGGGCTAACCTGCTGTTTCTGCATGGCAAAGTATTTTATGACCTGTGTCAATATAGTACATTCACATGATTTTGTGTAACCTTGCTAGCTGAGCCATTGTTAATAAGGCACAGCTTGTAGAGGTATGTCCTGTGCTTCCCCTTATTGATAACTTTTTAATTAACAGTAGGACAGATCCACAAGTTGCATCCTAACAGCCCTGAATGAAAGATAGCAGGCACAGCTGGTCCCCATGCACCAGAAAAACAATTTTATGGACTCCATATTTCTTTCATCAAACTTACGCTCAAATTACTTCTTGGCTCCAAGACCAATGTCACCTTTGCTTCCCCCTCCTGGCTGATGTTGCTCAGGTAGAACAGTTGCTCTCCCATCATCTTCTCTCCGACCATCTTGTGTACCGCATAGAGGCGGAAACGAATGGCGTGGCTGCTTAATTCTTCTGGTTCCAGCTTACTGAAGGTAATTTTATCCTTGAAAATTGGAATAGGTCCTCTCTGAACACTTGTCTTACTCCTCTGTTTTTTGCTAGGCATCAGGACTGTGTGCACTTGCCAGTTGTTCACACCACTGCGGTCTTTGTCTGGGATATCTCTGGCTTCCAAGATAGTAACTACTAGCTTTTTACTTGAGGCTTTATAGTTGAAGATGACATCTAGATCACCACATTTACAGATGGGCTCACGAGCACAACGATAAGCTGGTACACTGTTCACTTCATCATGTTCCTGCAAAGAGAAGGAAGAAGTAAAACCTCCACTGGAGTTCAACTGCCCGCGTGATCTCAACTCTATTTAAAATAAAATACTCTCCTCACTCGTGCTTGAAAGTGCAGGCAAAGCGTAGGCTCTGCAAAGTAAGAGCCCCACTGCTTCTTGAAAAGCCAGTGCTAGCTAGTTGCCTGATTTTGTGTAATATTCACCACATTACCTAGCAAGCAACACTTGTTGAAATATTGCCAACAAAAAGTTCCAACAATGTTTAAGAGTTTTGGAGGAGATTGTTAACTTGCAAAAAAAAAAAAAAGGGGGAAAATTTAAACAAATATATTTTTAAAATTTCACTCATGTCAGTTTTGAGGCATTAATAAAAGTTCTTGGTTGATTGTGATTAAAACAGCCTATTTAACCTGTTACTCTGAACATACACAGGAATGTTTTCCAAATGGATTTTTTTACGTTACCTAAATCAAACAATTCAATCAAACCTTTGTTCTGTTGGAAGTTAAAAAAAAATTAAGCACTGTAATTAAGCACCAACTTGATAGGTGAAGAAATCACCATGTCAGAATTTCTTGCAGAATGGAAGTTTCATTTCTAGATGCTACCCTATAATTTAATACTTTTCCTACAGCTAAAGCAATGATAATTGAGAAAAACAGTGCAATTAAATACATATTGATTCTTAATTCCCTTTTTAAATCTTACAGGAGGAGCATCTGTTCCTTCTGTTCAGTTTGGATACTAACATACTCAGAATAAAAATTCAAAATAAACAATCAAAACATGTGCAGACCTATTCAAACACAATCTTTTCAATACTTTTAAACAAAAAAAAATATAAAATACATAGATGCTCACCTTACTTTTTGATGAGTGGGTGTGTGGGTTTCAGTTCAAAAGTGGTTTTTTTATCTTAAAGCTAGAATGTGCTTTGTGTGACAAAGGGGTTGCTATAGTGATCAATGATTTGTATTTAAACATGAGCATACACTGTACTAGGGAAAGATTTTCAGTTAATAGCCAGAAGGTGAATTAAGGCCTGTCACTAGCTGTCTGAGTCACCCTCCCCCTCAAACGTTTATCTTCTGTCGCATTTCAAGTAACACTTCTTTTCAACACAGGAATCTTATTGTTTAGAGCACAGATGATGGGTCATAGAACTTCTGATGCAATTCCCTTCAGAAGTGTTGAGGGTAGCACGTGTCTCAAACAAGACCTCAGACAAAAACACAAAATTTATAGCTACTTCCTCTCAATCTACTTTTCAAGTGCTCAGATTCACCTGCTTTCATATTTTCCTAAGTTTTTAAGGGACTCATGTACCTGAATACAGAAGTTCGCATGTGCACATGAGTGATGGAGACCTGCTGTCATACCTTTTGCAGAAGTAACATCAAAGAGAGAAAAATCACCACTTGGACAGCACACAAAATGACTTGCTTGACAATAAAAATGCCTTCCTGTATAAACAGCAGGCTGCAAAGACAAAAATACAAGGCAGGCCACGTTGCCTAGAGAGAACGTGATGTTATGCAAATGTTAAGTGCTGCTGTGTAGTTGTCAAGTTATTTCTGTCTGGTTGATGACATCATATTTAAGAATGAAACGTAATGGGACTGTGCTTGATCCGTTTCCCTCCACGTGTTCATCCCTCCCCACTTTCATCTGCGTTATTTGCTATTGAAGAGGTGGAATCAAGGGATATCTGAAAACTGCTAATAAAGTGTGGAGACAACTGTGCTTGCAATATAACATTGCTTTCATCTATATGCCTGAGCTGCCGAACGCAAATTCCTGTGTGTCATCATAAACTCACAGGTACAAAGATCCAAGAGGTACAATTTCCTACCCCAACAGGGCTGAGTATCTCATCTTCTGGCAGCGCGTGGGGCAGACTGAAGGTTACCTGCCTATTTTTTGAGAGAACAGCTAGAAAGGATTAGGTTTTCAGGAAATTTCAAATTGTGCTGCTACAGCTGTGGCCACATTCGCTGCAGAGAAAATTGCATGAATAGGGAGGCAGAGAGGGGAAGAGAAATGCCAAACTCTGTGGCAGTGACCTTTACGTGGTCAACCAAGCTCTAGAGACCTCATGGACTGGCCCTTTCAGAGAGCACAGTACTATCTGGAATTCACCCCTAAACGGATTTTCAGCACACAAAGTTTAAGGGCACTCAGTCTTTTTTTAGTGTGGAAATCATTCCCCTTGGCTTTTGGAGCTCAGCTGGGGCAATGAACCCTTTGTGAATGTATTGGTTATACAGACCCTTAAACTGGAATCCAAGGGAAGTGTGGGTTTAGAGATTTCATCTGAATTTCTTTCTTTCCTTCTTCCCAGCACAGTTGTTGAGATGTCAAGCCAAGTGTACTGATTGATACCGTATGTCTAAGCCAGTCATTCAGGACAACCAGAATCCACTTCACTAGATAAAATAAATCCATTTCTGCCAGAGAAACATGAAAGAGCAGCTAATTATGGACAAAGCTTGAAATGGCACTTGTGGTTCCACTGCAGGGGCATAGAATTATCATTTTTGTATCTAAAGAGAGGTCCTTTGAGTGAAGCATAATAGCACTTGGACATTTCTGGTATGTCGGAACATTTAGTTCCTGCAATAAAAAGTCTTTCATTAATCCACACAATACCTTTGGATGAGAAGCTGCTTGTAGTAGGTAAACTGGGACTTGGGCATATCTGCCCCCTGACGCTATAACCATTCTTTGCATTTTTAAAATGTAGATACTAGGAGCAAAACGAGAGATGTATTCCAAAGGAATATCAGAGGACATTGGAAACAATACAGCACATGTGAACCATGACAACGTAAAACATGAAAAAGGAGAAATAAGCCTCAGATGGGCAGACAAACAGTGCATGTCAGAGACACGGAGCAAAGAGATGGCAGGGCTGCTGCCTTGCGGAGTTCCCATGTGTTGTGTAGTATTTTATGGGACCGGTTTGTGCAGCAAACCAAAATGCTGTTCAAAACACCCCTTAGGGGTGGAATATGTGCACCGATGAGCTGCTTTTCATCTCTTTAACTGACTGCAGGCAGCATGCTCAGAGGAAAGGAAAATTTCTCTCAAAGACTTGTTGTTCAGAGTGTGATGGAGGTATTAATTTCCACAGCTGAAGAAGAGACTCTTTTAACTCAGGCAGAAGATGTGACCTTTGTGCTGTTCTTTTAATATGTCTGACACTGGTTGGTATTTTTTCAGTAATTTCATCTGGTGGTTAAATAATAACGGAAACAAACACATCGCACAAAAGGATTGTAAGAGAAATGGGGGATGCTAAGTTATCAGGTGTTTACAATGCCTTAAAATTTGTAATGTTTTCCTGAGGCTTCAAAATAAAGGCACAGAACTAAGGGAAAGCAGAGGAGCTCTCAGGCTCTCTCCTTCCCTGGAAGGATGCCTGATATCAATGGAGACCAGACTTACAGTCACTTGGGCAAGTCACAGGCCACCTCCACCAGTTGCCACCAGGTTTCCAGATGCTTCCCATTGTCTAAGCCATAGGAACCACCCAGAAAAAGAGGCACAGATCTGATCCAGTGACAACACACCCTGTTACTAGACACACACCCTGCACATGTAGCCAATAACGAAGCCCTGGCTCATTGCTAAATTATAGTAAATGCTGTCAGGTAGCTAACAGCTCCAATTTCAGTTCAAAGATTGCAGTCAGAAACTGAGCAATAAAGCAGCTTCTCTAAATCAGTGTTAGTAGCAAGAGGTATAATACAAGCAAAAGGGGAAATGCAGGGAGAAGGGTATATGTTCATGCACATATACACACAGGAGTACCGTTATATTCTGTTGTGCTCATCAGTTTCTCACTTCATTTCTCCCTTAAAAATTGTTGGCCCCCAATATCCTTCAAAAGCTCACAGTGTGTATAATAAATGACAATTCACCATACCTCAGGGCTCCAAGCCGATGAGCTGTCAGTAGCATCATTTACTTCCAATCCCTGCTTGGTAAATGCTGTCTCCATTTCCAAATATCTTCCCGTGGCTTGTTGACTAACACCATTGGCAATTCTCGACTCCATCCTAGGCCCTTTATGCTGCCCAGTGCCCCTACTCGCAATTGTTGTTCTTGAATCAAGAGATACATGGTCATCTTCACGATACGATAGGTTGTCTTGGTAACTCAGTTGGCTTAGTCCATCCAGATCTAACAATTTACAGCAAGAAAATAATTTCAGAAGGATTAGAATAAATTACTCCCCCTCCAGCTCCCAATATGTGCCTTTCTCTCCTTTCTCTTCTTTTTTTTTTCCCCTCACCTCCAGCTTTTGCAAGAGACAGATTCTATTCTGAGTTTTACAGCATGAAACCTGTAAAATAAAAAATCCTGTATAAATCAGCATTTGATGGAGTGAATATGGCTATTTCTCACCTCTTCCTGAACTGAGAAACCTGTTGACTTTAAGAAGTTAACCACCAAATGCAATTACCAATGGAGTGTTTGGGATATTCAAGCTCCTTAGGGCTGTTTTGTGGCCCCAAAGCAATCGCTTCCAGGAAAACATAGGTCAGACAAATTACAGAAATGCACAGCAGAGGCCTGATGGATACGTATCAGTGATTTCCTTCTGTGCAAGAGGAGAACGAGGCGGAGAGGACAGGAGGTAGCATTGCCCTCAAGGGAATGGTACTAGAGAGGAAAGGAGTTTCATGGTGATAACAGAGTGCCACAACGACCCTACGGCCCATCCCTGAGAGCTTCGGTGCACATGGTCATCACCGCAAACCAACTAGGAATCTCCAAATCCCACATTTGGGATAAATTAACCCAAGGGCAACTTCAGGGAGGTATTTTCCCCAGTTCCCTTCCTGCTTTTATTAGTTTTAATTCACCTGATCCTACACGCTTACTCCATGGGCTCAAGTAAGGTTCATTAATGAGAATAAAATAATCTTCTCTGGCTCAGATCACAGATTCCTTCTCTGCATCACTAGAGTCTCTGTTTTGCATAGAGGGCAATTTTCCCTATTTGAAGGCATCAGTGAGAGCTTTCTGGGTGGAACAACAGAAATAACTATATGTGCAGGGATACAGACAAAAATAACACCATGATTTGGCCTTGCATGTGTTCTGCAAGCACTTTCAGAAGAAAATGAGGGACTTCCCTCCTCCTAATGCATCTGATGCCAGGCCTTGCTTTAGGAACACAAATAGCTCTTTCAAATAGCCAAGGACCAGTTACAGTGAAAGAAAACAAGTTGTGCTTCCAGACAGGTAATGACAGCAATGAAAACAGAATGACTTCCTTTGCAAACAGAGCTAAAGAATAGTCAGCATTGCAAGGAATCTCTGGACATCATCTTGTCCACCCCCTTTCCCAAGCAGGACTACCTGCTCGTTCATTTTCAAACCTGCAGGTTTATTCTCGAGGTCATTACTACAGAACAATAATTATTTTCAAATTTGGTCTCCAACTCAAATCTTTTAAAAATAGCATTAATTACTGTGTTTGATAGAAAACAATGAATTTGCTTTGGATTAGATGAATCAATGTTTTCATCCCCTGCCTGATACAGGGGGACAGGAAACCTGGTGACAACTGACATGGAAAAGGCTGAGGTACACAATAACATTTTTTTTTTCAGTGGCAATTGCTCATCCCACATTTCTCAAGTCTCTGTATGTCAAGGCAGGGACTGGAGAAATCAAGTGTCACCCATTGCACATGATTAGGTTTGAGACCCTCTGAGGGACCTGAACATCAGGTCTATGGAACCTGACGAAATGCATCCCAGGGACCTGAGGAAACTGGCTGATGTATTTGCTAAGCCACTCTCAATCATACTTGAAAAGTCATGGCAGACAGGGGAAGTCCTCAGTGACTGGAAAAGGGGGAACTTCACACACATTCTTTAAAAGGATAAAGTGGAAGATTCCAAGAACTACCAGATCAGCACTGTTCAGTATCTCTATTAATGGCACAGACAGAGGGATTGAATGCACCCTTAGCAAGTCTGCAGATGACATCAAGCTGAGTGGCAAAGTTGATACACTTGAGGGAAGGGATGCCATCTAGAGGGACTTTAAGGTTGCGGCTGGGACAATGTGAGTCTTATGAAGTTCAAGAAGGCCCATGTGTGAAGTCCTGCACCTGGGTCAGGACAACCCAATCCCCAATACCACTATAGACTGATTTGTTTGAGAGCAGCCCTTCAGAGAAAGAGTTGGGGATATTAGCGGATGAAAAATTGGATATGAGCCAGCAAAGTGCACTTGCAGCCCAGAAAGCCAACTGTACCCTAGGCTGCATCACAGGAGGTGGTGCCAGCAGATAAGTGAGTCCATTCTTCCCATCTAGTCTGCTCTTGTCAGACCACATCTGTAATATTGCGTCCACGCTGGGGGGGGCAGCACAAGAAAGACGTGGACCTGTTAGCACAGGTCATGAAAATGGTCACATGGCCGAAACATCTTTTGCATGAAGAAACACTAAGAAAGCTGAGATTGTTCAGCACATAGAAGAGAAGGTGTTGGGAAGACCTTATTGCTGGTTTTTAATACTTAAAGGGGGCTTCTAAGAAAGATGGAGAGAGACATTTTACCAGCACTTGTAATGAGAGGGCAAGGGGCAATGGTTTTAAACTGAAAGAGGATAAATTTACATTGACTATTAGGAAGAAATTCCTTACTCTGAGGTGGTGAGATGCTGGAACAGGATGCCCCATTACTGGAAGTGTTCAGAGTCAGGTTGGATGAGGCAGGGGGTGTTGGACTAGACGTTTAAAGGTCCCTTCCATCTCAAGTCATTCTATGTTTCTCTACATGTCCCTCTGTCTAGAAAAAAAATGCTCAAATCTTTCTAAATAGAAGAAATTCTATTTTAGGCCTTAGCAGTAAATATGCTGTTTCTTATTCCTACTTGCTCCACAAAACCAAACCAAACAAACAATTAAAAAAACTCCAAGACCAACAAGGATAATGGGGATTATACTTAGAAAACATTTTCTGGATGTGTGCAGAAGTTTGTTCCCCTTTTCTTGGTTGATCTTTCAATTTAACAGCTCAGAGATTGGAAGAATATCTTTATATCTTTTCTTTAACTATGAAAGGCCTCACATTCTCCCTTCTAGTTCAAGTATGGGAATTTCAAGAAGTCTGAGACCACTGCACAGCTTTTTAGCTATGATGCTCTTCTGAGATGTGGAAGAAGGTCCTGGAAAGAGGGATCCAAATTCAAATCTCTCACATTCCAGGTAGGTGCTCTTGTCACTCCCTCTTGCAATGCAAAACCCACCTCTTCTCCTTCTCATCCTCCCATCTGGCAGACCTAGTCCTGAAACCAAGAGTCCTTATTGTCTTTCCTCTGCCCTGAGCTGAACCCTTTGAGTGACGGCAGAAAGTAATTTGATTTTTCAGCATTACTGTAATTCTTCTCTACAAAGTCAGAAAACACAAAGAACTAAATGTAAGAACATAAACAAGAAATAAAATAACAGAAATTCCACAAATTTATTGAGACTGAATGAGTACAGGCGCTCCTTAAGGCATTTAATTAACAAGCCAATGCCTAATACACATTTTAAACAGTGGGTCATCCATCAAAGCACACACCACACAGCAGGCTTTCAGAATAAAATGCTACTGTAGTAAGAAATTATCCTCACACAATTGTCTTGTGATTTTTGACTCCTGCTGGGATAATATCTAGATCAATAATAGAGGAATTTTCAAAAACTACATTAAAGCCATAAAAGGCTATTCATAACAGGAGAACTCCAGAAATATATTAACAGAGCAAGACTTCCCCCTTAGACTGGCACAAAATGAATATGTTAGGAAAGCAAATGCAATATTCAGGGAAAGGAAGGGAAAAGGTGATTCACCAAAACCATTTTACTGAAACAGTCTGGCTTTTTCTTTAAATTTCAAGTAGTTCAGTAAGAGATAATCGCTTATAAACACCAGTATTAGAGGATCATTACACGTAATAGTCAAACTACACAGACTGGAACAACTACACCTCTCCAATTACATCTGCTCTAACATTATACTCACAAAAAAAATGGTCAAAACAGAAGTTCTTGATGTAAAGGAAAAGGTTGGAGCCATAAAATGCCTGTAATTTACGTGAGAGAAGAAAATGTCAACTGCCTTATGAATACCTGACAAGAATAAACAGCACAGCATCAGGGATACATGTTGAGACAGCCTTATTTAACTATCTGAACCTTAATTAGTCACAAGTCCCTGCAGAGCAATAGCAGCCAATCCTAAAATTAAGGATAGATAGCACTGTACACTAAAAGAGTGCTGGGTTTTTTCAGACCTGTCCCCAACCTTTCCTTGTTGTGTCACATGTGCCCACAAGCCAAGAAAAGGCAAAGGGAACACTGGGGAACAGAAATCATCAACAAATCAGGGAAGTCTGTATTCGAGGTCAGAGAACTGGCTATGAAGAAACTGTGACATTTATCAGATGAAAGGGTGAGCATCACCTCTAAAAACAACTCTGAGAGGTACTGGGATATGGGAGCATCTCTCCAAAGACATAGGGAAACCTCAGCACATCATACACTGGAAATCAGGCTGGAAAATACTGTGAATCAGCCCTTACATTAGCTGGTAAATGGTCCGCTTAACCTACAGTATATTTCTTCTTTTTAAATTATACAGAATCTCTCAGTTCTATGAAGCATTACAATGCTCAAAAGAATTGTCCTGAGAGGTCTAATCAGATCCTAAATCACACTGACAGGTGCTGGAGTTAAAAGATTGAGACTAGTAGATCTTGCTAAATTAACCCTGCATAGCTCATTGACCAGCAAGAAATACTGAGCTGAAGAGTTTAATGTGTGCCTGTTAGCTGTGCTGACCAACATGATGTTTGCTCTCTGGACTGAGGTGAATCACTGTGCATTTACAAGAAAACGCATGTATCTTCTGTATGATTTTCCAAAATGAAAGACATTTGATCCCTTCTTCTATAATGTACATGAACACATACTGAAAGTTAAGAACCTGCTTAAATATGGTCCAGAGGAGGAAAGTATTTCAGCGTGGATCTAGGTACTTCTGGACTTGAAATCCTCATGCCTCCTAGGAGCGATTTTCCAACAGTAACAGCAGCGAAGATATGAGTTAGCGGGACTGAGGGATATTTGTCCTCATAAGAAGTAATCCTCTTGCCTGGCCCTTGCTATAGACCCAGTTCCAAATCACCCTCTCATAACACGCTTCTTCGCACAGAACCAAAACAGATGTAGGGAGACTGAGTAGTGCTTCTGCCCCTGGTTATTATGAGATTAGCCACCAAAAAGCACTAAAAAACTTCCTAGAAAAGCCTCAAAGGAGCAGAATCATTATCTAATTACAATAAATCTAAACAAAAAATGGCTTGTAAATTTTAGGGGTTAAAGAGAAAACAGATCTTAAATTTCAAGTGACATTATGCAATCAGGCCAAGATTGTTTAATTTACCACATGCTGGGTAATAGCCTGAGAAGTCTCCATGTTTCCAGAACTCAAATAGGCTCTTTATTAACAGGGTGATTTGCAGAGAGGCTGTGGGCAGAGCTGGCATTCAAGCCATTCAGCTCCCAAGAGCATCCTCCAAACACTTCCTTCCTGCAGTGTGTACTCCTCTTTCCAAGCTCTATTTAGCTTGCTACAAAGCTTTTTAACAGGTGAAAATTCACAGCTAAATGTGGCCAAAGAGCAAGACTGCCATGACATTGACAACAGAAACAGGGGGACAAGGAAAATACCATGTAAGAGCATGATGTGAGAAGACTTTGCCATATGTATGTCACGGCTGAGTAGAGGAGAAGCTATTCGGGGCCCTCTGAGACTCTCAGCTTCACTGTATGCCTGAGTTTGTTATAGATTTCTGATTCTGTAAGAAAAGAAAACTACCAGCTACGTTAGTAAAAGGTCACGTTAAGACAACACAAAGAGAAGAGGTCTCAGGCAGACGCTAAATAAGGTCACATGTGCCATGATCCCAATCTGGATTTAACACTTTCAATAGATCCTTCATCCCTCTCACCCAGAAAGGTCCAGAGCATCCACTCAGCTGAAACAATGTTTATTTTGCCCTCAGGGTACACAGATGGCTTTATACCTACAAATCTTTCTGTGTTTCGTGATCACAACACCAGCTAGGGGCCAAAATGGATTTACACACATGGAGCTCTCCTGCTAGCAGCTGGGGGGTAATCTAGGATTTACCTCAATGCCTCAGCCTTTCTCCCAGATAAATGCTTCATACTGGGAGCTGTGGATACATGCAACTACCACTGTACATACTTTAAAAGCAGCTCTACATGCCTCAGAAGGCTCTCTGGGTTTGAAGGAGACCAGACGTACCCAACACTAGTTTACAGGCATTTGTACAAAATGCCTATAAATGCAACAAAAGGTCTAATCTTAAGCTTAGTGAGGAATGAGGCGGAGAACCGAATGTCTCAGTGATAGCAGGATTTAACATTTGCTTTCACTTAGCTTCTGAACAGCTATTTAACAAATATTAATATTACCTCTGAAAACAAAAGTAAGAGCCCATCTGCACCACGTTATGCTCGGAGAAGACTTTGACAGAGAGCCATATCTTAAAATAATTGCTCTAATAAGAGGGTACATCAAAATCAAGCAATTGTGTTTCAATATTAAACATTCTACAGAATGAAAAACAAAGGGCCCTTTCACAGCTCTTCCCTCTAATGAACTTCTCCAGATTTTAGAATGTGTTCAGGCCAATTTTCTAAGTAGCTACATTTTTAAATGCATTTCATCTCTGTTTGTATAAGAGAGTCATTACATTAGTCCATAGAAGATCATAAAATTCTTCCCTTCTGTGCAATAAATTTTTAGTTTCTGTTATTGCCTGACATTTGGCGTACGTGCTGGCAAATGATACAGCATAATTCATTCACCATTCACCTTGTGTTTGCGAAGCTGTTACAAAAGGAGATGTTCAACTTCAGCTAAAAGGCTTGCTAAAGAAGTGACTGAAGTGGCATGATCCAAAATTAATTACAATGAAGTCCTGCAGTCTTTGGCAAAACTGGCAATAAAATCCATGAAAATCCCTGTGGATTAGGAGTCAGAGTTCAAAAGCCACATGCAGTTAATGGAAAGATCCTAATGGACTTCAGCAGGGCTTGGATCCAGCCTCCTTCCTGTAAGTATTTTAGAAATGAGCTACAGGTAACCAACAAGGAAACCAAGTTTCACAAGAGAGAAAGCAAGATTCAGGTCTTGTTCTCAACAACAAAAGAATCTGTCCATGTTGAGGCTACAGATTTTGAAATCTCCAATTTCTTTAATCTTATTTCATGCAAGCAGTACCTTTGCATTCAGATATCTCTGTACAATACTCCTCGTGGCTGGAGAGCAAATGGCTGAGTTTGAGTCTATGCTCCACGCCTGCTGGTGTTGCTTTTTCACATACTTCTGACTGAAAACATTGTGAGCATGACACAGACATCTCAAACTGCTTAATCACCTTGTCATCACTGCCTGAAGATGCTGTCTGTTCTTCACCCTCCCTGTAACTGTTTACTGGGAGAAAAAAAAGTAACTCAGGCTTTAGACAATCTGCAGGCCTTGGCCAAGAAGCCAGATGACATAGCATGCTTTTCTGTGATTCTGTGACCTTCTGGGGAGAAAAAAGGGCATCAAGGGTTTACAGAGACCTGAGGAGTGAACTTCAGCATCATCTGCTTCTTCAATCTCTGGAAAGCCTGTGAATGTCATATTGTATCAGCAATGTTTACATACTATTAGATCTTGCCCAATTCTGTACATTACCCTATTAAAAAAAAATGAGGATATTTAACAGAGTAGAACACAAAGTAAGACAAAACACGTATAGAGAACCACTCATGAAATCATTAGCATGTGCAAAGACAAAGCAGTATGCAAAGGACTTGAACACGGTCATGCTTCCATTCACCTTCAGCTCCTGCTAAGGTGGAGATGGAAATTCTTTTACACAGAAAAAGCAACTCAGGCATACCCTGTTCTGGGTAATACTATGAACACATAAATACAGCACACGGCTAACAGGCATCGCTGACTCCATCTGCCAGCAGCAGAGGAACTCGGAGACCGATGTAAATTGTAACCTTTAGAAGTGAAGATACGCATTTGAGCATGTCCCTGTGAATGCCCTTCCCCTCCTGTACTAACACATGCTTTGAATATAAGATGACTGCACCCTCATTAGTGAGTGAATATCTGCCAGATGGGGGAAGGAGGGCTCAATACATACTATATATACTTAGCCTTGCTTTGTCAGGACAAAAACAGAGAGGCTTTTTGCTGATGTCCCTGTCATCAGCGTCACGGAAGTGCAACAGCTGGATGTTCTGACCCACTGGCACGCAGAGAAGGGAGCGGTGGGGATGACAGACAGTCAGTGTGGATGTGCATGTTTGGATACACACATGTGAACAAGCCAGCTGCCAAGTGTGGTTGGTCCGCTGCTCGCTCTTGAACGTGAAGTATAAGATATGGTTGCTAAGACTCACTTTGATAATCACTACGGCAGATCTGAGCAGCTGAACAAACGAGCGTTGCAGACAAACAGGTGAAGGGCAGCTTTCCCAGTGACACCGCCTGGTTTGGGAAGGAAAACATCTTTTTTCACCCCAGACCTCACTTACAGCTATCACACAACTCCAGGTGGGGAAACTGAATTCTGTAAGGTCTATTAGAAATCTGCAGTATAGATGGAATGACAATCACTGTCACTGCTCCATAAATCTACCTGCACAGAAGACAGCTCTCAACTCACCAGCAGAGAGGACAGAGTGAGGATGCTGGCAGTACCAAAGCAAACTGCTCCCAGCACTTCCACACTGCCACACTGGTAGCTCTGACCCTCTAGCCTGTTTTGCCACAATTTGATGATAAACCTGCTGTTCCTTCTAGAAAATTGCTCTCAATCAGAGGAAAAATCTAAGTATTCCCATTCTGATGAAAAAATAAAGGGTTTAGACATTAGTTTATAGATGGTTAGTGACCATCACCAGCTATCGCAAAAATTTATTATTTTAACATAAGCTGTTAAAAACAAGTTTCTCTCATTTTTTAAAAAATAAAAATTATTTCAAGCTTTAACAACCCGATGGCCTAAATATGCTATGATCCATTGAAACAAACAAGTGCATAGAACTGAACATTTCTTTTCAGCCAACTGTATTATCAATTCACTACCCACCGCTCATACAACCTCTGCAAAATTAATTTAAATCCTCAGCAAATGCTGGTAAGTTCTATTGATATGTGTATAACTTTTGGGCACTTAAGACAAAAATGAAATTTATTCTAGTTTAAACAAAACCCCACTTTTCACTCAAAGAGCTTGCAAATATCCTGAGTAAAATACCACCTTTAGCAATTAAGCCATATCTTTCACCAGTTTCTAAAACATTAGCATTAAAATTCTGAGTCCATGGGCACGAGGCTGTATATTTAAATAAATGTGGTTTCACATAGTGTGCAATTCTGGTTATTACAAGACATTTCTGAAAGGCCACATGAACCACGCACTCCTGGACCACTCCTGTAAGGGTACTCCCTAGTGTGACCCACACACAACTCTCTGACAAACAGAGCAAGTCCTTTTTCTAGGGAAAAAGAAGGAAAAGGGCAAAGGGATGGAGAGGAGGAGTTTGGCCTGCTCTGATGTGTTATTGGCTGGTTTGACTTTAACTTCACAAATCCCCAAAGCATGACTGCATCTCTTGTTATGACACTGGACGATGTTTCGTACTAGCATTTGGAAGCATGCAGGCTAATTAAATGGTGGCACTGGGGAATCTGTAGCAAAGGCTTGATACGTTTGCTGCTGAACCTTTGCCTGAGCAGCAGACAGATCTGTGTCAACTTAATATCTCTATATCAATAAAACTAACTTTACCCAGGGGAGAGAAAAACATTTGCCATTCAAATACACAAGTGTCCTGATTAGGAAAGGACGAGGGGGAAACATTTTCTATATCACCATGGAAACTTAAATAAAGGACTCATAATTACAATCTTAATTCTGGAAAGATAATGAATACGTCTTGAGATCTGCAGATGTTGTGAAGCATATACATATTTCTAGCAACTTCAACTCAATTACTTCTATGCAGCATCTGTTTTACAAATCAACTTCCCATCACTTGCAAGGAGGAATGTGGGATTTATTTTTTTCTCCCTGGAGGAGACAGTGGGGGAGGAAGGAGGGTGACCTCTTTTTCTGGCAAGGTATTTCAAACTACCACTATTTATTTAGAAATTTCAAATACCCAATCAGTTACAGAGTTAGCTTACAGGCATCCAAATACGCTGAGCTAAAATGCATGAAATAAATAATTCAAGAATTCTCCACAGCATTACGAAGTATAAAGAATAACTTATCATTTGCTCAAAGCTTATCCAAGAAAAAAAAAATCACCGAATAAAATACACAGTGTAGGTGTAAAATATAGATGTACTGCATGCATCCTGTCTGCCTGCATGTTTAAAAAAAAAAACCACCAAACAAACAACAGTCATGTTGGCTGAACAAAGATAAGATAAGATAATGCCAAATTTCTGCTTTCCTATACATTTAACATTCTGCCTTTGTGTGTCCACCTTCTTCCTAAAGATTTTGATTCTGCTTTGAGGAAGTCGGTGAGAGTTTCAATGAGAGCATCACTAAGGCCTGAAGGAAGCAGCTGTACTATACAAAAAAAATTTATTTGATCATATAACCAAAGACAATATCAGTACATCTATGCATAATGCATATACTTGGAGGATCCCAGGAGCACTCTGTGATGTGGTTTTTGCTATTATAGAAGCAGTCACATAGGCCTGGCCTTAAAATTTTCATGATCAGGATGACATAGAGATCTGCAACGGCTCCTGCTCAGCACAACTCAAGAACTGCATACAAAATAAAAAGGGGTTTTCTTTTTGAAAACTGGAAAAGCCTAATGCAAACATGGGATATGATAGAGCTTCTCATTAAAAAAAGGAGGATCATTTTGTAAAGGGAACATTTAGCGACAGACATGGAGTTGGTACTACCAATTCCCATGCCACTAAAGCTCTGATTTGCAGAGTCTTCAATTTGGAATCATCTTCTCACTTTGTTTGTCTATCTGTTCCCATTTGAACTGCGATTTCAAGCAAAAGTACAAAGTAACTCAACTACCTGATTTATAGGTTTCTCTTTGTGGAGGTCCATGTGGTTCTGTCCCTTTCTGGTAGGTACATCATCCAGGGAGCCAATTAGTAACCACTGGTAAACATAAGCTCCACCTCTCTTTGCCTGAGTGCCAAGCAAGAGCATCCGGCTTTAGCAAGAAGTCCATCTCTACCTCTTCATCTGTCCTAAACCCATGACCAAATCTACTGGGAACTCTCCAAGGCAAACACACTTGAGTGTTTGCATATGATGCAGGCACATAGAATCACAACTCAGCAGCTTTCATACCAGGGGATATTTCTAACAGAAAAAGAATAAAAAGCAAACAAACAGAAAAAGTCAGAAAGTAATCAGAAACAAGTCATTAGTTGGCTCTGGCCATTGAGCACTTCCATAGTCCAACAATACAGCAGTCAGAGCAATAAACTCCAATTCTGCACACTGCTGTGCAAAGGAATAGGGAACTGCTCACAGCAAACAGCATGAAAATCAACATCTTTTCCTGTTGCTTTTTTCCTACTCCAAAATTTGGATTTCAAAAATAGGAACATGGGACTTGGCTTCAAACTGACTCTCACTTTGCTTTGCTAAGTTCTTCCATAGCTAAAGGAAATGGCAGCCAAGAAGCAGAAGCACAGTCATCTCTTATTTTCCCAATCACCTACTTCACATTTTACATGTGGAGTAACCATGAGTCAGGCTTCATTTACGCTAATTTTTATTAGCATGGGCCCAGGATTTGTTGGGAAGTGGAAAAAAAGAAGAGATTTCACACTGTAGGAGACACTGTTAAGCCAGGAAAACACCTGGTGTGGATGCAGTTACAGCCACCCCTTTGCCAGCCCAGGTTAGGTTGTTTGAAAATATGCAGCTGTGACCTTCTGTCACCAGATGCTGTGTCTGCTGGGGACACTGCAGGGCACAGGTGTAGCTCTGTATGCTTGGGTGTGTGGGGCTGCAAATGCTTGTGGACCCAGAAACTAAATAAACTGGTGGAACTCTACGGCCATCAATTTAGAAAACACCGTCCTTTCTTTCTGACAAGAAAAGTAATAACTTTCTAACAAGATAAGTAATAACTTTCACTTCACAATCATTTTTTTTTAACAACAGTTTTCCTGGTAGCTGTCACACCACAATGGGCTGAATTCCTCCAGGTTACCTAACAATCACCTCTTCTACTTGTTTGCTTTGAATACTCATTTCTCCTTCTAATGCAAGGGAGTCACTTAATAAACTTTCTCTGCTACATTTAAGTGATTTTCTTTGAACTGGCATTACCTTCTTCCAGAAAATGGCCTTCCATTTAGCAGAAACCAAACTGGCCTAGGAAATGCCTGGGAAACCCCAGACATTGACTCTTGCTCCTCTTTAGAGCACTGTTTTGCTACATTATCACAACCCGCTAGGCCCAGGGTATACACAGTAATTACATACCATTCATAGCACCCAATACCGTAACCATTAGCTTCACACCCCCAAGTCTTTGTTGGCTGATTAACAGGGTGAAAACCAACTCCCTCGCAAAGATATTTGTTTGGGGTTGCTACGGATAACAACTGCATTGCAACAAGGCAGATATTTATTTTCCCACTGATTTTCCTAATTGAAACTTTCTGTTTGCTACCAGAGGGTTGATTCAGCACAACCCCCCCTTTTCCACTGTTCTAACACCACCGTTTCCATAGCACTCCTGGGAAAATCACAGACTTCAGCAGCAGCAGTGGGTGAGGATGTGGTGCCACATGCATTCAAGACCAAACCTGTCACCCAAAAGGAACAATCCTGTATTGCTCCTCCTCTTCCCCTTGTTCCAGTTTTAGCAATCGCGTGGCCAGCTCAACGAATTCGAAAGTAAAGGGGAGAGGCTGGGAACTCAGCTGAAGCAGCGAGCCAATCTGATTCACCACACTGTGGCAAGCTCATGAGGCCAGACATGGAAAGTAGCACAACCGCGTGATCGGGGAAGGACAATATATCTCAACCGCAGTTTTACATCACCTAGTGACAATGCAAAACTGCACCCTCAGCGCCAATGACTTTATAGCTACACTATTTATGGCAACATGTCTAGACCCCAAAACTGACCTCGTGACACAGAGCTTCAGCAAACCTCAGTGCTCTCATTAATCCAGGGCTTTCTCTCCAGCAGCACCGCGCTCATACGTTTTGCTGGAAAGCACTCCCACACAGATTATGCTGTTACATATAGACCATATGGGCTTGAATCTCTCTCAGCCTGAGGAGAGAAATGCCTCCAATCACCCAGCTTGTGTGGGCAAGCACTCATGCCCGGTGCTATGAGTCCCTCCAAGGGTGTTTCATCTCACATGGATACTGAGCTCTCTAGACAGAGACATGTTGCACCTGGACATCAGGAAACTTTTAGGTAGGGTGATGAAGCCACAAGAGCATCAGATTTTCCCATGGTTATTAGAAGGGATTTTCTACAGGTTTTGCTATGAACTGGTTTAAGATTGAACCTAAGTCATTCATGTTGGTCTACAAATAGATACAGATTGAGCCTCCCTAGCTCAACCTGAGGAAAATGCATGAAAATCACACAAAAAGCATCTGCAGATGTACAGCCCAACCACACCTTCCTCATTATCTGGAAGACCCACATAGCCCAACAATGCCATTCACTGTCCATAAAACTGTGCATTTTTTCCTCCATGACCGTCATCTCCATCTTTTCTTTTGTTGCAGTCTTTCCCCTTGGTTAGTAAAATTATTTCAGGAGTTTATGAAGTCACTCAAAGTGATGGCTGCTGCTAACAGGTCATCACAACAGCCAAAAATGAACTGGGAACAAGGAAGTCATATCCATATCCCTATCTGGCATCTCATATAAACTTACACTACTGTTTTTTTCTGTGCTGTTAAGCAATGCCAAAAGGGAAGGAGGAAACACAGATGGATTATCCACACTTCCAAAAGTCCTAATGGTCATTCCCTTCTACAATCACTTGCCTGCCATCTTGGACTGTCTAAAAATCAGGCCAGGCTAGCAGTAACTGCAAAACAAAACAAAAAAAATAACAAAAGAGGACAAAAAAGTACTACTGTTTGTATCAGCACACAGAAATACTACACTCCAGTTCTGCAGAGAGTGCTGATAGTATGCCTGCACATAACCTCCACCACAACGCAATGAGATCATTCACACCTGCCTCACCCATAGTAGGAGATAGAAGGTGAGGAGGCTGTTTCCAGGAGAAAAGCAGCACTTCCCAGATGCTGCCAAGATACTGCTTATTGGTAAATGAAGCCTCTTGAGTCCTAAACAACCTTCCCAGGGGAAGAAAGAGTTGCAACTGCCATATGGGGAGTGGGAAGAGGATACCACTTAGCAAAAATGGATCAGAAAACACATGCACAAACACGCACACTCACACACACAATTTGTTCTGTAACTGCACTGAATGGCAATATCCATCTCTTTCTCTCGATACATCTTATATAACCTTCTAGATGCAAGAGCAGATGACAAGTAATCTTGAACAAAGCATCCTTCCTCACCATCCCTAGAGAGCTAGGCACAAGGAAGCTCTGCCCACCAGACAAGAAGCTTGGTGAAAACCCAAAACACTGATCCACTGTGGACTTTGAAAGATAATGTGACTAAAATCACCCTACGAGGATGAACAACAATTGTGAAAGGTCTAAGACAGAGCCTGTAAAGTAGCACTTTTTTAAACTTGTGGTTTTACCTATTTTTTGGCTTCATTCCCTCATATGTAAAGCTCACATGCCATAATCCATCCTCTTTTCAGGGCTATTGTATATTTTCATCCCCACTTACTCTAGACATCATGGATGAAGATCCTTTATAATTTGAAGCTTTGAAAAGAACGAACTGCGAAGGAGTAGTTTAAATATAAAAATGAATATGGTACCACCATCACAAAGAAAAAAAGTCTGCATGCAAATATTTTCTGAGTGGTTCTGAATTTCCCAGAGAGAAAGCATTCAATGCAAACTCACCTCTGCACCTCATTTCAGAAAGTCTCAGACTTGTACCACATTCTTCACAGACCAGATGCGTATCTCCAGTCACGTTAGCGCTCTTTCCCACTTGAGCAGCCAGAAGTATTTTCTATGAAGTGCTTTTGTCCACTGTCTGTCTTTGCTTTCCTTCATTCAGTCCTAGTGGTGCTGTTGATTCAGTGTAGTGTCTTTAAATGTCCTACTTTGAGTACAGGCACTGATTTTATAGAGCTCCAATCTGGCTATGGCACTGGCTGGCTCCATAGCCAGAGAGGTGATAAAACTTATCAGTGCTTACGGTCTTTACATGGAAACCAGCCATCTATCTATTTCAGTATCAGGTTCAAGCAGAAGTTTTATTTATCACACAAACAACATCTTTTTCTTCAGGGTGTATTTTGCTGTATGGGTTTATAGAACGTAATGAAAACTCACTTCTTGCCTAGGAATTCCTGGTTGTATGAGGGGTCATTTACTAAGGTCAGGAGTGCTCATATAGAGCACAAAGAATAATTTCCTCTACTACAGCAATTACTGGCAAAAATCAATGACCCCTGTTAAGCTGGAGGCCAAGGTAAGTAAATGCAATAGCGCTTTCTAGTTTTAAAAACCCTCAGAGTCTCAGAGGTGTGCTTCCCCTCATACATGTATCGAGGATAACTATCTAGCCATCTAGACAAGATTCCTATTAGGACGACAAACTCCCTAGTATTACAAGGTCAAAGAAATTATTGTAGTGCAACTGAAAGGCAATCGTTAGCTAGCACTGAGATTGTCTAAGCGGTGGAAAAAAATGTCCAAAGACTTCATGAAGTTTGAGTGTAGTGCTCACCTATAAATTACACCGGTGTTACAAACACTTTATCAGACAGCTCATGAGATTCTCAATCCCAAAACCTGTGCTGCAAAAATAGTTCACCTTTGAGTCAGGAGACTCTGTGCGTCTGTCCCCACGTCTTTCCAGAGCAGCGTCTGCTGAAACTGCTAACTTCATGCTCACTGTGACATTTTGTTGGCAAAACAAACATGGGTCTGAGGATGAAGTGGGTGAAAGCCACTGCATTCATAGAATGGTTTGGATTGGAAAGGACCTTAAAGCCCAGCCAGTTCCAATCCCCTGCCAAGGGCAGGGACACCTCCCACTGGATCAGGCTGCTCAAAGCCCCATCCAGCCTGGCCTTGAACACCTCCAGGGATGGTGCAGCCACAACTTCTCTGGGAAATTCATGGCACAATTATTGCTGCTGCTCACCTCATTCATTATTATTATTTTTATTCTATAGCTTCAGGTAAGGAAGCAGATGGACTGGCCAGCTCTACCCCTCTGCTTGCAGTGCATTACTTTTACAAGTGGCTTATTACTCCACTGCTTCTTTTTAATTCTTAAGCCAAATGTACAGAGCTGGATTTGGCAGCCACACTCTCGTCAGCCACCCCCAGTCAGCTGATCTGCAGTATTGTAGCTGCAGGAGGATGTAAAGGCTGCCCTCTCCCCCTCCTGCAACGAGAGAGTTTCTCTATCAGAAATGCTAAGGTTAGGCAAGGAAGGAGATTCTCAAGGAAGCTGCAGGAACAAGTTCAGCTGTATTTAGAAAATTTTTAACTACGTGATGTGCAAATATTGGCATGGGTCTGCATGTGTGGAAGGGTCTCTGCCTTCCCATCATTAACCTCTTAAACCAAACACCTGGCACTGCAATATTTCCTGCTGAGCTACCTCCTCAGACTTAAACTGTGGATCAAAAGTATGGAAAGCAAAAAAAAAATTTACCTGTCTTTTTTTTGAAACCTTGGCATAACATTACTAGCACCGTTTTGGTACAGAGCAGGACTCAGCAGCACACAAACCTGCACCCTTCTGATTAACATGCTCCACAGTATCCAACAGATATTTGACTCAAGAACTCAAGAATTTCATTGCTCAAATACTTTATTGGATCCCTAAGCCTAAAAGTGGTTTTGAATAACGTGTGAGCTGCTTTGGAGCCTCAGAAAAGCTACTCTGGGAGCTAGAAAACATTTCCTAGGAGGCAAAAATGAGATCAAAAACATATTTGATAAAAAGGAGAAGGGGTGATGATGGTTTTTAACAGCAATTTTATTTTATTTCTTCTCAGAAGCACGTTCTAAGTTTAAGAGAGGGGAACAACTATTGGATTTTGTTCTGCATCTTTTTTAAATGAAATTGTTCTTATCTAGAGTTGGTGATTTCCCCCTGCCCAGTCCAATAAAGTATATATTGGAATGACCTTGTAACGGATTTCTGAGGCTCTTTAATCACCAGTAGCTGCTAAATGAAGCGTATCTATTTTCTGTTACATTACTATTGGCAACCAGGTCTTCAGTAAGTGCCCAGAAATATTTCCATGGCAACAAAAAGCATTCAGTATTGCTACTGTTTTGTGCCAATTTAGCTTTAAAATATTCTATTGTGGAGAGAAATATGGTACATTAAGTGAAATAAAGTCAAGATGCAATGTTCTGAAAAGAATATAAGGATAAACAGGAAACGTGTTTTGCAGAAATGGGGGAAAAAGTGCCACGTGGAAGGAAAAAAGTTCAAAGCTAATATTGATGCTACTGAATGCCTTGCTGAACGTCAGCAAGTCCATATGCTTGCTTACATTGTCACTTAGGGTTAGGTAACAAAGCTAGCAAAAATAAGGATACCTCAAATATCTTTTCTTGATCAGTTTAATCCATGATTGAAATTTTAAGGTGCCAGGTTATTAGAGCCTCTCTGCATGTGCAGGTTACCATCAGAAGAGTTCATACTCTTGATGTTAGAGAATTAATCTAAAGGAAAAAGAGGAAATAAAGAGTTGAAAAGGGAAATACAAAGAGCATGTATGCATTTTGGAAGTGAAGGGTCGCTTAGAAGAGCAAAACTAGTTCTTCCACATCAAAGATCCTGTGGAAGACATTTTCAAATCACAGTTCAGCACTTTCTCTCCTATTATACAACTTACATATTTCTGAGAAAAAAGACATCCGCTCCCAGCCCTCCAACCCTCAAACTGCCAACTTCACAACTATGAAGTCTTGAGACCACTGGATGGCCTTTTGTGTGGTGCATCACAGAGATAAAAAGATAAAAGACTATTTGAGAGCACTTGGAGTGACATTCCCTCTGGTGTAAAAAGCTATGCGATGCCCTCTAAAGTGCTTTGTGTGGAAGTAGAGCTCTAGGCAGTGAAGATGTAGGTGCTGAGCAGCTCTGTAAGGCCAGCCTTCCAGTTCACAACAGCTCCAGACAGCTTATTGAGAAGGAAAGCAAATAAATATTAAGAGGGTCCAACGAGAATTTGATCAGTACCTGCTCTCAGCTGGGAAAGAGGTTCAGAGCGACCCTTTTCTTTAGCTGCAGTGATGGGTTAGTTTGGCATCTGACTGTCACTCTACATGTCTTTCAGTAGGAAAATTCATCTGGTGCTAAGGACCCACTTTCTCAGATATCCCTGAAGACAAGACTTCAGGTGAGAAACTGCTCTGACAGTGACAGCAGCCCATTCCTAGCCCACAATTCCCTGAGAACTCACCACCTTTTCTCCCATTCACTGTGAGACAGCATGTAGTCCAGAGACACAACAAAGATCTAGAAGCCACCACTGGAATAATGCATTTGGCATGTGTTGCTCCCCAGCCTACTCTGAGGACCTCAAGGATTTTCCATTCATTCCTTTAACAGCTATTCTTGGTGGTACAGGCTCTACAGGAGACAAGGCTCTGCCCTGGATAGCAATTGTTCAGGAGGAACCATGGCCCCAGCACCCACTGGAAGAACACAACATGCCCTGCTCCATGGCACCTGCATACACACTGGACACATAACCCAAATGCACACAGTAAATCCATCCCTACAGCATTAACTTTGTACCTATGAATCATAGAATCACCAGGTTGGAAGAGACCCACCAGATCATCGAGTCCAATCATTCCCACCAATCTCTAAACCACACCCCTCAGTACCTCATCCACACGTGCCTTAACAGCATGGGCAGGACATTGTATGAGCAGCGTATAGGGGTACCGAAAGGCAGGAGATCTGTATGGGTTTGAGGCTGCTCTCCAAGAGACAGAGTCCTGGGGTACTTAACCTGGTTCTGGCCATCTTTCATTTGAAATATTAAATAAGCAGTTCCAGCCTGAGAGACAGAACAGCTAGACCAAAAGCACTTCTTAATTATTTACTGCCTGGCCCTAACAGTGTGAGGAGTAGTAATAAAGAAAAGAGCTAAATTTAACATTCATTAAAGAACACCGACAAGGTTTATACCCTCTCAGTCTGATATTCCTATTACACAGGAAAACAATTGGGCTGATCTTCTGCAGTCTACACAGAAAAGGCTAAATATGTACGACTTCCCCAGAAGCCAAGAGTGATGAAAAGCTCTTGGTCATGATAAAACAAACATCTTTAAGAGCATCTACTGCCTGTTTCAAAACAAGGCATTTAGATATTTGAAGCCGAAGTCCAAAGACGTTCAGTGCATCTCAAGTTCAACTCCCTGATGTAGACCCACACACACACGTCTCTTATCCCTGTTCCTAGGATGTTCATGAAAAGCAGCTTTAACCCAGCAAGACCCAAGGATGGTGCCAGCAGGACTGCAGCTTTCCTGCTTGTGGTTGTGACATACATCTCCATCAGTTCTCTGCGACCCAGGGAACCTTCAGCCACATTTACAGTGATATTTATTGAGTACACATCACATGGCTGAAATCCAATTCTGAACACAATTGCCTGAAAAGCTGTTCATGTCACTTAATGATTAAAAGTCATACTTAGGCCTATTTAAAAGTGAAAATATCAAATTCAGTTTTCATTCCCATAATCTCCTGCCTGCTGTCCTCTTCAGTCTTATTTGAAAAGTCTGTGGGGGTGGTGGGAGGGGAGGAAAGCAATTCGGGAGCCTTTAATCCATAAAATCATGAGATATGGCTGGCTTTTTAGTACAGCATTTCACAGCACATGGCACAGTAACATCTTGAGATTCCTGGCACAAAGAAAGAAGGTTTAAGATTATATATATCTTTAATAGCAATGACGCAAAGGCAGATGGTTCTCAAAGCAAAGGCTTAAGGCTAAACACTCCCTTTGAAGGGTCCTGTTACCAGAAACAAACCATGGGGAGAACAAAATACTTCTTGCTACAGCAACAGGGCCTGATTGCCTTCTAATACACAGCATTTCACCCCAGAGATCTCCACTTATTTTAATGACAATAGTCTCATGAAAAAGAACTGGAAATAGAAGAGGAAAGGTTAGATTTTTCTTTAGGATTTGGGAAGGATTATTTTAGCTGGGGGGGGGTGGGGAAGACAACACAGAACATAATGAATCGATTAGCAACTACATCAAATCAACACCAGGAAAGTCTGGATAATACTTTCAGGCTGCATGCTAGATGCTTACCTGCAAAACTTGCCTTGTCGTTATTACTTTTTAAGGAGCCACCCAAGTTGAGATTGTGCTCATGACCTCCCATTCTCCTAGAGGGCTCACCTTCTTCCTCAGCAATGGGAGGAAGCCGATCAAGTGGCTGGAAATCTTCATTCGTCCAATAGGAACCACTGGCTGTCAAAGACCTGGGGCTTTCAACACACTGCTCTGATAAGCTGTCAGTGTTTTTAACTCGTTTCTGCTTCTGTGGGCGTATGTCAGAACCATGAGGGACATTTTGTGGAGCAATATCAAGACCCTCAATGTGACCATCTTCTCTAGGATATAAGTATTCCTCATCCCAGAGGTCCAGGTGTCGTTCACCATCCGATTCCTCAGAATAATCCTCATAAACTCCTCCATTATTCTCCAAGTCTTGGTTTCTCTCTTCTTCTGATTTACGACCCACTCCACTCAAACTCAGCAGAGAAGCAGATATAGAGTCTCCTGCTTGTTGGATAGCTTCATATATTTGAGACATCCAAGAAGACAGTGGCTGAAGGAAGTTCTGAGCAGCCTCAGAAGCCATGTTTAACACTACGCCAGTATCTGATGATCAGTTGCTCAGCTTTGCCCGCATGTCACTCTATAATTCAGGGAACTACAGAATAAACACCATGAGAGATTACTGTAAATTGCTTGTCCATCAACACCTGTTGTCAGAATATCTAAGATGTCTAGAACTGAGAGGAGAAATGGAAAAAGCACTTCTATTCATCAAGAATACCACTGGGAATCCAGAAATGATGGACAAATTACACATATTCCTCCAGAGATCTGGAAAGCTTTCATTCAAATGCTAGACTTCATATAAAGATACAAACTTAGAACATGAGAACAGAAGTACCTTTTCTGAAGCACTCACATCCTGGTTACAGCTGTCAACAGACCTGGCAAAAAAAGTACAAAACAATCTGCAGTCAAAAATCGCAAATAATGTCTGAACCTTTACTTCCACGACATCCTTAGCATGAGCACCTCCAGATGTGAAAACAAAGGTGGAGAATCTGGGAAGATACATGTTTTGATTTATTAAGGTGACAGGCCTAATGTTTGTAGAACCAGCCCACGGAAGACATCTCAAACACTTTGCTTCAGAAGTGCTCCCCTCTCTGCTCACAGTAACACAACCCGGAGTCATTTTATTCTCCTCAGAAATGAACAAAACCCACAGGAGGTAGAATATTATAGGTATGAAATTACTGGAAGAGAAGCAAGTTAACAAAAGCACTGGTATCACATTGATATGACGTGTTTTGACAAAACTTATCTATATCATAAATAAAAACATAACTTGCAGAAAGTTAAGATGTCTTTTTGCCCAATATACATCTTCCCACATTATCACAAGACATATTCTTTTAGGAATGCTGACAAGAAGGAGAAACCTACAAGTAGGATGATGAGTTCGGGAAAAAAGAATTAAGTAGTTGCAGATTTTAAGATAAAAGACAACAAAAAAGAAGCAAAAAGAAGCTTTGAAACTTTATACCAGTGTCTTGTTGAATTTAGAGGTCTAACAGCAATCAAACAAAGGGTAAATACAGTATAAGTGGCAAGAAAACAGGCTCAGCAGCAGCGCACGTTACCTTCTGAAATGGTCTCCAGAGAAATATAGTGGGAATACCAACGTGCTGGGATTTGTGTTTGAAATGGAGCACAGACTAAGGAGATTCCACCTTGCTTGGTGAGCAGGTTTTTCGTTGATGAGATCAGTGATTAAGAGGTCTTTACCGTTTGAAACACCTGTGCTGAACGCTTTTGTTCAGTGATGCTGACTTACATGGCAGACCCTTCCAACGAGTTTATTATTGGCTTCAGCACGTACTATGAATCACAGAATCAACAAGGGCAGTAAATGAATGTAGGTTACTAAAGCCATTTTAAAAGCTGATGGTTGTTATGAGCTCTCCAGGCTTGGGGCGCACACTGTTCCAGCATCTGCCTGTCAAGTGCTGGCCCCTGGCTCAGCCCCTGGAACCCAGGTAACACTCCTGCCACGTGTTAAACCTTTGGCAAAGAACATGTCATGGCATCACCTCCCAGATCAGTTATTCCCCCTTCAACAACTCTCCTCTTACCAACCCTGTCCTTGGCAAAGCCTCACTGCTTTGTGCAACTTATTTCTCATAGACCTAAAGTGATTACACACTCTAAGCAACACATTTTCAGCATAATGAAGATTTGCTACTGGTAAGTCTGCTGAGAAGTCACTGGGAGGAGATGGTACTTGCAACAGTGAGATTTTCCCAGACATGGCAAGAGACAAATTTGGGTGGGTGAGTACTAGATACATTTTTAACCTGTTATTTATTTACAGTCAACAGCAAATTAACCTCTGCTTTCTGATTAAAGCAGAACTTCATAACGCTCTATCTCCATCTCAGCAGTAAGATGCATAACAGCCGTAGCCCTTGGTGGGATGCAGGCATCCAGGAGTGATAGCTAACCAATGCAGATAAGACATATGGGTGCTAAAATGAAGTGCTGATGAGTTCTAAAAAAATCAGTAGGACATAGAGTCATTATATTTGCATATAGAATAATTAGTTCCTCTTGTTATTAGATTTCAGAGCTAACACCTAATTTGTCCAACAGAGCCATCCCACTTCTCCTGGCCACTATGTCTAAATGTGCTGCAGCTCAGGCAAACATTGCAGTCCTACACAAGACCCTCTGAATAATGGAGGCTGGTATCACAACCAGAAAGATGGAGAGAGTTTTTCAAGGTGAGATTTTACTTCAGTCACAGAATTAAGGCAACGATCTACAGTCACATGTAGGGCTTGGATGTGGTCACCCAGTCACCCAAAGAGACGGGTAAGTCTTGAGCACACATCTTTCATACAACAAGCAGTTGCCCTCATCACCTAGCTATGATGGGCTGGGAGGAAGAGAACACGTACACACACGTATACACACATCCACACTTCTTCTCAAGGCACAGAAATTTGTCTGGATTGAAGCCAGAGAACCCCAACAAATGGTTTGATTTCAGTTTGTAGACAACAGATAGACACTAAAGCATATTTCACCTGAAAAATCCGAACATGTATGCGGTAAGACCTGCAACACACCTGTACAACTTGCAGTCCAGTGCTTATGTAAACCCTACAGGAAAAAGCAATGCAATTTCCAGGGGACCTGACTCTGTGTAGCTTTTGCTTGACTTTTCCTCCCATCCTTTCCCTCTTACTAAAGACTCCACAGCCAGTGATACGCTGAACAACTGGAGTTCAATTGAATTATAAATTGCTTATTTTTGGTCTTGCAGCAGATGGATAAAATGTGTAACAAGCTGCAGACAAGTTTGGGCGGGTAACGTTTTTACAAACTCAACAGAGGATCAAAGGGGGCTGAGCTCTGTTATAGGCTTGCTGTTTCCCAGGAGCTCTCTCCCTTAATTAGCAGGCACTGCTCTAACTGGGTGTTTATGATATATTTCAAAACATGGCCTTTTCAACATAATGGATTTTTACTTTTGAATTCTCTAACAATTTTGACTTGCACTAGAAAAAAAAAATAAAAGCACTGAGAAGAGCATTTAAAATGTGTGGGAAAGAAAAATCCATTTCCTTTTCAAAGCATTCATCAAAAAGAGAGAGGAAAAAAACAGTTTAGCAAATTCACTTCAAGTTCCATCTTCTATAACTAAAGACATGAATTTTCATACTGAATTGTCTGCTTAACTTAAAAAGTTGTTGGGGTTTTTTTTAATCTTGGAAAATCAGATAGCTGAAAGGATGAATGTTAAGCCTCTCACAGAAGCCATCATAACCTTTACTACAATCTATATTCCTTTGTCTTGATAGGATCATTATTCCTGAGTAGCGTTTCCATTGAGAGGTGCAATTATTGTATAGCTAAAAAAAGATGACTATTAGCAGAATTTCAAACACTACCACAATGCAGAGGTTTGTAATATTATCAAAATGTCTTTCAATGTTCTTGATATGCAGGCTCCTAAAAATTTACCATCAGATGTGCATCTTAAAATTATTTCCCTGTTCAGGTTGTTGCAGAGTGTAGGGAGAAATTTCCTTTTCTTAAGTCACTTATAGCGTGGCCCTTGCAAAATTTTTTTACCAAACTCCTTGTAGGGAGGCTCATAGACCACAGGTTGGAAATAGGATTTCAGCCTGTAATAACTGAACTATTTTCAAGCGAGTGCATATTTTTTAAACACCAGATAGGGAAGAAATCCAGAACCTCACATCTCTGCCTGGGAATGTACTGTCCTATGCAGAGAAAAGAGAAGAGGAGGTCCCAGCTTGCAAAGATACAAAGAAATCTTTGTCACATCACCATTTTAGAAAGATGCACTTATTTTGTCACTGCCAAGAAAACTGTACCAAAACCCCTTTTTTTAGCAGTATAAGCAAGTAGCTGAATCCATCTGCCACAACTGAAGCTCTGAACATTCTGCTGGGTCATTGCTTTAGACAGCCAAACTACATGTACCTAGAGGAACGATTCCCGCCTTCCCCGCTACTTAGAAATTCTAGTTATGCCATTGATGATGTTTTATCTTTGTTTCCTGATCTTCAGAGAGCATCAGCAGCTTATGCTGATCTGGAATGCCATAGATCATATCCAAGGACAGGAGCTTTATTTGTGTGGACACCTAGGACAAGCAGACCCACCATGAAGCTCCAAACTTAGGAAGGAAGACTTAAAACAAGGTGTGAATCTAAGCCAACACCCACAACGCCAGCGTCTGTGCAAAAGGCCATTTTGTTCATGACAGGAGAAAATAAGAAAGGTTTGGAGGGGTAAGATGATTTAATAACTCATTTTAAGCTATTGATCCTTCTTTCTCAATGGAGCCCAATTAGTACATGTGAAATGGCAGAGGGGAGATGAGAAATGTACTCTGAGCAGAGCAGCAGCAGCACTGGGCCAAGAAATCCTCTGTCCTAGTTCTGTGAACAATCTGGACCCTTCGTTCCTACTGCAGTAGCCACAATCATATTTAACAAGATGCTAGTAAAGCCATTCCATCCTCACAGTGAAAGATAATCAAACATTGCCATGATGAAACTGTATTTCCAGTTAAAACTGTCACAGTGCCAAAACCAGTCTGTGCTCTTGAAGATGTTCAGTTGATTGGAGCCTCTTGCGGAATTGTTACAAGAAAGGTTCACAGACAGTGCCTGAGGTTCACATCAGCTGTGAGTGTCACTGCTGACCAAGTATCCCTAAGATAAAACAAAACAGAAATACAGAAGAACTTTGTACCCTTTCTGGTCTATGTGCTATAAAAATGCTATTTGTGTAGCTGAATTTTACATTAAAAAAAAAGAAGATAGAGGCATTTTCTAAGTGATTATATGCTCTGTAGTAATAGTTTTCAGCTGGTAATTCAGAAACTCCAGGGCATTCGAGGAAGATCTAATGGTTTATGCCAATAAATTGCACACATCTCATTGGAAACATTCATGGCTTACAAATCAACAAGGCAATAAACCTACTTCTGCAACGCATTGGTTCTGCAGGCCCCAAAAGGGTAAAGTGAAAACAAAGATGAGATCAGATAGACAGCAACACACTCCAGTGCACGGGGTTTAGCCTACGCAGAGGAAGCCTGCAGACTTATTCCTCACTCCCAAATCATCTCATGTTTTAGCAGGCAGCTCGCTACTAGTGAAGCTGTGCCAAATCAGTTGTAAAAATTGATACCCAAGTGACAGAAGTGGTTTAGATCAGGATATTCAGCCCCATGGTGTCTCTTCTTTTCTTCCCATTCCTTTGTTGCATGCTCTCATTTTGTGAAAAATCATGGCAACAATTACTAATCCTCACAGTTTCAGTTGGAAAGGGAGAAGAGGAAAAGGGCAGAAGGAAAAAAGGAATTATGCAAATATGATATTAAGCGCTCAAAACTGTGGAGCCTTTTCCAAAAAACACAGTTCTCCCCATCATATAGAGTGTAGGGTGATAAATCAGGAAAAAAAAATGCTCCTGGAACAACTAGCATCCAGGTACTATGCTCAGAAGCTCCAGAGCTAAGGAGCTGATGGTGATTTCCTAGTTCCCATCTCTGCTTTGCTTAGACTGTAAGAACTCTTGAACCCAGAAGTGTGTTCATTCCATGTAAATCCAGTAAGTCTGGTTTTCCATTCAGAAAACAGGGAATCTATGACTGCACAGGTAGATATTATTGCCACCAAAATATTAATACAAATTTAAGGGATTTTTCAGGACAGAGAAAATGGAAACACATTCCTTGACCATAATATTTGGTCTGGATGTATTGGAGGGCTAGATTCTGTCTCAGCTCTAGTGTTAAGTCCAGATTCACATCTTCCAAATCAAAAAAAAGGTCCTTTGCATTTAAAGAGACGCTTGTCACCACAGGCACAAAAACCTAACAGTTCTATGCCAAGTGGTAGCAATGAATAATTATTTATACTTCTCAAACTGAAAGTTATAAAAAGGGCATAAGGAAAGTCACAGACCATTGGAGTATTAGAAGAGTGGTATTAGTAGTGGTGACTGTGCTCTTTCAAGGTAACGAAGTGAAAAAGATCTGTGATTACTGGATTAGGGGAATGGAGAAGAAACCTGCAGTCGAAATTACAGCGCATTCTGTAATTGAGCTGCTGTCATTCATCAGCTTGCATGAAGACAGAAGAGCCAAAAGGAAATCACAAGTTCAAAAGGCTGAAGAAACACTGATGTACACCACCACTCAAGCCCACCCACGCGTGCTGTCAAGCTGCTGGGTACAGCAGACCAAATAGACTGTCTCCACCCCACCTGCAATCATGCCAGCCAGTCTGCAGTAACTGAAGAATCCAGGGTCAATCGGAGCAATTACTTGCACAGAAATTAGCAGTGGGAGAGCACGGCTAGCTGTTAAACACAATGAAGATATTTTAGAAATATTCTGAAGAGTCGCTCCTTCTTCCTTCTTCCCATCCCTCACACACACTCCATCATTAGAGAGCCTGTGGAAATTGTTGTGTGGGCCACGATCCAGCAGTGCACAGTGCTGGTTTGGAACCACAGCCGAGTGGCAACTGCAATGGATGATTATCCATGCCTGGTTATCCACCTTTGTGTGAGCATATGGCTAAATCCTTAGTTCCAATTTCCTCTCACTTCTGCTAAGCCAACCAGCAGTCCAGCCGAACATGCTAGGAGGATGAGAGGTCACTAGGAAAAAAAGAACTAATTTTCAATTCTTTAAAAGAATTGAGAGGCATACATCTGAGCAGGCAGCTGTGCCTACCAGGTTAGGAATAGCTCTCTCAGCTACTCTTATCTTCCACTTAATTCAGCCTTGATGCAAACCAGGCTCTCTAATGACTGGGGAAGGCATCAATGGCAACAGTCACACTGCTTTACATCCAGCTACTCTTGCTACAAGCCTCTACAGAAGCAACTGAAATGAAAAGGTATTTAGAAGATTAGCTTCATTTAGCCACTGAGAAACTTCCCTTTCAAGAGCTCCTCTCCTTCATGCCACTGGCTGGCAAGGAACCCAACACTCTGGCTGAACTACATATCTCAACTAGATGACACTAATAACCCAAACTCATTTTCAGTCTATGTCTAGCTGAGGAGAATGGGGTTACTGGGTACTCATCATCAGGGTTACAAAGACCAGACACAATCGTATTTCTTTGGAGGACATTCCTGGGCTTTCCATGACTTACCACACTGTTGGAGGAAGCCAGCCTCGGCACGCGCCAGACTGGCACTGTCATGCTCACCCACATTACTTGTTTCTAAACATGAAGCTAAGCCTCTGCTAGCATATGACAGTCCCACATGCTGCACTTGATGGGTCCCCAGTGCCTGGCTGGGTACTGATAAATCAAGGTCAACAACCAGGCAGTGTTACTAAGGCTCCTGCCTTTTTTGAGTGTTATAGGTGTTGATGCTTTCCATAAAGCCTCAGCTACAGGAGATGAGTGGTTTATATAAGAACTGCATCTCAGTTTATTTATTTTAAGTGTGCTGCTAGCCCCAGAGGCTACAGCAGTTGGCTGTACAAAACATCTTGAAAACATGAACAGAAAGTACTCCTACGGCTGATAAGACAGAAGGAAAAAACGGAAAAGAAGTTTCTTCAAACATCATGATGTTTAAGCTGATTTCACAGATCAGAAGTACATGCTTAACATCACAAGTGTTCAAGGCAAGGCAAAACAGGAATACTTTTGTATAGAGCACAGACAAGAAAACACAATTTCTTTCCCCATCACAGGTCACATCATTATAAAAAGATTACAGCATAGAACAAAGAGGGTCCTTTTCTTTTTTGAGTCACAGTACTGAAGCATGCGGTTAGATACAGCTCTTTACACAAGGGTTTGCCCAGCACTCTCACATGTTTCTGCGAAGTTCATCTCACCCATGAACTTTTGAAGCAAAGGGCTCGGCAGCACTATAAACACCACACATAAGATCACCATCATCACCTCCTGGTCCTGAAATTCACTCTACAGGAAGAGACACCAAACGATCACAGCATCAAAAGGTCTCACACGAGACCCCACTGACATCTATCAGACCTCTATGCTAGAGAAGATTCTCCTCCTTGTGTGGGGACATGATCCAAGGGGAAATTTCAGACATACACACACTCCCCCACCACCTGAAAGATCACCAGTACTGTGAGAAACCACTCCAACTAACATTAAGGTCAAAGGTGTTTAATCTTTCCCTTACTAAGGAATTCTGCACATGACCTATATCAAAGCTCTTGCATCGCTCCAGTCAGTTCAGGACTCATTCGTGCCACCACCACTTCCTTCTGCATGTTCTTGGGCATAGCCAAGCAAGCTTGACATGTGTTAAGTCTGTGCTACCCTCCTATCAGTTATGTGTTTACCAGCTTCTCTATTAAGCTATACAGCCTGCTCTGAGCTCTCCCTTGCCATGCCAAGTCCATCACAAATACAGGCTGACAGCCCTGACAAGCTCCAGCCTGTGCAGTAAATGGACTCCTGCAGCTCACTGAGAGGCACGAAGGGGCAGCACATCCTTGCTCAAGACGTGGGCTGATCACTAAGGTCAATGAAACACTCAAGAATAGGAAATACAAAGGTCTCAAGCATCAAAAATGCTATCCATTGTGCCCCAGTAATTAAGAGGCTTTGTCCTGGAGTCTCCTTTAAGACTTTCAATTAATTCTTCATTTTCACAAAGATCTTTCCCTTATCTTTCTCCTTTCATTAGGACACAAACCGTGCAATTAAAATTAAATTAGAGACTAACAAGCCAGATGTATCCTACACCCATGATGATGGAAATACCTATTTCCTTGTGTCACTTGCCTCATCCTGAGGTCAGGTTCTGTAGAGAAAAGTAAACCAAAAAAACAACAATCAAAAAGGCTTTGACACTTTACAGTACATTTTCTGAATGTCAGCCTATGCACCTGCAAAGTGCAAAGTAGACAGAATTGCTTGTTTCTATACTAACTCTCTTTTTTACCAGTAACTCAAAATTCAGACAGATCCAAGGACAAGAGAAACATCTGGTACACCAAACCCATACACACCTTCTAAGGCTACGCCTATGCTGCTGCAAATTCGACTTTATCGTATTGCAGGCATTATAGCCGGGCTAGAGGGATCAAAATAATGTAAAATGCCTTTTCTCCTCTTTAGATAGCTATAAAACTGTTAGTCACAGCAGACAGACAAGTTCTAGCCACTCTTAACTCCACATGTGGAGAAGGGAAAAGACTGCCTTAATTTGAGAACTTAGAATTGGGAAGAACAATCATTACTGACTTACATGTTAAAGAATAGCAGTGTCTGTAGAATCAGGGTCTTCTTGTAATGAACACGGTTCACCAGAAGTTGAGAAGAGGAAAAGTGAATACTACCCATTAAGTTGCATGTTACAAACACTTTCATCCTGCTCACTTCTATCCAGTCAAATCAGATTTTGATTTGAAACAAACTCTTGCTTGTCAACAATCCTCTTGGGAGAGGTCACTCACCAGGCAATTGTCATGCTAGAAACAGCCTTTCCTGGCTCCCCAGCCCAAGCTCAGGCTCCGGGTTTCTACATTTGCCACACGCCATGCTATATTAGCCCAGGGTTTAATCTGTTCTCTCATCTGCTGTCCTTTGAAAGCATTAGCATTTCCTACATGCATATTCCATATCGGCCTTACAAGTATCAAAATGCAATGGTGAAATTTTTAAACTAAATATAGAGAGGATATTTTTAAATCGTTCTTAACGCCAACTTGCCAAGCTGATGTTTCTTGAATGGAAAAAATCAGGCTCCAACTTTAAGTTTCCCTTGTAATTAATGACTATAACACATTCCTCTGCCGTATCAGATTTAGCACCTCATTAATGTGTGTGGTATTTTGCTTGTAAGCACAGCTGTAGTTAAAGTTGAATTAGTGTTTCCATTATAAACCCATGTTTTCAAAGGTTTATTACTGAGACACATAAGATTTAGTCTGAAATGAAAATTGCCATTGAGCGTGTCAGCTGGGAAACAATTTTTTGTCCTTCAAAATTTGGAAGGAACACAACACAAAAAAAAAGCAAGCCACCCTGTTTATTAATAATTCACATTTGAAAAAGCATTACAAATACATGTTTACATGATAGCCTGTGACAGCTCCATAGAATGTCAACACCCACACACTCCTGGGAGATGTGTCATCTTAAAAACCGAAATAAAAGCCACATTTTTACACCATTTGATGGGAGGCAAAAAGAAGGGAAGAAAGACTTAAAAATAATATCAACCAAGGAAACTTATTAAAAAAACCATAATCTTTGTTTAGAAACATTAAAGTCAGGACTTCCAGTGGAGGGGGTGAAGTGGGTGGGAATAATTTCAGGTACCACATGTACTTCTAACTTTTTGGTGTCTTTCCCTGGCTCACTAATGCATTTCGCAAGAAGCAGTCAGTCCCACTGACTCCCTTTCACGTGTGGTATCTAAGCCTTAGGCTGTTCTCTCAAAGTAAGACCAGGTCGTGCTCTTTGCAATGGCCATGCTGAACTCCACGTACAATGAAAAATGTGCACCAAAAAAACATCTGGGTGCTCTAAACTTTGTGGTTGTGCCCTTTTAGAATTAGCATTAAGACTGAATCACTGAGAAGCAGACCTTTCACAATTTGAAGACTTCTGAGGCCTCTTCTTGGCTGATTCACAGAATCATAGAATCACTAGGTTGGAAAAAACCTCCAGGATCATCAAGTCCAACCATTCCTATCAACAACTAAACTATGTCCCAGGTGTGGTCTCACCAGTGCCGAGTACAGAGGGAGAATAACCTCCCTGGTCCTGCTGCTCACACCGTTTCTGATACAAGCCAGGATGTCATTGGCCTTCTTGGCCACCTGGGCACACTGCTGGCTCATGGTCAGTCGGCTGTCAACCAACACCCCCAGGTCCCTCTCCTCC
>WAAB01020747.1:599-15686 GCA_013389865.1 Piaya cayana | reverse complement strand
ACCACTCTCTGGGCCCGGCCAGCCAACCAATTTTCCACCTAGGAGAGTGTGCACCTGTCCAGGCCAGAGGCTGACAGTTTCGTAGCAGAATGCTGTGAGAAAGTGTGTCAAAGGCTTTACTTAAGTCCAAGAAGATACATTCACAGCCTTTTCCTCATCAAGTAGGCAGGTCACTTTGTCATAGAAGGTGATCAGGTTAGTTTGGCAAGACCTGCCTTTCATGAACCCATGTTGGCTGGGCCTGATCACCCAGTTCTCTTGCATGTGCTTCATGATAGCACTCAAGATCACCCGTTCCACGACTTTCCCCAGCACTGAGGTCAGACTGACAGGCCTGTAGTTCCCTGCATCATCTTTGTGACCCTTCTTGTAGATGGGCACAACATCAGAATCATGGGAGCTTTGTTCTGCTCCTCTAACTCTTGAGTTTGTACACATAGGAAACAACTTTTCTTGCTATTAAATACTGAGGCAAAGAAGGCTTTAATTACCTCAGCATTGCCCTCATCCTTTATCACTTAATCATTGTTTCAATTATTAAACAGTTAATTACATGCAAATTTCCAAACACATGTCTGATTAAATTACCAAAGTCTCAGTTACCACCCTTACCAGATTGGATGCATTTTTGATGGCTGAGAAACATTAAAATGTTAATTTTTGTAACACAGTAAAATCCCCAGTTATTTTGACTCCAGGACTCAAAGACATGATTTTTAGAGACAAGAGCAGACCAGTGAAAGAACATGTAATAGCTACTGCTCAAAAACCAGGACAGGCATATCCTTCATGAGCAGAAAGGCAATCTTTACTTGGGATTGCTCACATTTTGCTTTTCACTAGATCAACAAAACACTCCCAAAGCAGAGAGAGAGGGGAGTTTTCTTTTTCACCAGTGCACTCCTCCATTTTCCAAGAGAACACTCCAGATGACAAAGATAATGGGAGCATAGTAGCAATTCCCTATCCATTTGATCAAGTTTTGGAGGTTACTATAGTCTATCCCAAACCCCCGCTGGTTTCTACACAAATAACCCCACACACAGCAAATGGGTCTATCTCTGTCCTCCCAGCAATCAAAGCCCCAAGAAGATTCTGTACATCAAAGGCAGTGTAATACTGTGATACTTACCAAGGCCCTTACAAGCTCTGGATTTTTCTTTGTAGTGTTTTCTTCTCCCTTGTTGTTCCAGGCTTGAGAGCTCACCTCTTTTCTCAATGCAGAGCTTCTTGCTGATGAAGTGGAAGAGGACTGCAGGGAAGATAATGACGACTCCAACTTCAGATAAAAACCCAGAGGCATCAGGAGTAACTAGGAACAGAAAGCCAGAAAGAAAATGCCAGCACAAGTGAGAAAAACTGCCCAGAGAAAGATGTGGTTTACCATATCTATATCCATGGCTCTGCTTCTCCATCCTCTCCTCAGAAGAAATAGCAATGAAATTCAGCAGAACCTGGGCTTGCTTTAAATGGCCCAACATCTGTGTTGGGCCATACTACTCATGACATTGAAACAGTACATTACACACCAATCCTGGCTTCAATTAAGGTCTTAATTTCTTTCACATGATGAACTCCAACAAAGGAAAGACCCTAACTGATATTAATATAACTTACATATCAATGCAGAATTCTACCAGCTTCAATAGAGACACTCTCAACCTGTGCTGCAACAAGGATCCAGCCAAGAAAATGCAGTTGGTCATGAACCATTTCTACACAGTTTGTGGTGAATTCTCAGAGGAGGCTGAAAGGAGAATTATCTCAGGGGGCAAAAGTCCCCAGTGCTTCCTTTTCTGATGATATTTTCTCTAATACCATCAGATTACTCTGTAATGCTACTCCCTAATTTGATTTACTAAGAACCAGGCTAACATATAGCCTATAATCCATTCCTTACTGCAGAAACCATTATTTGGTGCAAAAGACTAGACTCCAGCTCAGGGAACTCAGTTTAGCTCCCCTGGTGTCAGGTTTGACCATACACAACAAGCACAGCAGTTTTGCAGTAGCTGACGACCTAGCCCTATATGTCATCATCCCTATACCAAACCGCAGAGAAAACAGCTTTATTTCAATTTATCACATTCTGTCGGTACCACTGGATACAAACCACTGGCGCCAGCAAAAAGCTTTTAAAGCCATTTCACCTCTCTCACACATATCAAAATGCCAAAACAAGAGACAAACAGAATATACATCATCTGATGTGGATGGCAAGGGCACACATGTCAAAAACTGTAAGTGCCGTCTGCAATAAAAAAAATAAAAAAAAAATAAAAAAAGATTGGCTCATTATTCTGGTTATTACTTCACCAGGAAGGGGTGAATTCCCGTCGTTCAATTCAAGTCAAAGGGCTCATGAAAATAAAACATCAGCAGCATCAGTGACACACCAGGGATGCCTGTGATTGCAAAGCTGCTGCTCACAGATGAGATAAGCAGGAGGAATGGGTGTAAACAAAGCCAGCTCTGCCTGTGAAACATCCCACTGGGGGTTTACAAGACTTGACTCAGCAAGACTCTGGCTAGAAGAACGACACCATCTCCAGTTACAGCCTTGATAGCGCACCTTAGGACTATGATCTAGGGATCTGAAAAAAACTAGATTAATACAAGCCAATGTGCCTCAACTGGAAACAAAATTCATCAATGCATAGCAGCAGCCCACATGGAAAACATATGAGTGTTTGGGCCTGAATGCAGAGAAAGACGGGTTACTCAAACTCCAGAGGTGGCTCTGACCTTACTTGCTCCAGCCCAAGGAATGAACAGAAATACGCACTGAATTTACAGCAGTTTAAATAACAAGATCGAGTCTACATTTCCATTGCTCTCTTCTGAATGGGCACAGTTGATTCTATGGCAATTTCTTCTGTGTCCCCCTTACGCCACATCAGCACAGAGCAGGGTCTACAGGTCTTCTTGCCAGGACTCAAATCTGGTGCTACAACTTTCCTGGATAATTTGGCAGGTATATACCAGCACTACCTTCCTCTCATACTTCAGCCCAGGGATCAGGGCTGGGGACGTGACAGTGGCTGAGTGATACATTCACTCTGGCTATTTTCAGCTGCTGAAGTCACCATTAAGTGGCTGCTGGAGCCAAGTACAAATCAAAGGAGCTGAGTATAAATCAAAGTAACCATAATCCCAGAAGACACATGAGAGCCTGGCTGGGTCTCATCACCAGTTCCTCCTTTTCCAGTGTGTAACACAGGCAGGAAGAAGGATTATGCTCTACCTTACACGTAAGACATTGAATCATCACACCTCAGCACACAAGAGCGTGTGCGTGTGTGTGTGTACGTGTGTGTGTGTTCACAAGCTCGCATGCATGCATGCATGCACAAAGTTGGAGCAGGCACATAGCAAACCGACAATAGTGTTTTGAAGGCTCTATGTGAGTGTTTTCATTGCAGAGGGTCTGATGTAGGTGGGTGGCAAAGATGCCACTGTAACTGTTTATTAAGCCCTTTTATAAAATCTCAGCTCTGAACCTAAGCTGATGCCAGGGTTTCCCTTTCTCAGATACGGCATAAGCAGCCATCAATATAAATACAAATCCAACACATACTCCAACATGCCATGCAACCCCCAGATGCAGAAATCCTCAAAACACCCTTTCTCTAACAGACTTGCATAGTACCTTGCAAAATCCCAGAGGGGAAAGCAGACCCTTGATTAGAGCAGACATCCTGAAAGAAAGCTTGGAGACAAATTATCAGCTGCTATACACATGCCCTAAAGGATCTCAGACTGGGACGGCTGCATTATTCCTCATCTATTCTTGTTTCTCAGTCAGCCACAGAGGAACAAGAAAGTGATAGCACAATGGTGTAGGACTTAGGACAACCCTTCAGGCTTCCCCAGCTCCTTGGGGCTGAGATGTAAAAGGCATCTCCTGTCAGAGGACAGAAAAGATCCAGTAGCAAGCGCTAGGATGAAGTTTTCAAAGCCAAACACAAACAACTGTGTCCACATAGAGGCAGAGGTGCTGGGAGCACAAGTAAGAAGGGACTGCACAGGCCCCTCTGTGTACACCCTAAAAAGCAAAGGCAATCAGCCAGCTACCAACAAGGGCTGAGATCCCTGCACCTCCCCTCATTTCCCTGTCAGCACCAAGCAAAGAGGAAAGGTGTCGCAGAAGGACCTCCACAGCTCCGGTAGGAACTGACACCTCCTGCACAGATGGCTGCCACAGCAAACCACAGAGTCTTTCTCCTGAAGTCCCTTTCCTGCCCCACTGTGAGGACGTGTGTGGACTTTTGCAGCACAAGGAAAAGGAGCTTGTGCATCCTATCCCATAGCTTTAAGCAGAGAGAAGTTTTCTCTTCTCTCCCCCACATCATCCTTGCCAGACTAGAGGTTTGTGCCACAGCGTCTCTGAGAGAGAGCTGTGATTTTTGCACCTGAGCACTGTCTCACATACGTGGGTAGAAACATTGCAGTCTGTGCACCTGGCTCCAGCTGGAAGCTCATATCCCTCTGTGATGAGAGACACGTTGACTCTCTGCTCCTCCATCATCATGAGGAAAACACACTGCACCTGCATAAGGTCCTGACCACGTGGCCCAGCTCTCCTCTCAACCCTGAGCTGAAGGGCTTTCTCTGCAGATTTCAAACTCTAGGCTAAGACTATGCCTGGGAAGTTATTGGAAAACTTTTTGAGAGCAGAACTCTGTTCTGGCTTGTGATGGGATGTCTGGATCTGAGAGAGTGCTGAGGAAGAGGAACAACAAAAAGACGCACATCTCTCACATTACATCTCTTGCTGGGATGTGTCAGAGTTTCTTACACAACTAAATGTCCAGTCTTACAGCAATAGATGACAGACTGTTCCTGAGGACAAGAACAGGAGACATAGTGAGACATTCAACTGTTGGTTCAAACCTGCAGCGCTCAAGTCCAAGGAGGATGTCCACCACATGGCTTTGCGACATGAACATTCCATTTAGACAGCCTCATACCGCTTACTTGTTTTTAAGCTAAGAAATTAATGCCACAGACGCCTTTGTGCAATGCCAGAGTGTGTCCATGCATTCTCTTGCCTCAGGTGAAAGCGCGAGTCAACAAATGGTGTTCACAGTCCTGGCAAGCTGAGGTCATGCAGAACTGCACACACCTCTTCACATACACTGCTCAGGAACAAACAAGAGGTGCAGTACAAAAGCCCCCAAGCTAGGAAAGAGGAGATCAGAGATGAAAGGGAAATCAACAGAAGACATCTGACAGAGGACACGGGGAGCACAAGACATTACTGTTTCAGCTCCAATCTCTCTCTCAAAGCTACCTCCACACTACAAGGTGACTTCAAGGAAAAGTTTGTCTGGAAGAGCAAGAGGGAAGTATTGGCCACACATGCATAGAATCCAGCTGGGTATTTGACTTGCAGCAGCTTTCACAGCAATTCTGCCTCCAAACTTGGCCCCTTCAGACAGACCAGGACCAGGAAAATGAATGGAAGAAGTGCCACAACAGATTCACATAGAGAGCCTGCCATTAAAAAAACCTTAAACCATTCAGCTTTGCAAGGGTTAAATTTTGCATAAACTACTATTCCAGACAATAGCTCTGTAATTCCATTTGATACCAAGCTTTCTGCGAAAGGAATGTTTACTGGTACTTTTTAATTACAAAACCCCCCATAAATTGTCTGTTTTACTGTCTGCGCTAATTACGTTTCATTATATATTTGGAGTAAGCTATGATTTTCCTGCTGGTTCCCATGACATTTTTCATTATCAACCACTAATTGTCTAGCATGCACACTGCATTGTGAACCAAGTAGGCTGATGCGTGGGCAGAAGTTCCAGTGAAAGCTGCAAGGCAGTAGAAGTGCATGTTATTATTATTACTATTATGATGTATTAAAAAGTTTCCACCTACTTCCATACCTACATATCCTCATCCTTGTCAGCAGCGTCATAGCACAGTCAAGCACAGGTGTCCGCTTATAAGAAGCCCCACACTTAACAAGGGAAAGCTATGTGGGGTGAAACGCCAGCAGCCCCACTCCAAGGACAAATTCCCTGCTGGGCGCAATGGAAATATCAAGGTTTCTCAGTCACTTCCTCTCCTCAGTGCCCAAAGCACACTGGTGTCACGGTCTTCTCACTTTGCCCACTCCAAAGCTGAGACCAAGGTTAGAAAGGAAATTAGTGCCAATCCTAAAAATACAGGATAACTAATGTGATCCTTCTGAGAGAGCAAGATGGAAAAGGTAAAAGGGTTTTCAGGAGTCACAGCTAACGCTGTTTCTATTATAGCAAAACCTCTAACAAATCCATATCTGTGCAAGCTCAGAAAGTGCCACAAAAGGCAAAGCAACTCATTGCTTTTCATAAATTCAGACCAATAGAAGCTGTAGGCACTGAAGCTTCATGCAGCAAACTGCTAGAATGAGGAATGCATGACCACTGCTCCCCAGATCATCGTTATCAGCCTCGGACAGGTGGCAATTCTATTCATGTGCACCACACACACAATACACAAACACTTCAGAAATAAATGTGTGTTTTCACAGGATTGCAGCTCTCTCCTGACATCTACTTCAAAGAGGACAAAGCCCAATCCCTCCTAACAGCACTGTGAGGGAACAGTTGTACAACTCCTCCTCTTCTCCTCAAGGTGATCCACAAATACATTACCAGCAACGCAATCAGACCACATTACTGAAGGGTGGAATTCCCACCCAAGGCAGGAGGACTTGCCCTGCATCAAGGCTCGGTTTCACATACTTTATTTTTATGTGCTGATTTACAGATGGCAAGAGTGAGGAAGCTTTCCAGTCCTTTTATATAAGGAGTATGAAGGACTGAAAGACACTTTTGATCAGAGTATACTTCTATTAACTTTGACTGCAAAGTTTTACTGATCAAAGGTTGGAAGAATGGGTCCTTCATAACTGTTGCTTATGTGTTTGCAGGTCAACTTTACAAAACGAAGTTGCCCTTATGGCAAATGACATAGGTGTGTAATTTCAAAGGTCACAGAGACAGTATAGCAACTTCATCCTTCATCTCCCTTTCTTCTGTGACCCACATAACCCCAGTACCCAAACACCCTGCAGGCTTCAATGCATTTACTTCCCCAGCAACTCTGTGAAATAGGGAAACACTAACACAACTGCTCCATGGAAAGGGAGCCACAGCACAGACACAACTCAAAACAGTGGAACTTATGCTTGAAAGAACAATTAAGAAAAATCCCAACTAGTCAAGTACTTTAGGATTTAGAAATACCTCCCTTTTCACCCCAAGGCTGAAGCTCCCAAATATAACATCTACAGCACCTTCCCATGAATGACACCACAGTGACAACCACATGCCCACAGGTATCTTTTCAGTCACCTTGAGTCACCTGAAAACCACAGTATTGGCAGTTCTTCCCCCAAAGTCTGATTTTTCTTAGGGGTGCAATCCAGCAGAAGTGCCCAACACCTCCTGGTAGCAGTGAGTTCAAGGGAAGGCACACTAGGCACAACTCACCTAACCTAGGGCACTAACCTAAGGAACTGAAGGCCTAAATTCTACCTTAAATTTATAGTTTCCTTTTCCCAGTGCCATGATTCCACATGCACAACTAGAAGAGGGCACCCTCTACCCTTTAAGCTGAGCTTGGCTGATTGTGCAGCCCATTTTGGGGCTGGCAGGAGGACCAGCGGTGGTACAGGTAGGTACACCTGATTTTTTCAACCTGCTCACTGAAGTTCAAAACCGGCAGACCCAGACTTGAGTTCTCAGGACACATTGTGGAGTTCAGTGAGAATGTGTGATGAATAATTGACGAAAACATAAACAGTGGGAGGGCAAACCTCAGATAATCCAGCAGCTCACCTGTGGGAGTCATAAACCAGCAACAAGGAGGCCCAAATTCAAGAAGACTTCCCCTGAGGCCAGATTTTCCACCTTAGAAAGGATTGTATAGATCTTTCTATATGTGACTTTGTGAGCAATGTTTTCCAAGCAGCAGAAATCCCACTCTGGCCTTCAGAAATGCTCCTGAGGATGTTTGCAACCAAGCAGATATGGTTCTGTGAATTACTGTGCCCTCAATAAAAGGCATTTTCCGGTTAGAAAAGATGAAGCACTGGTTTTGCTGGATGTGTTTCAAACGACTGTGGAGGACTAGTTCAAGTCAACAGCAAGTACATAGTGTTTGCAAACAACAATGCCTGATGTTCTGCATGGAGAAGAGTCCTGGGTCTCACTCATCCCTCCATCTATAAGCACACACAACACCAATAAGGATGAAACAAGGGAACAGAAGACAGGAGAGCATTTACACTGTCTAATGGAAGTGACTCAAGTAAGAACCTAGGCCTCTAAAGGGTGATTCAGAGACTAATTGTCAATCTTAGTAATAACCTTAGGAAAGGCTCCAATTCAACATGGTATTTAACGTTCGTCAAATTAACAGGGCCAGGGAGACAGACAATTTGAGCAGTGCAGCACCTGAATTGCCATTCATGAACTGAAAGCTGGTCCTCTACACGTCAGAGCTGAGGAGGTTTAATGGGGACAGCAGGAGGAACCTTGTGGTACCCACCAAGGCTTTGGCCCTCCTGTACCACCACGGGTTCCTGCCAGGATTTTTTTCAGAGTGAGGCCAACAGCTCTTTACGGTGAAAGCTTTTACCTTAGATGTAGGAAAGTAGGAAAAAGGCTGTAGTGATAAATACCTATACAATCAAGGTTAGATCAAATGACTGAAAAAAGTTAGTCCCTGAACACTAATCTCCTGCTGCTTAGGGTTCTCCTGTTAGACGTAAGGCCAGTACTTAAATGCAAATCTGAATCTAGCAGGACAGAGACTTAAACTTACCCCTCCCATATGTCTTTGGAGTATTTGACCTCCAGTACACCCAGCACAGTGGCAAGGGATAGCTGGTTTCTCTCACTCTCACAATGCTTTGCTCAGAGAGGAGTTCCGTGCTGAATAAGGACACAGCTTGGGTCTAGGAAAGATTTTTCAAGATGATGTGTGTCTTAGAAAAAGTAATCATTCAAACAGAATTTAATTGTCCAATGAAAGCACATTTTCTCAGAAGCTTCTCATCCAGCTCTTACTGTAGAAGGTTTGTCTTTGATCACATCCTAGGATTGGTTTCAGTCAGTATAAGGCAGAGTTCACAATTCGATACATTTTGTCATAGTTGACACCACCACTGCCTCTCTGGTAAAATGGGACAACTAGGACTGTCAGTCTGCCACCCTTCTTGTACACTGAAGTCATGCTTTTTTCTCTTTCTTTTCCTTAAAGACAACTTCTTTGTTGCCATGGTATCACTAATGTAGTATTTTGAGACAGAGAAAGAAGAAAACCGTGCATCATCACAGTGACACATCTATCAATTGCCATCCTCTCAAAAAGGGTAAATAAGTAAGGATGCCAATGTAGACTTTTAAAGGCTCCTTCAACCTCTTCAATTTTTCCCTCTCACATAAAAATTGCTGTCTACAAAGGCCATACCTTGGTTTCACAGAATCATAGACTAGTTTGGGTAGGAAGGGACATTAAACATCATCCAGTTTCACCCCCTTGCCATGGGCAGTGACGCCTCCCACTGGATCAGGCTGCTCAAAGCCTCATCCAGCCTGTCCTTCAACACCTCCAGGGATGGGGCAGCCACAACTTCCCTGGGCAACGTGTGCCAGGGCCTCCCTAGACTCACAGTAAAAAAAATTCTTCCTAATATCTCATATCAATTTCCCCTCTTTCAGTTTAAAACCCCTCCCCCTCACCTTATTCCTGCAATCCCTGACAAATCCACGGATTTCCTGCAGGCTCCCTTGAAGTACCCAAAGGTTGCTATAAAGTCTCCAAGGAGCCTTCTCTTCTTCAGACTAGACAAGACCAATTGTCTCAGCCTGTCATGACAGAGAAGGTCAGAATTTGTCTCTCAGCAAGCAGCGTCTAGATTTATTTTTTAATTCCTTCTCTTCTCCCCATGTTATATGACACCAGCTGAGGCACACAGCTGAGGAGCACCTGCGTGTTAAGAAGGTGCCAGCCTGGTTCCCCATGTTAAACCAAGCAGTGACTGCTTTGTAATTCTTGCTTGTGCAATGATTTCTTCCTGAACAATCAAGGCACCTACTGTTGAGAACAATCCACATTTAGCTTAACAGTAAGAGAAATAATAAAAGGTCCTCTGATGGTGTCTCACATACACCACCATGAACTTACCAGATGTGGTCTTGTTAGCCCTGTGGCATGTCTTTCCTATCACCACTAGAATTACTTTAACGAGACCTTTATAATCTAGCAGATAGGCCTTGCACTCAACACAATGGCATTTCCCTCCTTGACCATTGCATCAGGTCCCTCCCAAAATTTCAAAGAAACTCTGCATGCCACCGACACAACACTGTATCTCTGTAAAATCAGGGAAAAGTGACTGAGAGAGGCGCCCAAGCCCCAACACACTCCCCAACTTTGAGTCTAGATCAGTGAAGAGGCAACAAGAGACAAGATGACTTTCAGCACACCACCACCACTGCCGCAGTGGAGTTCACAGTGGTGACATGGTGAGCTTTTCATTTCCCAGGTGGTGCAAAAGGAGGAATAATGGAATGAAATGAAAACTTACATAAGCTGAATTTATCAAGGCAAAAGAAGAGTGGAGAGCGACAAGCGAAGCAGTGCAGAAGGTCAGACTGAAAGCATCCTGGTAAAGGTCAAGAATCCAACAAGTAGAGTCCTCTAGCAAACAAAAATAAGTATTTTACATTTGGGAGAGAGAAGAAAGGCAATGAGAGGGAGGAGAAAGGAGGATTTCAGTTGCTGCTTTTCTCTTATTTGGGGGGATAACAAAGAATAAGTTGTCTCCACTCAGAATTGAAGTGCTCTCACCACTTCAAAGAGGAATCTAATTGGGACCTTTATGCCCTCATGTACCTATTTTTCTCATCCACAAAACCTTGTTCCTAGTTCCACAGATTTGACCCAAGACAGAATGACTCACCACAGCAAAAGGACAGACAGCAGCTTTTTTTCCCCAAAGACCTAAATAAACCCTACTCCATCAATTGACCAAGGACGATGCAGCAGTAAACCTCTCGCTAAAGGCTGTGCGTTGCCTTGGCAACCTGTCTGATCTCCATTGCTCCAGGGACTGGAAATGTGCTGCCAACAGGAGATTTCAGCTAATCAAACCAAATCTCTTAATACTTAGATGACTTCCCATCTGCAGAGAGCAGGCCGTGTGCCTGCAGAAAGCAGGGCATCCTCCGAACACAGCCCTGGCTCCTCTTTGACCCATTATTTGTTGGCTCCTTTTAGGCCACAGACATCTTCTGACAGCTACCAAAGGACATGAGAGGGCAACAAGCAGCCGTGACGTTCTCGCTATCTGCACAGCAGCACCACGTCTGTGCTCAGCACATGTCAGCAGGCCACAGAGAGGACAAGGCAGCAAGGAGACCAGCAGCCCACTGAGAGCTGCCTGTGGGCAGAAGGACCCTCACAGGGACCATGTTTCCACAATCAGTCTTTGAAAGAAAAATATGTTTTCCAATATTCACACCATACATGCCTGGTGCTACTTGTTTTGAGCCTTCTCAATCCACTCTGTCTCTCTTTCAGCTCCCGTTGAACACATACATGTAGCAGCAGTATAAAAATGCTGACCAAAAGGAAAAAGTAGGACAAGCATGCATTTCTAGACCTTCCTAGACCAGGGACTTCTGTCAAACTGCAGTGCAGAACACCTGCTTTAATCTAAAAATTCTAATTGACAATGTTAAAAGGTCGACTTTGGTAGCTAATTTTGCCTTGAAAGCAAAACCAGTAACTGATTTTAAAAAAAAAAAAAAGTAGAAACAAGACCAACCTTTCTACAGCTCCACTAAAGGTTTCTGTCCATTGCATTCAAACCCAGTCACAAAGATAGATGATCAACCTGGTATTTAGCACAACCAAGNAGAACACCTGCTTTAATCTAAAAAATTCTAATTGACAATGTTAAAAGGTCGACTTTGGTAGCTAATTTTGCCTTGAAAGCAAAACCAGTAACTGATTTTAAAAAAAAAAAAAAGTAGAAACAAGACCAACCTTTCTACAGCTCCACTAAAGGTTTCTGTCCATTGCATTCAAACCCAGTCACAAAGATAGATGATCAACCTGGTATTTAGCACAACCAAGGGGCCACAAAGAGGGAAGAACAGCAAATGGGAAAGGAATTGCCTACAGTTGTGCTGCTGCTGAGACAAGAAATCGTGTTTGGTGGTGAAGAGATTCAGTTACTTGGAAAGCCACCGATTACCATCAGCACTACATCACCAAAGATTTGCCCTCACTATGACTATTCCGTGCAATTGCCAAACAAATTCAGGGCACTTGAACAGCACAGTCAACCCTGGCATTCAGCATACCCTTCCCCTCATTAGTCACTCTTTACCGCACTTCAGCGGGCACCAGCCCACCACTTTCTGAACCTAAGAGCCACAAGCTCTACAGCTGAGTTTTATTCCATACTTTGTTGCTGCCAGATTAACTCACAGTATGGCCACAACTGGTGTGAGAGGCCCTTAGGTGTTATTTATCCTGGTATGGAGGACAGCTGCACAGGAGATGCCATCCCACCCCACGGCCCCCTGGGACCTGGGCTAGCTACCAAGCTCAGGCTCCAGCTCTTGAGGAAAGGGATGAAGGAACTGTTGGCATTTAAAAGAGAGAATTGAAGTGGAAGAAGGTTGCTCATAAAGCAGGGTGTGGTTTCAAAGAAAGAACACACTGTGGAAGATTTCTAGGCCTCTGGTATCAACCAAGTGACCTACGCCCTGGGAAAATATGTTCTAACAATAACAAAAGCCATTAAAATAAGCACTTGTGGGAAAAATGCCAGTGATTTCTAGAGTTGTATTTTAATAGACTGAAGATCTTAGCAAGTACTGCCACTCTATATCATGTCGGTACAAAAATTTCTCTGTCCATGTTAGTATAACAAACCAGTTAACTTGATACTACAGCTGCAAGGAGAAAGGGATGAACTGAAGTTATCACTCAGCTACACAAGGGTTCTGTGATAACAGAAAAGCAATGAAGAACCATGGGCATAAGGCAGTGGGAACTGGGGATGGTCTTAATGTCCAGGAGAACAGCTGGTTCCCTACATGTGCTTTCCCACCTTTATTCTTTCCTATATCATGCTTTCTTTCTATTCCAGGCACTGTCTGCCTTGCTTAATCTAAATTCAGCCAAACTGAATTAAAGATGGACCCTGGGGCTTATGCCCAAAATACCTGTCTCTACAGAACATGGAAAATCAAAAGCACAGATATCAAAAGCAGAGTTGTCACCGATCTAATGGGGAGCAGAAAACAAACATTGATGATGCATGACATAGTCCATAATCCCTTTGAAAAGGCAACACATAGGACAGGATCCCAGAACTACAAAACCTGTGAGAAGGCCCCCCTCCAGATGAAAGCAACCACAACGCTGCCTCAGAGGGTTCATTTGCGTTAGCAAGTTTCAAAGCATTTGCCCAGAGTTTCTTTCAAGCAAAAGCTGTGACGTAAGACCATTCTCAGGGATAAATGAAGAGCCGTACCACTTCAGAGCCAGAAGAAAAGTGAAAAGGGGTGAGGCCAATAAAGGTCACTGTTGGTCAAAACAGATGCAATGGAGACAGACTAAAATAGATCCAATGTATTTCAAGAGCTTCTGCAGTTCTGATGCTCCAATCCATGTAAGCAAACATCCACACGCACATCCTGCAAAACACTTTACATAAAGGACCACAAGAAAAAAGTGCAGCATGCTGCTTGAATGTTTTCAGGCTCATGGAGCCAAGCTATAGAGTCTACTTATTACTTTATTTGGATCTCTTCAGCTGTTCTCTCCTATAGCCATCATGCTACATTTAGGTTATTTTTTAAACCTACGTCAGTCGCAAATACCTGGAAGTGTCCGTGGCTTTGCTTGCACAGTGATTAGATGTGCCCTTTGCTTAGCAGGAATGCAAATACTCTGCGCTTGTGTTACTCATTACGGATCTAGAATTACGGTCCTACTACTGCTTTACAGTAAATTCTGAAATGACAGCAGGAGACAGCAGAATGCCAAAGCAGAAAAAAAAGCAGAAAAGGCTAAGTCCTAATTTCATTACTTGCCATTTCCATTTCCATTTGTATTTCAAGAAAACCAAAGAAGCGTGCAAATCCAAAGTAACAAGCGTTGGTAACAGCGGATATCCTTCTCAAACTGTAATTGTCACCAAAGTAACAAACTAGGAAAGCTATCAAGAAATAGTCAAAAATCACTCAAAACATTACTCACCTAATCACATTCACATAAAGCAGTAAAACAAGTCAAACCAGCAATGAAATCTCCCAAAACCACTTTTCTTGCAAATAACACATTCCAGAGTTTTCTTCATGGGATAAGCTGCTAAATTCCCAAAACCTGCGGTGTTCACATGAGCTAGACTAGGCTGAAAAGAGGTACGGTCCTGAGTTTCAAAGACAGAAGCAGTGCTCACGTCGTTGCTCTTTTCTCTGTATGTACTTGTTGGTTTAGTGCCCTATGGTAGAAGGAAGTCTGCTGGTTGGTAAACATGTGACAGCCACCAAAGGCATGCTAGCCCGAGAAACGAGATAAAGCAGCCCAGGCAGCTTCTGACAGGCTTTGTTTAAAAACTACACCCTCACCTGTAGCTTTCCTACTGCATTCACCTTCCGAGTGCTACGGCTTTATTCAAACAATTACCTGGCTGATAGATTTGCCTAAAAAACTTTGCAATCATTTATCATGAAACTGTAAGTGATTTCTCTCTCCTGTACAGGAATATCATAAAATCATAGAATGGTTTGAGTTGGAAGGGACCTTAAAGATTATCTAATTCCAAACCCCCTGCCATGGTCAGGGACACCTCCTACTATATTAGGCTGCCCAAGGTCCCATCCAGCCCGGCCTTGAACACCTCCAGGGATGGGGCAGCCACAACTTCCCTGGGCAACCTGTGCCAGCGCCAAGAGAGGAAGAAAGAAATAAAATAGAATAGAAATTTAAAGAATAGAATAGAAATTTAAAGAATAGAATAGAAATTTAAAGAATAGAATAGAAATTTAAAGAATAGAA
>WAAB01020745.1:254463-312152 GCA_013389865.1 Piaya cayana | reverse complement strand
AAAATGAAAAGGCCAGATGGCTCGGTAATGCTAGTTGGTTATTTACCCCTGGTAAACTGGTAGAGATGTCCTAAACTTCGGCAACAAACAATAAATTATGGATGAATAATGAACAAAGATGTCAAAAGGGAATTTTCAAGAGAAAAGTCTCAACTAGATAGCCAGGGCGTGAAACCAGTGGATTGGAAATGGTACCCTGGTACCCTGCCAGCCTCTGTGCCCCTGCTAATTTGAAATGTTTTGGTGTTGTGTTTTCTTCTCTTTCACATGTAGTCTTAACTCCCCAAGAGAATACTGACAGTCCAATTATTAATATCATGGTGTGTCCTTTCCTTAAGCAGAAGAGTGGAATTTGAATGGGGAGATGAATTCAGTATTGTTTGTTGAATTGAGCCCTGCCAACAAAATAATGAAACGTTTGTCCAGTTTGCTGAATGTGGCAGGTTTAGGGCTTGAGGTGCTGGCCCAGTTAAAACTGGAACATTTGGGATGTGTCTGGAAGACCAGGTGTATTGTGGAAGAGGACTTCAGTGTGAAGGATCAAACAAGTGATGCTTTGTTTGTTGTTTGTAGCTCTCTCTGTTATATTATTTGTGGGTTAAAGCCAATGCTGTGTCAAACATACAGAGTTTAAAAATAAAATTAGATTTTCTTCTTATTTTAGGAAAACATAGACTCATAGAGTAGTTTGGGTTGGAAGGGACCTTAACGATCATACAGTTCCACTCCCCCTGCCATACCTCCCCATACCTCCCAGTGGATCAGGCTGCCCAAGGCCCCATCCAGTCTGGTCTTGAACACCTCCAGGGATGGGGCAGTTACAACTTCCCTGGGGAACCAGTGCCAGTGCCTCATCACACTCGTGGAGAAATTCTTCCTCGTGTCTAGTGTAAATCTGCCCCTCTCCAGTTTACAGCCGTTGCCCCTAGTCCCATCGCTACAAGCCTTTGTGCTTGCTTGAAGTACATTGAAAAAATAAAATGGAACTCTTCTTCAACAAACCTGTCCAAGATTTGATTGAGAAGAGAGACCCATCAACCTCTGGGGCTTGACAGCCTCAAAGTGCTGTTGCCTGTGGTCAGAGACTTTGAGAACACGCTTTTCTTCTCAGTCTGGATAGATTATTTTAAATTATTATTGGCATGACAAAGTTAGGAGGCAAAACCTAAACTCTGTGTGCGCTCTTATTTGGATTTTTTCTTTTCTTTTTTTGTAAATAAGTCCCTGTAGTATAAATCTAACATTTAATCTTCAAATAATGCACTCTCACTGAGTGCATCCTATATCCAGAACTGCCATTTGCAAGCTTCTGCCTGTTTGTAAGCACTGAACTTTTATCGTAAATGGCATCTATTTTGGAGCCCATTGCCATGCAGCTTTCCCTGTGCTAGTGGATGCCACAGTAAAACAGTGGGGCTTTGCTTCCAAGCCTCTTGCATTCTTTTCCAGAGGGAATGTGACTCTGATGAGAGGCCCCTGAGCTCCATCAGTGGAGGGATGGTGGGGACCCCAACCACAGGCCCTTACCCATGCATCTACTCTGCCAGTAGTCCCAGCACAAGCTGGAGCAACGTTCCCCAAGAGCTGGGTAATATGCAGGTGTTGTGGCCACTGAGGAAACAACCTGATCCATCTGTGTTCCAAAAACCCCTGTGACCACCTTGGGAGTCTGAGTGCTATTTCCAGTGTGAGCTAGCTAAATGTGGAGGTAGCTGTTTCTAAAACATTCCTGCCAGTCTACAAATGTCCACGTTGCTCTTATTACTTACATCCAGCCCCAAACCACAGGACACCTCTGTAAGTGAAAATGAGTAAAGTGGTTTACTTTGTTTTCAATTAGCTGACAAGTACATTTACCACTTTATTTTATGGTGAATTTGTGACTCTCTGTCAGGTTCCTGCATTGAAATATACTTCTTTACATATATTTATTTTCTGGCAAAGCTGACCTACTTTAAATGCTGCAAGGTGCTGTTACCTCCCATTTTTTTCAGCAGCTGGTTGATACCAACAGAGATCTTTGTACTTCAGCTTTTGAACTTTTGATGACATTTTTAACTGCTCAGTACTGTATGTAGGCAGCCGCTTTATCCTTTTCTAGGTGGGCTCTTGCTTCAGTTCAGAGTTAATGGTTACTATTTATTGCATACTTTAAACCTGCACGCAGCAAAGTTGCTACGTGCACATAGTGCTCTAGAAAACCCAAGAATCCCCAACATGAAGAACATACCGTACCCAGACAGGCTGTGCAAAGAGGTGAGTACATGGGTAAGTTACCTGTGCAGTCACGAGGACAACTTAGATGAAATAACTTAGCATCCAGCATGACCGAGTCCTAAGATGGGTGACATATAGTCATGAGGTTCAAAGGAAATAAAACATGTGCACCGTGCAAGAGCATCTTAATTCCTGGATAATTCTGCCTCAATGTTATTGCAGGGGGATGTTTTCTTTTGGGTAAATAATTAGTGCTCTCCAGGGACATAAGGAAAAAATTCTTCACTGAAAAGGTCATTAGGCAATGGAAGGGTCTGCCCAGGGAGGTGGTTGACTCGCCTTCCCTGGAGGTGTTTAAGGTGCGAGTGGATGAGGTACTGAGGGGCATGGTTTAGAGATTGGTGGGAATGGTTGGACTTGATGACCCAGTGGGTCTCTTCCAACCTGGTGATTCTATGACTTGTAGATATACGGTAGCATTATATTCACTCAGCCACAAACTCTAAGCTGGGCTTCAAAATATTATAGACAGTTCAGGTGTGGCTGGTTTTATGTGGAGGTAATTACTGTCACCTTTTTCTCCTTGCTGCCTTGTTGTTCCACCCCATTTCATCAACCTTTTTTGGCACTGGCTTCCCAATCCGTGTTGCTGCTGCAGCCCCCAAGAGTAGTGCATGTTGCCAAGGGAGGGAGCAAGAAGCAGTCTGAAGGCAGAGGGATCAAGGAGGCAGCAGCATGGCTGAGGAATCTCCATTCATCCCTGCTCCCATTGCCATGTCCTCACAGAAATGCTGGTCTTCAGACGTCCCACTCTGGGACCAGTGGAAGGGATACTGCAGAGTATATGTTTTCATCGATTCCAATAGTCTTGAGGATGTACACAGATGTAAGAATTTTATGCTGAAGCCAGTGGTTGGAACTCTTACGCTTAACCCACTAGTTCCTACTCCCATGTGGTTTTCTCCCATTTATGCTGCACTAATCTCTTCTGCTTTAGTGGTGCTGAAGAACTAGAACTATTAATTCAAGCATGCAGCTATTATAGAATCATAGAATGGTTTTGCTTGGAAGAGACCTTGAAGAACAACCAGTTCCCACTCCCTGGCCATGGGCAGGGACACCTTCCAGTGGATCAGGTTGCTCAAAGCATCATCCAACCTGGCCAACACCTCCAGGGATGGGGTTTCGATGACTTCTGGACAACGTGTTCCAGTGATTCACCATCCTCGTAGTAAAAAATTTCTTCCTAATATCTCATCCAAATCTCCCCTCTTTCAGCTTAAAACCATTGCCACTCTTTCTGTCTCTACACTCCCTGATAAAGAGTTCTTCCTGGTCTTTCCTGACTCCCTTTCAGTACTGGAAGGCTGCTATGAGATCTCTCCAGAGTCTTCTCCAGGCTAAACAACTCCAACTCTCTCAGCCTGTCCTCATATGGGAGGTGCTCCTGCTGTCTTGATTTTGGTATGCAGGCTGACAGAGGCGCTTCGGTACAGTATGATCCACCCCAATTGCAGAGGCTTGCAGGGTGCTCCTTTCCCTGGTAGAGATGGCCACAACTCCTAAAAGACTGCTTTGGGTAGTAATAGCTAGTGTAGCTTATGGTGTGGCTCAAGAATTTTTTCTCCCCCTTTCACCTTTCCCTCGGGCTCTGCTGATCTCCGTGCTGCCACTGTGGCTTTTCCTGCCCTTCACGGTGTTGCTTCTCTCACCTGGGCATCCCCTAAAAGCATTGACTGTAGGCAGCTGTGGTGCACATCTGTATTGCATATCACTTTTGGTTGATGCTCCCTGTGCTCAATAGGAGAAGGAATGGGACAACCATGAATATGACTGTATTTCTTGTAAAACTATGAATAGTTGTTCTTAATTATGCACTGAACAAAAGCTGTGCCCTGACACACAGAGCTCTGGCTCACCGTGTGCTTGGCTAATCACTGTATACTGATGTGTTTCTTAGTGGTGTCTTCACAGACAGTAGTTCCATTGATTTCCAAGGACTGCTTGCTGAGTAAGAACAAAGAAACTATAATGGAAGCAGGCCCTATGAACTCATCTAATTTATGTAGTACTACAAAACCACCATATCTTTGTGGAAAATTGTAGCATATAAATAACACCAACCAACAGCCAGGCATTTTCTGCCTTCTCTGGGAAATTGTGGAAGGTTGGTGTACTGCCAGTTGGAAATTTATCATACTTCAGCCTTGTACATGGACCAAAAAAATTGAAATAGAGCTAGTGTTTTGGAAAAGGTCAAGGGAATTACATGCAACCAAATCTGAAGCTGATTGAGGATCTGGCTCTGAATTTTTGCAAACCAGAATCATTAAACTCTTCAAATGGAAAAACAAGATAAGCTGACTCAGTTTCAGTTGGGCAAGTAGTTCTGTAGCTTTATGCTGGTGAAAATATGAAAGACGTGAATCTCCTTTCTTCATGGTTCAGTCTTTGGACTCTGAGCAGGTGTGTGATTCACTGTCAAAGGCAAAAATGGGCTTTGGTGATTTTTCCCCTACAGCAACTTCTGCCTGATAAAGTGTGAAAATAGTATGGTCAGTCCAAACATGTGAGTGATCTAGAAGTGCTCCAAAATGGAATCTTCTTTAAAGGCAGACATACGTTTATAAAATGTGGTTTTTTAAAAACATCTGAAAAATCTTTTGGCATGGAAAGCCAATTATATAAAGCATTTTCTGGAGGTTTATAAATTGCCTTTAATATATAAGGAAACAGCTGGAATTTTGGATCCCTAGTCATACAGACTTCTAGAACGTGTCCATAAGGCATGGCTGAAAACGTATTTTAATAACTTTATTTGGGTCATTTCATATGTTGCACCATCTTGTGTGAAATATAGTGCACTGACTCACTGCTGCTTTTTGTCACTGTGGCTGCTGCATTTCAGTCCTGAGCCTCGGCATCTCTGGTAGAGCGTGTGCACTTGAAATCCCAATTTGAGATGAGGTTTTTATTAAGAACTCAGTTTGTTTTCACAGATCTTCACTAGCTCAGTTGAAAATGAGCACAGGTATTTGACCTGGGAATATTTCATTCATAAGAGAGGCTTTAATTACTTAATTAAGAATACATAAATATTTACATACATGTGATTTGGACACCTGTTGATTCAAGAATAGCTTGGGCTTTGGCACTACACATCAACATAAATGCAAGTACTCATTAAATAATGCTAAGAAATTAAAGCGATAAATCCTTCCTGCCTATTTTCCATCTCATAAGAGAGAAAGAAAATGGCAAATTATTCAATATTTTTTTCATAGATTTCAGAAACTGGACAGAATCCAAAACCCAGTTCAGCAAATATTTATGAAATGATATCTAAGCCATTAACTGTTCTGCTTATCTGAGATGTAGTTGTGCAATCTGTTTTTTGCACTCCTTATCCAAAGATGGGGGAGGAAAATGAATGTTTTTGAGATAGATTTTGTGCCAAATCTGACTTTGAGACCAGAACCAGTCTTGAAGACTAATTTAAGAAAAACACCTTAACAGGTCTGGGTGTATCTTGAATTTGGCTACATCAAACTGAGACTAGTGAGTGATTTGAGAGGGATGATTTAGGGATATGTGACATTTTCCTGGCTGTTAATACCCTTTTGTATGATCTGATCTCTAATCAGAATAATCCTTTAAAGTTAGCTGAACCTTGCTTTGCAGTCTGGCATGTAGGAGAACCTCTTCTATTCCAAGACTAATCCAGTCTTCCATTTGCCCTCTTTAGGTCAGACACAGATGCCTTCCTTTCTCCTACAGCTCAAGTAGAGGAGACACAAATGTGTTTTTCTTGCTCCAGTTGTTTGACTGTTTTCCTGGTACCCCTGACACAAAATTTAGGAGGAAACTTGTTTCTTTTCCTATACTATTTGTATATTCTGCATGCATAAAATATTAATTTAGCTGGGGAAAAACCTTCTAAACACAAAATATTTGATAATTTCTGCTACTGAGCTTGCCTTAAAGTGGTTTGAGCATTAACTGCCATTTGTGAGTGAACAGTATGTACCATTTTTGTCTTATTTGTACCAAAGGGACTTATTTTATCAGATACACTTAGCACACCGAGGGAGGGAAGGGCAGCAGCCATTTGTTAGGACATGCTCTCCACCTGGCACATGAGGGCATCAGCTGGACCTCACCTCTTTTGCTGCCGAATACAACATATTGCTTGCCTTCAGTGATATTTATTATTTGGTTAAGACAGAATTAAGGGCAGTGTTGGTTGCACCCAGTTTTACAAGGGTGCAGAGTTCTGCCATGAATAGGCTAAATAGACTGAGAGTGATACATAAACCAAACCCGCCTCATTGTAATGATTTAGTGACCAGTAGCCGTTAATTAAAGCAAATCCTCCATGCTAAAGAGTATTTCAGTTCGACATTGCAAATGTTATTTCAAAATGGCCAAGATAGAGCTGGCAGTGCTTCATGGCTCAGGATCTGGCCACCTGTTTCTCCAGAGAGGTGTCAGTTCACTGCACAAGTAGTTTGATGCCTTTTGTTAAAATACTGGAAGCTACAGAGATGATCTTTCTGCCTTTATATTTGCTTTGTTCTACCAGAGGTGACCTCATCAGAGGCAGCCTTTGATAGCAGCTTGGCCAAAGATATGGTCCCCTCATCCAGGAAGTGATTTCCTTGCCAGTAAAGGACAGTATGAGTTTTTTTGGTGGTATAATCACAGCTGAATGCTATTATGAAGAGGATTTTTAAAAAATAACTCTTGACAAAGGTGAAAACTCAGATCCCTACCATCCCTCAGCTCCTACTGGGAGTGTTTGCATTGCTCTGCTAACACATGTTCTTGTTCATGTGATACCCTTTCAAAATCTGCGTTATTATCTTTATTTTTGATGGTAATGTTATCCTTTGCACTCAGACACTCTGTTTCCCCAGTGAGATTTTTATAAGAACTTACAAAGTCAATTAGGTTTTCTCATGTTCATGCTGCTGCAGTTGGGAAAATTTAAGGCCAGAGAAATAATATGACTTCTGTACAGCTACAAAGTGGGCTTGTGGTTAAATGGGGAATAGGGCTGTTGTGGTGCAGCACGTATTCCAGCAGTTGAAAATGCATCTGCTGCTCTGTGCATTTGACACTGATGCAGACGCAGGCTCAGTGATCTGAAACTTCTGCTATTGAGAATAGGTTCTTTTTTTTTTTTTTAAATTCTGGTCACATTAAAAACGTCAGTGGTTATTTGAACTCTCCAACTTCCCTGATACACCGGTAACATTTAGCTAATGCATCCAGTACGGCACCTAATTACTTGCTTGTACTGGCTGTGCACGTCGCTGGCCCCCATCAGAGTTAATGTGGCAGGTTACTGCAGTCCTTTAATTGAATCCTGCGATGCCTAAAGCATTTTTGGCTGGGAGCCTGCAGCGAGGGAGAAAACCTACCTTCTCCTGTGTTACCTACTGCTCCTGTCATCCTCTCGCAGCACGATGGGAAGGAGAAACACACCCAGCCCTGGTCCCCATCTGTTGCAGCATCATCTTCAGTAGCAGTCTGAGATGTTTAAATGCACTTGCCTTTAGGGGAATGCAGTTCTTCAATGGACGTTTCCAGCCAGACTGCAGGATTTTTCAGAGCTGTAAGTCAGAACGGGACTTGATTATGTGTGTGTTCCTTTCCATTAGATTTTTTTTTTCTTTTTTAATTTATTTATCTTACTGGGGGGGGGGTGGGGAGGGAAGGTTTTGCATTCATTGAGGTGGAAGCCCAAGTATACTGCAGGACTCTACTGAGAGGCAGGCATTCTTCAGACTGTGTAAGAAATGCATGGTTCTCGGGTATTTAGTTTTTTTTTTTTTTCACCGTGTTTTGTCTCTTTTGTATTCATGGCTGGCACACGGCTGTTGTCCTGTTTTTAGAACATTTAATTACAATAGATGCTCTAAGGCTGAACAAAACGTTCTTTTATCTGGTTAAAGAATGTAACTTGGGTATTTTTTTTCCTTGCATAACTTTTCCTTAGTGTTTTGGAAAGAGAGATTATCTTTTGGGGGGTGTTTATTTTATTTCAGCCTAAACTCATCTGGTCTCTGCATCCTGCACTGCCTGTTTTCTCATACTGCTTATCTCAGAGCAGCCTGAACTGCTGGGTAACTGATTGCTGTGGCTCATTATTGCAACCCCCAAATCCCAGATTTTTGAGAACTCTTACTTACTCATTTAATTTGATATATGATGAGATTTGTCAGGATAAAGAGGTGTATTACCAGCTTTATGCATTCATCTTACATTTTTCCCTTTCCTCTACCAGAACTACACACAATTTTCACTACAATTAATGGATCTGTGAGATAATGAGTGTCCGAGAGCAATGAAGCAGACTCTTTCCTGGTGTAAGACCTGAAGTCTGAGGGGGTTTTCACTTTTCTGTTAGTGGGGTGATGAGAGGGGTTTGATAAAGAGCAATCAAAATTTATTCTAGTATAAGATGCAGAGGTTTTGGAAACATCTTGTGTATTTTGCTTGTTGGTCACTGTGTTTTAGCTGCTGTTATAGACCACAGGAGAGATTAAGGTACCTGCCTTTGGGGAGGAGATTTCATGCTTGGCTCTGTCCCCTTTAGGGGCTGAAGAGTAAGGAGTCTAGAACAGGCCGGAAAGCAGAGGCTGCACTGAGTTCAAGCAGGAGGTGAGAGAAACCTGAAGTTACAAAAATTGGGAGCCTGGGACTAAGGGGCATCTGTCAGAGGAGGGGTAAACAGGTAGGAGGATGAATTGGTTCCTGCTGATATGTGGCCAGCCCCTGATCTAAAGGGAAGCAGAGGGAACCCAGTAGAAGAAGATTCTGTTGCATGTTTTCTCCATTTTTGTTACTGGGAGAAGGATTAAAATGTATTTAACTGAAAATTGCAACAGTGTGAAATAAATACCCCAAAATCCACACCCCCCACCCCCCCTTAAACCCACCCTGTCAATCTGTTCTGCGGTATCTGACACTTATCATTAAGAAAGGCAAACCACAGAGTTGGTGAAAATCACCTGTAGCCAGAGTTTGCTTCAGGCAGCAAAGAGCCACTGGTTTTCCATCAGAAAGAGGGAATCCCTGTGTTGTTTCAGCATGTTTAGCTACTAAAGGAGGTCCATCAATGAGTAGATTTCTAGCCAAGAAATATTAAATCATCTTAAATTTAAAAGAGATGGCAGTGAGCTTGTTATCATGTCTGTATATACACTTATATGATTATATGCATTTACCATATACATTCTCCTATCTGAGACCAAGTTTTGTATGTGTGTGAAAAAAAGTGTCTTGTGAGATGAGCTATAGAACATCTACATCTGGGAAGACATAGTCACTAGTGACAGGCTGTTTCTGTCTCTAGTGCTGTTCTTGCTCCTGCATTGTCATTTGTAACTAACATTTTCTTGCTCTGATGTAATTTCTCTAATAGGTAATTAGTGACTTTTAGTGCCTTACTACAGTTTTGCATCCAGTTTCTGTTCCTAATAGGACTCAAAATAAATGCTAAGAAAGCTTTGATTTAAATGCATACTAATAGTTTTACAGCTATTTAATACACAATGATAGAAATTATCATTTTTAATGAGAACAAATAACCATTTTATTTTTAGGCCATATGATTTTAATGAACTAGATTTCTGGTAGCGAGGGGGAAAAACACTTTTTTTCTATGATAATAAAAATAAAAAGCAAAGCAAGAATAGAACGTGTTGTTCTGAATCCAGGGGTCCTACCTTTCGATTTAATTTACCTTGTAAAAAAAAAAATTAGTTTGGTTGATTTTGCTTAGTTTTGTTTTCCTGCTAGGTTACTTGTTTGTTTTGCAGGAGGTTTTTGGTGACACTCCTTGGCAGGGTGGGTGTCTGTACCTGTGAGCCACAGACAGGGGCTCTCCCTGTGCTTTGGTTTGGTAATTCCCATGCGAGCTTTATTTTTTTTGTGACAAATGGCTTTGGACTGTCTGCCACATGGCTTGGAGCAACATCCAATTATAAAATGGCCTCTCCTGCGCCAAGCTCATACTCCATCCATCTGTTACCATGTCCAGGATGTCCTCCTAACTTGGAAATGTTTCCCACACTCTCTTTTTTGATGCATAAACTGCCAGCCAAATCAAATATGGATTTGCCTGTTTCAGCTCACCAGTGTCTGCTGGGTTTCAGAGCCACAGCATAGGGCAGAAATGAGTTTTGGCCACATGCATATGTAGAAAACTAGCTTAAGTTTTCCATTGGATGTACCAGGGTGTGCATTTGCTTGTCTTTTCTCCACAGCATGTTCAGATAGGTCCATCATAATTGTGATGCTTAAATGGGCACTTGAAGATGGTTAAAATCAGAAGACTGACTAAAGGAGGCAGAAGGGATACGTCTCATTCCTTGTACTGAATTTAAATTTAGAACAATTTCTGGAAAAAAAGAATAGGAGATACCAATGAAAGCTGTAGCCCTTGAGAGAAGCTTGAAGTATATTTGGGTAAATACCTATCTTTAAATTGTAGCATTGCATATAACGTAATTACAAAAAGCTCAGTGTGTGTTATTTCTGTCCTTCCCTTTCCATATGAGGATTATTTCCAAACTGGACCCACTGTGAAAATTTATTTTTGGTGATGGCTATTTCAAGTAAGAGTGAATAATCCCTTTGTTGTGTTCTTCCATTTGCCTCATTGTTCACAAGATTTTCCAGATGGGTAAATATTTTATCCATTTTCTTCTAGAGATGCTCATTGGTGTCTTCTAACACCTTCTTCCAAGCAGAGCTGTGATGCTTTTTGAAGCATATCCCTTGAGAGAACCTTAGGAAGTGGCGAGGGCTTGGTGTGAGGAGCCCTGGAAGTATATTATGCCTTACATATACTTTCTCTTAGACCATGCTGATTACCTCAACAAATATGCTTGTCTCAGAGGTTGCATAGCTGGCCTGCTTTCTTAAAATTTAAACTCTAGTCATTTCAATTGGACACAGCGTCTCCTTTGTTTTCACTCCAATGGGCACTGGCCCCATAAAAGAGTTAACTGTGTTTTCTACACACCAGCCAAAGCCATGTAAAGAAAAATGTACATTTTCGTAACACTTAGAAATACCAACAGAGATTAGGACCTCATTGTCCTGCCCTTTCTATGGATGCTTATAGTGTGTCTAGACTGCAAGAAAAGACATGATTGAAGCTGGGCTTAAATTAGCCCAACTGAGACCTGACAGCCATACAACAGTGGGAGCGAGGAGCTTCAAGTGAGCTAAATTGCTGGAGTATTTACTCAGCCTCCCGCAGGGATTTTGCAGCCTACGCTAACTCGTGTGTTGTCATGGCTACACTTCTATCGGTGCTGTGCAGAGCTGGGTGAAAGTGAGCTGGTGTAAACCATGCTTGCGATTACCATGTTGATATACCCGTAGTAAAACACAATCCATTCTTTCTTAATAGAAGGGGGGAAATGGAAAATAAGTTATTTTGTTCCCGCTTACTTAGGCAGCAAAGAGGGAGAGGTAAAAGAGGTAGGGTTCATTTATCCTGTGTTGGATCATCTAAAGTTTAAGCAAGTTGTCTAATTTCTCCTTTACAAGGGGAATGGGAGCAAATTTCCTGCTGGAATGCTGGCTTTTCCTAGGTCTTTAGGATGGGCAAAAATGGTGGGGTAGATGGCTGGTGCTTTTGATGGCTCAAGTTAGGTGGCAGATACACATCCTTGATGTCTTTCCAGAGATAAACCAGAAAGCTAGAGCAGGCAATGAAAGTCTCATGACTTAAGTCCATCCATGAAGCTATTCTGGACTGAATATGCAGTTTGGATTCCATGGGACTCATAACTGGAAAAAATAATAATGGTACCAAATCTCAGCATCTCTCAGCTCAAAGCCAAGAGTGGGAACTGAAGGATATACAAGCTGGATATAAGGCAGAGTACTGTACTGTCAGTCTGACAATGCTTTGTTGATTGTCTCTGAGAATCTGATCTTTCTTCTGTCCTTGAGGTTTATTTATGTTACCAGCTTCAGCAAAATACATCTTTAAACAAGGAGTTCAGAGAGCGAAGGATAAAGACAGACGTTCTTTTGGGAAAAGAAAAAAATAGTTTAGCTTATGAAATAAAGCATATTGTATGTGTTGGTCTCTTTTTACATGTGGTGCTAAATGTATAAGAAAACCTATAGCGAAGTGACTGTAAACTTCGTAGACACTAAATTCTCTGCAGCTGCAGAATGATGTAGGAAAACACAACAGTAAAGTATCAAGAGGGGAATCTTACCTTGTTGTTGGCTCCACATATTGTCCCCTTAACCCTCCCATTCAGGTCTTCAACCTACAGAACAGGACAGAGCCGTCCTGTTCTTCCTTTCCTCACCTAATTTTCTGTTTACCTCAATTTTTTTCCCCTTCTTTTTCAGTTGAGGGGTTACTCGACCAGAGCAGGTCCCTTGCTTGCCTGGCTCTCCAGTTACAAGCTTCCTTCTAATTGTTGGAATTATTCATGGTTATTAACTGGCAAGAATGTAAAGAAGAGGCAACATGCAGCTGTCTTCCTAAATGCAGTGAACTGGGGAAAGAAGTTGCAGTTCAAGTATTTACAGCAGAGATTTCTGCCTGGTGTGAATGTTACCTTTTTCAGTCATACATATGCATACATATGGCCTCTGATAAGGCCATCACCTTTCAGTTCTGAATTTGTTCCTTGAGGAAATGGTTTTTGAAGAGATTTGCACTACAGAGAGTAGGGGAAAACATAAAAAAAAATGCAAACCACAGTGACTTTTAAAGTGTTTCCATTACATTATGGCAAAATCATCTTTTGTTCCATGTGGTTCTGCTATTTCATTGTGGCTGAAGTTATGTTTTATAGCAAATGCATGCTTATTTCTGAAAATACATTGGGATCCTGTCTCTCGTTTATGTAAGATAACCATGTAATTATTGGAAAGCAATTCTGTTGGCACTGAGTATGTGCCATCTGAAGGGTAATATTTCCAGTCTCCTTCAGTCCCTCGCTGTCTCCTGGTTGGTTATTAATTCTCTCATCACTCATCTGATCACGTTTTCCAGGTCTGAGGTGTGTTATCTACTGCTTTCACTTTGTATTTCTTGACTTCAGTTGTTCTTGGAGGAAATGTCTCGCCAGAGAAAGGTCATCTTCAGCTGACTACCCAGAAATAGCACTTAATAATGAGTTTGTGTGTGGCTTGTGGTGTCACAGGGAATATCAAGAATTTTGGTTTCCTCCCTGACTTGCTTTCTCTGCTGTTCTCTCACTTTCTCTCTCTCCTTTTTTAAAAAAAAAAAAATGTTATTTACACATTTGCTAGGTTTTCCATCTGCCGTTGTAATAAACATGCTGCCAGTAACTGTGCTGTGTGGTTCAGGGTGTGAAGGAGCTGACAAACCAAGCTGTTGCGTGTATGCGGATTTTTATTCAAGCTTTGTCAGGGAGCTTCTAATGATGGTCTAGGATTAACTGATGAGGTGGATGGCAACACCCTTCATCACAGTATTTCCATACATCTCTGAGCTCTCTGGACATTCTAAATATTATGGGGCTTCAGGCAGAACGGATTGCATCGTACCCCAGGCTATCTGTGCTCAGCTCATCTGCAAAGGCTGAATCACCAAGACGATATGCTGGTGTTTCCTGGCAGAAGAGCATGAGCTTTGAAAGAAAATTTCATTTTTTCCGTGAACAGCGTAGGAATATGTTCTAGTGATTTAAGTCTTAGATTGAGAACAAGGCAAAAAGCTATCCGCAGTCTCTTGGCAGGTTTTGTAGATGGACCTAGTCAACAGCCTCAGAAGAAAAAATGGTGAACTTACTGTAGACTGTTGGAGATTAATGCCTGTCAGGGTCAGTCAAGATGTTTAGAAATGCAAAAGGACATGGTGGAGGCTGACAGTATCCCATGATCAAGATAAGTCAGGAAGAACAGCTTGGAAGACAGCTATTTTCAGGGAAATATAAGGACTTACTGGTTTCATGGCTCTCTTTATCACCTTCCCCTTGAAATTCTTAGTTTTAGCAGCTCTTTCCGATCAAGTGGCGGCAATCCAAGCTGGGCAATCCATGAGGGAGGACATGGATTCAGTTCCTCTGTAGTACTTTGCCTGTTTCTTGTTTCAGCTGAAAAAACCCCACCTTTAAGTTACATGTAGGATGGTTTTCTTATGCAAAGTTTCCGTATGTGAGTTTTTTGGTATAGGATATCGAATAATTGCCAGATGAATGGTGATTTTCACATACCAAGTCCTGGGTTAGATTTCAGCCAGCCATAACTCCCTAACTTTTTAGATTATGCCTCTTTGGGACTAAGTATTTCCCATTTCTCCCAGGTATATCATTTAGGATAATTGGCCCTCTATTATTTCAAATTTGATGCTGTATCCACCTTGACATCCAAGTGCACACAGCTGGTCTTCAACACTCATCAGGGTGACTTCTGGACCATGCTGCCTCCAGCGTCTTCATGCTGTGGACAAAATGATGTTTGTGTGTCTCATTTCTACCATCTCAAATTCACTAGACCCACTCAATTGTTCTTTCTTAATCTGAACAACATCGAAAGTATAGCAAACATATAAATTGGAATAGCTTTGTAAAGTACAAAGCTGGCTTACACAAATTTAACCAGCTTTGTACATCTGTTACTGCCCACTCCCATTGAGTCATACCGAGACTTAGTCACCAGCATCCTCCGTCTCACAGTACGACTTATATATGAGTCTCCAAAACACATGCTGCAGTCTAGATGGCATGGGGGAGGGAGAAAAGCAAAGCATGAGCAACCTACTCCTGAAGGGATAAAGCGATGTAGGAAATCTTATTATACTATACTATGACTAGTACATCAAAACAACAAAAAACAAAAGGACAGAAATTCCTGTGTATTTCACTCGCTTTGTGCAATAATTGAGTGATTTGTTAGAAATCCTCAAAGGCTTCTAGTTAGGATTGTTGTCAAATAAAGATTTTTCTTTTTCTGTTCAATCAGAGCTACCAAGCTATGCCCTCTATTCCACAAGAGTTCATACTTTAGATTCTGCTCACAGGCTGTTAGCCTATGTAGTGTATTTGCTATTCAGAGTTTTACATAGGCTTGTAATAGATACAAGTCCAAGGCTGATCTAAAAAAAAGAAAAGCTGGTGTGCAGAGTGAGACGAAAGAAATCTCTCACAAGTAATATTAATAAAAATCCTGACTTTCTTTGTCCTTGGTAGGATAGTTGAAGTGCTTGTAGCTCAGTGGCGTCAGTGGAGAAGGGCACCCCAATAGCCTTGTTGAGATGTAATGCTGAAGCGTGAAGCTTTTAGCAATTTTTTGTGAGATCAGGGCTGTTGTCAGCACTCAGTTTAATTTCTCTGTATCTTGCTTTCTTTGTTTATTTTATTAAAGGAGCTGTCTCCCCATATCGAAAAGCTGTCTTACGAAGATGTCATCTCCTGCTTGAGTTATGTTGTAAAAAGAAACTGTAATGTCTGGCAGGCATTTCACATCCTTAAATTTGGTGCAATCCCAGCACATATTTAGAACTTAGTGAAGAAGGAAAATAATATAGACTACACCATCAGTAGTCAGGACTGCATGATGTTACCCACATTAGGACTCTGAAATTGCTTATAGCTGAGGAACCCAGCTTTTCAGCAGAGATGAGCCGTGGGGCTGCTCTGAAGTCATTCTGACCTGAGTCACCTCTGAGATGTTGCCAAAGAGCTGACCATGTTCATGGGTGATACACTCACCACAATGGGCACAGGACTTTGCCTGACCCTGTTGCTTGTGACCATGTCTGTTGTTTGAAGGGTCAGTCAGAAAGGATGGGAGCAGAGAGCTGTTTGTGAAATATTCTTTTGGTTCCCAGTCCATGGGTGGTCCATAAAAGTTCCTGTTACCACCCAAAATACACTGGAAATTTGTCTCTGACTGGTCAGTCACAACATGCCTCACAGTGCCTTGCTGGCTCCTTCGCGTCAGACCTATCAGAGAAGCTTTATCAGCCTGGCTGCCAAGGCAGCCTTGAAACAAAACAATAATAAGAAAAGAATCCTGTTTATTCTGTGTTGTTTACTGGATTGAAGGCTTTAGTGGTCTGTTATTTATGCTTACAGCCACTGCAACAGAACTGCTGGGAGCCCTCTTCTGACACCAAGGTCTCCAACTGCAGCAACGTGTTCATGCCAGTGTGTCTGGGCAAACCTTTTTGGCAGGAATTCTCCCCAGTAACGAAAGGAACATTGAAACTGTCTGAAAAAGGTGAAAAATGGTTTGGCTAACCAGATCTTGCTCCTGTTGCTATTTGGTTATGCTGTGCCAGACAATATATTTGCTTCCTCTATCCTAAATTGTGGTTTTCTTTCTTATTCTCCAAAACAGTTCAGAGAAAAGGCTCTTTGTTTTCCCAAGGTATCAAAGGACAAAAAGTTTGTTCTTCCTCCTTTTCACATAATCCCACATATTCTGATATAAGGGCTGGTAAAGAGAAAGAGTTGGAATTAGGAAGGCTCACCCTCCAGATATAAGGGTGACCCAGGAGGAGTGACCCAGGAGGAGAAATTAGTGTGAAGAATGTAACTTTCCAGATATTGGTTTTCTCCCAAACAGGGAAAAAAAGTGGTAGAGAAGCTAGGAACGCTTGCAGACAGAATTATCCTGATTTCTACCCTACAAAAACTAAAGCAGCAGAGAAGCCAGTTCAAAAGAATGAAGTCAATTTAGTTGCTTTTTAAAACTCTTAACCTCCTATGCTGTCAATAAGGAATGTCCTGGTAAATCGCATGTTGAGTATGTGCTATGGGAGATTGCCCTCTCCAGCAGGGTGCCTGGCTGGTAGCAGGAGCACTGAGCTGTGGATCTGCTGTGTCACAGTTCTGCTGTCATCCAGAAAAAAAGTCTGATATCCCTGGGGTCATATCTGCAAATATAACAGGACCTGCTATGATGAGCTCTTGTAAATAAAAGCCTATTGTAAACAAAATAAATCTGAAGTGGCTTTGTGGGTGTAAAGTAAATCTAAACTGCCTAAGTCGTCATTTTCTGTTGCGGGTGACGGGAGCAATGCCTGGCTGTCACATCATAGAATTGTAGCATATCCAGGTTGGAAGAGACCCACCAGATCATCGAGTCCAACCATTCCTATCAAACACTAAACCATGTCCCTCAGCACCTCATCCAACCGTGCCTTAAACACCTCCAGGGAGGGTGACTCAACCACCTCCCTGGGCAGCCTGTTCCATTGCCCAATATCCCTTTCTGTGAAAAGTTTTTTCATAATGTCCAGCNATTGCTCTCTACAACTACCTGAAAGGATGTTGTGGAGAGGAGGGAGCTGACCTCTTCTCCCAAGTGACAGGGGACAGGACGATGGGGAATGGCCTCAAGCTCCGCCAGGGGAGGTTTAGGTTAGAGATTAGGAGGAAGTTTTTCACAGAAAGGGTCATTGGGCACTGGAATAGGCTGCCCAGGGAGGTGGTTGACTTGCCTTCCCTGGAGGTGTTTAAGGCACGAGTGGACAAGATGCTGAGGGGCATGGTTTAGTGTTCGATAGGAATGGTTGGACTCGATGATCCAGTGGGTCTCTTCCAACCTGGTGATTCTGTGATTCATTCCCTCTCGTCCTGTCCCCTGTCACTTGGGAGAAGAGGCCAGCATCCTCCTCTTCACAACATCCTTTCAGGTGCTGACATGCTGACTGAGGAACAGGAGCATGGCAGGAATGCTAACAAAAGTCTACAAAATGGATTTTGCATACTCTTAATTCCAGGTTAGCAGCACTAGGAGCTACAATCTCTTTTGGTGGCTTTTGCTCCTTATAGTGATGGTCATAGTCTGTGGTCTCTACAGAAGTTGTCTTTAAATGTCTCTCCAGAACCATGGAGAGTCTCTCCAGAACCATGGAGAGTCTCTCCAGAACCATGTGGATTTCCAGGACACTTATTCCAAGCACAGCAAAGCAGAGCTGGAAATCAAGAAAGCTGCCTGAGGCTGGTTTCAATCCTAGGTTAATGGCAGAACAAGCTTTCAATGTGTATCTGTTGGCGTAAGATCTGAGCAGTCAGATATGTGGTAAGGGCTAGGGCTGCACTGCTGGCCTGTCAAGAGTACTGTGGTGTTTTCCAGCACTTCTGGAGCAGCTGGGGGGTTTTGGTTGGGTTTTTTTTTTTTTTAAGAGGTGTTGTATCACCACCTGTGTCATCACATGTGCTTCTAGATGAAAATCAACACAAGGAAGAAACAGATATCTAGTCTGTATTCTACACAGATACATGAAAAGAAAAAATAAGCATCTAATGTTTTGTCGCCTAACCCACAGGTTGGAATTGAGAGATCAGTATGTCCAGCCTGGCATTTGATACGTGCGTTTTTTGCCTTTTGTAAGTGGATGCCTTCATGTAAAGAATGTCGTGAAGAAGTGAAAGATGAAATAAAGTTAGATAGTAACTACAGTTACAGACTTTCTTACAGGACTGGGAGTACAATTATTATCCTGTTTGAAATGTTCTCCAGCAATGTACTAACAAAGAAAAGTCTTGTGCTGTACGGAGAGGTATAGCTCCAGTTATTTCTGCTTACAAGCAGATATTTCCTGTTCTGCATGCAAAGACAGATGAAGTTAGCATACCTGCATGGTATCCAAGAATTACAAATGAGAACACGGGCATCAGCTGGGTCTCATGATACTTTTAGACTTTAGAATTTAATACGTATATGTTTTTAAGCTTGGAATTGTAACTGGAAACTGAAATTTAGCTCCTAGAAAAATAGTTGCATCTACCTATCTCCTCCTGGTTTTGAAAGTTTCTGCTCAAAAAAAGAACTTATGGTTTTGTTCCTAGCTGTTAGAGATTTTCTGAGCAGTTTTTTCAGCTCTGTTGTCCCATTAAACCCAGTTTCTTCCATCCAGTCTCTGGCCTTCCTAGGCGGCAGATTTCCCCTCTGTGGATTACAACAAGTAGGAATATGGGGACACGAATATGTAGAGCTCAAAGGAGGTTATTTCCTTGATTTACTCCATGGAAAATGAGTTAGCACATATCATATTCCAGCTAGTACGCTACTGAAGATGGATAGAGGAAAACGTTGTAAATCCTTTGGCTAAATTAGTGTAAACGTGAGGGGATATGATTTTGTGTAACTTTCCATTAGGCTCTTACATTTCTCCACAGAGATTCTTCATTTAAGTCCTGCAGTAGGAAGAAGAATGATTATCCATTTTTGAACAGTGTTTATAAATCCATTTATGGCTGAATAATTTATATATGGAGTATGGAAGTAATTTTAATCTTAGATAACTGTAAGAATAAGCAAATTAATGCTGAAGTTTTTCTTTAAGGCTTTGCAAGTACCTGGTTCGTCCTTGGTCAAATCTTGAGAACAGTGAAAATCTAAGGCATGTTGCATCTTCTTTTGTTTTGACATGTTTTCATATGTTTTAATTTGCAAGAGAGAGTGATGAGAAAGAGATACCAAAACACGGCAGTGAGGGTGATGTTGTATGGTTGGGCTGGTGCTTTGTAGTTTGGGCCTTTGTAGATGGTTCCCATTGAATGTGCATAGATAGAGCTGGGATCATATTAATTTGTCACAAATACTTAGGTTTGTGGCCTAATGATTTGGGGCCAGCTTGGCCAAGCCTGACTGCTGCTGCTTTTTCTTTTTTTTCTTCCTTTCCAGCTTGGCATGAATTATTCCCATGTGCTTCAGTTCCAGTAATTCAATATTTTGTTCCTTATTTTTGTTGTTTGTTATGTAACAAGAATATTTTCAAACACTTGTAAGGATTATGCCTGAGTTATACATATTTTTGAGCATATTTTGGATTTAGTATGATTACACAATGTGATATGATTAGACTTGTAGCTGCTCTGAATTCTAAGGGCAAGCAAACCGTACAGACTTCCCGGACGGTGCAAATTTTTAATTAAGCTTTATTTCATCTCAAATTAGATTTACATAAAATTTCTATTTATTTATGTTTTGAACCATTTTAAATGGGATGCAGATGTGATGGCAGAAAAGCACTGAATCATTACATGGAAAGGGTGATGCCTTGCATCTGGCATATTCTGTGTTGGGGAGGTGTTACTGACATTTAGATCAAGATTTGGGGTCCAAGACTCAGTTCAGCACACAGCGTTAGGCAGCCTCATGCTTTTGGTCACAGAATTACTCATCTATTTTTTTGATCAAACAGATGCTAAACTTATTGCTAACATGATTTCCTTATGTGTGTAGAAAGGAGCTCTAAAAATCTCGTGGCTGGAACACGAAGTAGCGTAAACAGAACAGACGGCAGGAGGTAGAATATAATTGCAATTTGGTTTTGTTAGTTAAAGATGAGCATGTGTGCTTTTCTTACAGCTTTGTTGTCTTTAGTCACGCGGAACTGGGTGCTCCGCTCCCATTCGTGCAAATGAATTCATTATTTCCTCTCAGAGTACTGTGTTGCAGTTATCTCCTCCTTTGTTCTATATATTATCTATTTTCAGAACATCAATGCGTTCTCATATGGGTTTTGTTTATTGCCATAAATACTCTTTACACTAACATTATATACCCTGCTAAAGACAAGATAGACCATCTGCTGAGCAATTGGCTGTACTTAAACTGTAATTTCCAACAGTTTTTTCTGTGTGTTAGGATGAGAGGTAATGATTTTAAACTAAAGGAGGGTAGATTTAGACTGTATATAAGGAAGAAAATTTTTACAATGAGGGTGGTGAAACACTGGCACAGGTTGCCCAGGGAGGTAGTGGAGCCCCTATCCCTGGAAGCATTCAAGGCCATGTTGGATGGGGTTCTAAGCAACCTGATCAAGTTGGAGGTGTCCTTGCTTTTGCAGCAGGGTTGGACCAGATGACCCCTAAATGTCCCTTCCAACCCAAACCATTCTATGATTTGGGCAGTCCCCCTTGAAAGTTTTAGCACAGGACTTTTGACTTTGGCTGTGCAAGTGATTTCTCGTGGTGACGTGTGTAAGAACTCCCTGTTCACTGGTTATTTACATGTGCCGTTGGTTTCACAGCCAAGAAGAATGATCAGAGCCCATGTTATTGCTTACCAGTAATTGCCGTGGGTAAAGCAGTGGGCACTTTGTAAATAAAACCACAGGCTGCAATGATGGGGTGCTTTGATGGAAGGAAGAAGCCATTAATATAGAATATAATTTTTTCTTCTCTGTCCCAGCAGGATCTCAGCTCATTTGCCATGCCATTCTTGGACGGTGATGTGGAGACAACAGACAAAAATGCTGCTCGCAAGGTAGGATATTTCCAAAGCTTCACCCTCACTGTAGTAGTTGAGTCCCTTAGTCGCAAGCATGATTTATTAAGCTTAAAAAAAGCCTGCAGTTTTAATCTTTCTTGCCATACCATTAACCTGCTGAGAGTGATGCATTAAGGCAAATATAGTGACTTTTGCAGACCCTACCATGACAGTGCTTAGGCAGTATAACCTGTAAGCAATGCAAACCTCTGCTGGTATTGTTTTAAGTACTGCTGAAGTTATGTATAACACTGCTGTATTTCAATGAAGTGATATCACATAACTCTGTTCTCTGGAATATAGTTAGCTGACAAAATTTGTGGTGTTGCTACATAAATGCAGTGCCAAAATGGGTGTCTGCGGCAGTTGGTATGTTTTCCTGGAATTGCATCCTGATGGTTGCTCCCTGGCTACAGGGGTTTTAACTGTTCAGTGTCATTGCTCTGTCTCTTCTTGGCAAAACAAATGGCCTTCATTTACTGAAGCCGTGGTCGTAGGGTCTTCCCGTAAGCAAGGTGGAAAGTGAGATTAATTGAAGGTTATAATTCAGGAGGCAGGGCTATAATTTGCTTTTTTGATGGCTTGCTATTAAATTAAACTGATACATTTGTAGAGTTTGCTTGCTTTGAAATGATCAGGCGAGCGTATTCAATGGATGATATTAGGGATAGTTATAAAGCATCTACGCAGTCTTCAAAGTAATAAAAATTGTGGGTATTATCTTCAGGTCCTGGCCTCATCATTTCACAGACCATCGAAGTACAAGCTGGTCTGCTAAATGTAAGCTTCCTACTAGCCAAGTTATGGAGGTAACATGAAAAGAGGTAGATAACTCCTCTGAACAGTAGATAACCCCAGAAGCTGATCTATAGCTACACAGCAGACTGATTTGACTTGCCAAACTATATACAAGGCTATGGAGCTCTGTAAAGATTAAACCTGTTACAAGCCATTTTTTCAAAGAGTCTACAGTTATAGTTCAAGGTAGTTGAAACAATAAATATCTCCATAGTGAAGCTAATCTGCATCTGGAACAATAATAACTTAGCTCTGTTGACAGCATGAGTTTCTACTCTTTTGCACCTCACAGGAAAGGGTAGTTGTTTAAAAAAAAATCTGCAATCCATCAGTAAGTGAATGTGTTCATAGCATTGGCCTTGTTCTTTCCTGCTTTGGACCTTTTAAAACTGTCGTAGGAGTCACTGACGCAGAGAAATTCTTGTAGATGCCAGGGAAGCTAAAATATACAGTGTTACCAAAAGGTGTTTGTTTGGAGGGTTTGAATAAAGTGAACAATGTGATGTTTTTGGAAAGAGTTATTATGCTGGAAGAAGCCAGGGATTTCTAGCTCAAACTTGATTTTTCCATTTACCACTTCCTTTGCCCAAAGAAAGGTGACAAAACTGCATGAATCTCAGTCCTGAAGAAGAAAATGTACCGAGCTAAGATTGCTCAGGTGTGATATCACATGCTATCATTTAATAACTTCCACTTTACCATTTATGAAGCCCTTGTTTTTTCTGTTGCTGACCTTGAGACTCGCTTTTGATGAGTGTTTGTTTTGGGGAGAACTGGAAGAACATTTTAGTAGTTGCCCCTTTTAGCAGCTTCAGTAAATGCTGGATTTTTTTTTTCCCCAGACTTGAGTCAAGTTCTGCTTCTGGAAATGGAATTAACTTTTGAATAACTGTGTAACTGGGACTTAACTTCTGAAATTGCTTTTTTAAATGACCTTTTTGATTGAGTGTATTAGCATTTTGTCTAACTTCTTGGAGCTCTGTTCAAGACGTGCAATGATATCGTAAGAAAACAGATCGTGTCCAACTTCTGGTAAAATTCCTTGCCACACATCTCATCCTAAATATAATTTTTTTCAGTGTGAAGGATGGGGTCATTGCTGGTAGTGAATGATGAGTAGCATCAGACTGCAGTATTTTATTTAGCCCTAACTAAAAGTTTGCCAGTCTCTGCTGGTACTACATAAAGAAGTTCCCAAGTTACTGTTCACTTTCAAGCGAAATGGTTTTTCTCTGTTCAAGTTTGAAAACACAATGTGATGTGTAACTCCTGTATATTAGAAGTCAGTATTTCATCAGCAGAATGGCTTTTCCATTCATCAGTCATGTTGGAGACTGGCAATTCATCAGGGATGTTTCTCTTGCAGCACTTAACTCTACTGTCACCTGGACTATAGATCAAGATAGAGAAGAATGGTTCACAACCTGTCTTTATAATCTGCTGTAATTTTTTTCTACTGTTCTTTGTGAAAGGCTTTTAGAAACTGTATTAACATTTTTTGCAGAGATCTTCAGCACTTTACCATGCAAGTGTCTTGCAATCATTATCCTGTGACAACAGTCCTTATTACACAGCTGGGAAACTCAAGTGCAGAATTAATTGCTCAGGCTCACATAGGAAATTTTTGGCAGCAGTGGGACATACATTTCGTGAAGTTTAGCCTTAATCACTTTTCATTTACTTATCTACTCGACATAAGGAAAAAATTCTTCGCTGAAAGGGTCATTAGGCAATGGAGCAGGCTGCCCAGGGAGGTGGTTGACTCGTCTTCCCTGGAGGTGTTTAAGGTGCGGATGGATGAGGTACTGAGGGGCATGGTTTAGAGTTTGGTGGGAATTGTTGGACTCGGTGATCTGGTGGGTTTCTTCCAACCTGGTGATTCTATGATTCTATATTATATTCTTCCCTACATACATATATATAATATTCTTTCCTTTATGATTGATAACAGGAAGGGGATAGGGATACTTTCACCTTCCTCTGATGAAGATGGAGAATTCTGAACACTATCCTGTAGAAGCTTTTTGGATGATGTGATGGAGAGAGGTCAGTCTTGTGCCTATGGCAGGTATTCTGCCCTTCCCTATTGCCTGACGAAGTGTCCTAATACTTGTACTGGCAGCTTTGTCTAAAACAACTGATACTGCTGATTGCCCCATACTCAAAACCAGAACGCTCCAGAAATGGCTTGAGTCCCTCTTGCAGAGAGACCTTAGAGGGTCATTAAATACAGCAGAATAGGCAAGGATAACCAGGAGCTGAGAAGCAATTAGATTTACTGTATTTCCTCAGTTGTGGGAAATGTATTGGAAGAGGGGCAGTTTAGAGGCCTGGAAGATCATGACTTACATGGAGCATTATTCAGATAATGATTCTAGTTCTATGTGGCAGGGCAGCAGTCAGGGATGAGTGCCCCTCTGCACCCAGATGGCTCTATCAGTTCTAGAGGTCTTAGCACCTCAAATAATTATAGATCTTTCATCTAAAAGGTGGGTTAAAGGATAATGTGTGGAAATTATAGAAAACTAATAGCCATTGATTTCACCTGAAAGCCCAGCATTATGAACTATTAGAGAGAAGAAAGTTATACAAGAAGAAAATTGTCCATGGGGAGGCAGCTAGCAGGTTATAGATGGAGGAGGGAACAGGAGGAAGAAGATAAGTTTGAAGAATAATATGGATTGATATCCTTGTAGCAATAATAAAACTAAAAAATATAGAAGAAAGCTTGGGAAAGAAGCATGCATTACACAATCCTTACTCTACATGGGGGAAAAGCTGTTGAGATTTTTGTCTTACATGATAATTGTGCCTGTCGTATTAGTGACTGAAATGTATTTAAAGCAGAAGATGCTAAAGCTAGACATTTTAAAATTAAATAAAAAAAACTCTGATGAAACACTCTTGAACATATTGGCACTGCTATCTCTGACTAGTGCTGATTTTGAATACATCCTAGAGCAGAGATGAAATTCCTAAAGGCTGCAAAAAAGCAGTTACTATGTTAATATTTACAGCGTTTGCAATTAGGGTAATTTACAGGTTTGTCAGTCTAAATTAGTCCTGGGCAAAACAATGAAATATCTAATGTTGGGTAATTAATAATGCTATTATAATAGACTCATTTAGATGGGAAAGAATGGTAAACAATTCTTCTTGAACAAATGTGGGGTTTTAGATTAATTATAAATTTGGTTGGAATTTGTCATATTGTCAGTGTCATGTATATAAAAAGGTAGCACAGACATTTTGATTTAAAAGACTGGAGTGATACCGAATAAATATGGAACCTATTAAATGAAGAAAGACCTGGCTGATAAAATAAATGGAGACTCATAAGAGGAAAATTTTCTTCAAGGCAGACAAAACATTCTGTTGCTGTATTATGTCGTACCTTATCAGTGACTTGAAAGAAATACAGGACTGATACAATTTGTAATTCATACAAAAAGTGGGGAAAGAGAATGGTGAATTCTGAGCAGGAAACTCTCCAATGGAGAACAATCTGAATCACCTAAAACACATTTTGCAAGAAAATTAGCCTGTTTGGGGTCGACCAAATTGTAATCAGTTACACCTAGAAGTAAATAATACAGGTTTTAGTTTGGGAATATCTTTCACAAAGCTTTGATTTGATTTTGAGAATACCTATAGATAATCAGCTGTGTGTGGATTCTGGATGGGTTAGTTTTGGGTTTTGGATGTACGAACAAAGGAATAAGGTGAAAAGTAGGGGTTTTGTTATGACTGCGTTTGGCACCGACTCACAGTTCTGCTATCAGTAATGCAGGCAGGCGTGGATGAGCTGGGGTCAGAAAACATTTTTTGAGGAGTGGCTCCGTTATTGAAGGACATAGAGGATCACTTTGTCCTACTTCTGGTCTCAGTGCTGTTTTTTGTTTTGTCCTGTGTTTCAGGGGAAATGCATGAACAATCCATGGAATAGGGAGAGAAGCAAAAACTCTGGCATTTTTAGCCCCTCTTCACTGGATGATAAAGCTTTTATTTTGAGGTTTTTTTTTATGGGGGTGGGGGGTGGCTTTTTTTCCCCTCCATTCTTTTAGTATCCTTTTCTTTGAGCAGTGAACTGGCTTCAGCAATGAGGATAAGGTGGTGCCACAGCCTTGGCATGGGGCACCTGCAGTGGATGCAATGAGCCTCAGGACAAGGACACATGCCAACTGCTGCACAGCTGTGTGCACAGCTCCTTCCCATCTGCTGTTTTAAAGTAAAGACAGTTAAGGGTTAAGAAGTGGACTGATAGCCAGCCTTGCTTTCACCTTTCCTCAAGCCTGCTTCTGCCTTTGAGCAGCCCTGCTTGCTGCCAGAAAGCTAACCCAAACTGTCCATACAGCAATGCAGGGCTCAGAGCCTTCCAGAGCAGCCAGACCCATCCCATTGTATTTTAATTTGGGAAACTGTCTTTGTACTTTAGTTTTGGGAAGTGACATCTCTGATCCTGTAAAATGTGTTGGCATCTCAATTGTTACTGCTCATGCTGAACCAAGGGAACTAGTGGTTGTGAATGTGACCACATGGTGCCTGGAAGAGTAAGTCCTTCATTACCTTTCAGTCTAATGAAGTCAGCTCTTGTGTTTCTGTGAGCTCTTTTATTCCAGCAGAATGACAGAATCATCCAATTAACTTTACCAAAGGGCTTTTTTATTGAGGTTCAGGGGAAGAGGAAACACGGGCAGACATCTGTCTGCTGTATCATCTCTAATTGTGTTTACTGTCCCCGTCAAGGAGGGTGGGAGGTAATTCCTTTTCTGATATTCACCTTTCAAATTTTTTTTGAGTTAAGGGGCAAAATAAAGGTCAAATAACTCACTGTTGTAAAACCAAATAGGACTGTAATGTCCTAACTCTTCAGAGTTGGAGAAAGAAGGAGTGGAACTCAGGAGTGTTTAATGACTTTCACTTAAATTCAGAAGCGTTTTGAAAAACTGCTTAGCTTGAGCGCATTTGTATTCCAGAAAGGTTTTTGTTTTCAGACTGTTCTGAAAAATGAATATAAGTTCACCTGAGCAAGAGCGAGAGATTTTTCAGGGAAGGCATCCTTTTTATCCCCAGGAAAGCACCCAGTGCTGGAGCACCCTGGCAGGGCAGCAGAGGAGGCGGCTGTAAAGAGGTGCTGCAGCATGGTCATCACCACTGCCCGGCTTTCCCTGCCTCTGACACCTTTTCCATTCATGATCAGGGTCTTCTCAGCACAGCTTGTCCTTTTTTCTGGCCTCATTGCCTGGCAGGACACTTCAGTTAAGTGGTCCTTAAATTCTAGATTGGGAGTAGAAAGGGCTTCTTAGAGTAGATTTATAAAATACAGGGATCATACTTTCAGTATAAAGGCTGGGAAAGAAAACAAGATTAGGAAAATTTCTTTTTGTGAGAAGTGACAGGTCTAAGATGGATGGTGTGTGCATGATGAGAGACTAGTTTGTGGTGAAACATGAATACTTTGGTCTCTTAGCTCATTGCATTGGATATTATCATATGGTTGTGACTAAACAGCACGCCTTAATAATTATTTTAAATTTTAATGAAGAATTGTGAGTCCGGTAAGAAAACAGGATCATAGAATATCTCAAGTTGGAAGGTACCCATAAGGATCATCGAGTCCGAAGTCCCTGCTTCTCACAGAACTACCTAAAACTAAACATATGTCTAAGAGCATTGTCCAGGTGCTTTCTGATTTCTGGCAGGCTTGGGGGCACAACAACTTCTCTAGGGAGCCTGTTCCAGTGGCCAAGCAGTCTCTCAATGAAGAACCCTTTCCTAATGTCCAGCCTGAACTTCGCCTGACACAGCCTCATCCTATTCCCTCATGTCCTATCACTGGTCACTAGAGAGGAGATGAGGACCTCCCCTTCCACTGTCCACCTCGAGGAATTTTTAGGCTGTGATGGAATCCCCCGTCAGCCTCCTTTTCTCCAAGGTGAAAAAATTAAGCAACCTCAACCACTCCTCATAAGTCTTGCACTCAAGGCTTTTCACCATCTTGGTCACTCTCCTCTGGACACACTCTAGTAGTTTGTTGTCCTTCTTATTCCGAGGCACCCAAAACTGCGGGTAGCACTTGAAGTGGGACAGCACAGGTACGGTGTTGAGGTGGACAGTCACCGCCCTCGACCTGAGGAGATGGTTTGCCCATTTGAATGCTGGGGCACACTTGATACATATCCAATTTGCTATCAACCCAACCACCCAGATCTCTTTCCACGGAGCTTCTCTGTAGACTCTCATCCCCTGATTTGTATGTGTAACTGGGATTACCCTGTCCCAGGTGGAAAATCCAGCACTTGCTCTTGTTAAATTTTGTAACATTAGTGATTGTGCATCTCTCTGAATGGAATGATGTCTGGCTGGTATTGAAAGGGCAGTGGTTGGATGGAGGGACAGAACTGATATGGTGTCCCCAGGCTCAGTTGTTGCTAGCCTTTGCTACTAAGAATGAGATGAAAAATAAAAGCATGCTAACCAAATTTGTTGATGTTGCAGAAAGGAGTTTTCTTTGTCATGGGAAAGTTCCTTTATGTAAGAAGACCCAGATGACCTTCAGGATGGATATTTCTTAGCTGTGCAAGATGCAGTGCAGCATTATTCACTTGGGATATGCCTCCAAGTAAAATGACAGGGGCAACTTTGAGGATGTTATATCTTGAGTTGAAATCTTCCAGAACTGCCCAGCTTGGGGCAAGTGCAAAGCTATCACTTTCCATTTCATTAAAAAAATTGAAAATAAGTCTGCTAGATGCCAAGCACTGTAAGACATGTCTTATTTTGTTGCTTTATTTTCAACAGTGGCCATTTCTGGATGTATTTTAGGAGCCTGCCTAAGATCATTTGGTGTATACAACAGAGCAGTGTCTCTCCATGGCCCCTAGCTGAGGATCCTTTTCTACTCTGGAGCATGAAAACTGATAATATCTTACAGCATTTTAGAATATATTTACTCAGTGTGATGTAAGGTAACCAATTTACCCTTAGATGAGCGAAGTGAACTAGAAACAGGACATCAGATGTGGCACAGGTCTTTGCTTGGTTGCTTAACCTGACCCGGAGCATGTTGCTGTAGGCTGAGAGTAGGGTTGCAGTGGCACTATTACCAAACCGTATTCCTACTGCACTGCTCTCTGCAGAAGTATGATCAGGAGGTGATATTTCTCTCCAGCGTAACCAGCTGAAAGGTTTAAGGAATCTGAGGTTAGGCACAGAGCTCAAATATCTAATATATGCTCTGCATAAAGCTAATGCATGGAATGTTTTGTTATTGCTTGTTTGGGTTTTTTCTTGTTAATTATGTGAACAATCTTCTTTCTTACAGGAACTTTTCAGTTTGTTTGACTAGACTGTATTTGTGCATTGATTTGTATAGAACTTGCATTGCATGTCTGGATTCTTTATTTCCAAAAGGCCAGTTACCCAGTCAGGGTCAAATGAGCTATATCACCATGTGCATTTATTTGGTGTTCTTCATATTCCTGCTCATTCTCACCTTACTTCTTTTCCTGGACTGATGCAAACTGCTGTACAAGGGTTATGAATGTGAGAAATCAGGATGTGATACTTTTTTCTTTTTTTCTTTTTTTCTGCTGCAGCTCAGCTGAGGAAATAATTATCTTTCCAAAGTGCACGTGGGAGTTTTGTGCCCACCTGCCTGTCATAGCTTCAGGAAATGAGCCCCAAAAACATGAAGAGGCTGATGATCCATCTAGCTGTGTAACCTGCCTCTGGCACCACTGCCAGAGCTGTCATGCCAAGTCTGCATAGGATGGCAGGGTTTATTCCACAGCAAAGATTCTTCCGCATTCCCAGCAGAAGCATGAAAATTAACAGTACCTTACGACTTTTTGTATACACTGTGATAACTGCTGCCGCTGATTTTCCTCATAGAAGTGCCTAATCATCTTTTAAAACTCAAAATCTATTAGCCTCAAATAATATTCCAAGGAAGCAGTCCTGGTGTATTTCCTCAAACAAATTACAGGTATTTATCCACTTTGGTGGGTGTAACCTGTGCATAATCAACATGTGGAGCAGCTGGGGAAGAATTCAATGTAGTAATTTCCTTTAATTTGGTAGTAGACATATGTGTATTTAACCGTGTGCCTCTGGTGCTCCAACAATTAATTAATTCATCTGCCTGGCACGGTGGAGAGAAAGCAACTGGTTGTGATTGCAATAAATAAAAATATCCTGCTGCTTCTGCTTGGAATTAGAGAACAATTTGCTTTGTGTCTGACTTGAACAAACAAGGGAATGCTGATGTTACTTGACAAATTATTGCTTGTCCTTTTACAATTCTAGAATTGGCTTAGTGCATGAGGATACCACAGGCTTTTAGAAGTGTCTTGTATCAGCGCATCATTTTAACCAAACAAGTATGCAGAAAAGATGAAACATTAAGAGTAGTGCCAGAATGATGTCCTTCTCTTAGCTGTACAAATGTCATAGCTTGTCACTTTAGGAAAAAAATATAATGAAATTACATCCCAGAAACAGTCCTAAATTACAGTAGTAGTGGCAGGTTTGTATTATGCTTAAAAAGAACTTGAATATAATCTTACTCCCAAATTGCAGGCAGTGGATTTGGCAGTAGATGTCTTTAAATTGCAATATAAAAGAAGGTGCTGTTGTGCTACTTGGTTGGTTCCCAGATTACATAGTCTTGAAGAGAACAAAGTATGAGTAGTCTGAGATGATTTACAGATAATATTTTAGTAAAGTTAATAAGCTTTTATAAAAAAAATACTACTCTGGGACTACTTACCCATGATGAAAGTGCTATTTGCTTATTAATTTACTTACAGCGTGGTTATTATTTCAGGTCTCAGTCAAGGGATTGTGCCTTGTTATTCTTGAGAAGGACTCAGCAGGAGGTGGTTGGTGTGCCAGAGGAATTAGAGTGGGAATAAAGGGAATATAGTCCTCATGGCAGAATAAATATGTAATGTGAAATGAGTTTTTGAGATCACACACAAAATCCATGATGGAGCTGGGAGTCAAATCTGAGGCTCAGGCCATTATATTAAGCATGATACACTACTTTTTTCTTCCCTTATGGGTAGTGCCAGGAGTCTGGTTTTGCTTTTCATACCCGTTACTTCAGTTCAAATTGATTTATCTTTTCAAAAATGCCCCCTTGAGGGCAACTGCTCCCCTAATTCAGTTGCAAAAGGGCAGATATATCTTTTATATATCATATTCCACGCTGCCAAAAATAAATGTGCAGGTGTAAAATTGTGTTGTCTCTTCCCAGACATCTCTGTACTGCACAGAGTAACACAAAGCAGAATTCATCAGCTCTCCAGGGCTGTGCTGGCACATGTTTGTGCCCCTCCTAGTAAGTCACACTATTTGTGTCCACCTCCTAGACCAAGTACCACTTGCCTTTTAGTTTAGAAACCTTCCCAGATGAGGGAATATGGTCTCTGCTAGCCCTTCTGCAATTCCCACAGAACAGGACCCATTCCATCTCTGTCCTGTCTCAGGTGGAAAGAGAAGCCAGTACAAAGTGCACATGAACGAGACAGAAGTGGTTATGAGAAGTGGGATCCTGTGTTATGGAAAGAGCAGCTATTTGGCCATTGTGCTGCTTGCAGGTGCTTTGGAGATGTGGTTAAACATTGTTTTGAAAATGGAGTTAACTGCATATGTATTTTAAACTCAGCTGGCCGTTTTTAGCTGGATTCACACAAGCCCTTCACTGATCCAAAGGAGGGCATACGAACCTGTGAGGCCTTCTTTCATGTCTTTCATCTAAGTCATCCTAGTAATTCATACTGGTTTTCCCTACACTGACACCCACAGCGATAATGTCCGTAACTCACTAGACTGACACGCATCAGCTGGCACCTTCACAGGCAGAAGTTGCTGTCTGCTCCATACCTCCTGGTTTATGCAGCATAATTGGGAAGGGAGGAGCAGGACTTGAAACTCAGCGACATGCCATACCCCTGGGCATAAATGCCATGGCCTTTGCTTACATGTTCCCTGGAGACTGGACACCTACTATTGCCTTTTGCCAGGAACAGGGCCCTTCGTTCATGAGAAATGCCCCCAGCTGAAAAGGCAGCCTCATACCCACAGAAGGACTTTGTACATCCAGAAGGAAATTAACTCTACAGATAACCTAGGCACAGCCAAATCCCACAGAGGTTTGGGGTCAGCTTCTATTAGTTATATGTGAGAGTTTTATCTTTGTTTCCTTTTATTGTTTGTTTTTTCTGGATCTTTATCCCCCCTCACTAGGCGAGCCCGCACAGAAGGGCAGTGTTGTGCACAAATATTTATACCAGCTGGAAAGCCAGTACAGCTCCCAAAAGACACGCAGCTGTTCAAAAGGTTGTACTTCAGCTCAGGGATGTGGTAATTAACAGGAACGTCTTCAATCTAAAACGGTTTCTCTATTTATGAGACTGGAGTTGCAATCCCACAGTTGTCGCTGTGGCCAGTATCATAGAGACTTGTCAGGCACTTGGGAACTTGTGCACTGTGCTGTGTCACATCATGAAATGGAGATTTAAGTACTATGAGCACTTAAATTCAGGAGGAAGACCTTGGGCATTGTATTTCCTTAATGACTACCATTCATTACGTTAAATTCATTGCCAGTCATCTTTCAGTTGTCCAGGGGAGGTAGATGGATGTGTGGCAAATGAAAGCAGTAAAGGAAATCCTGCATTACATGTGTAATAATAAAATGTATACACACATGTTGAAATTTTGTGACATTTTAGGGTGTCTGTAAGAGCAAGGGGCAGCATAGAGCCCAGAGAGGTGGCTTGCATGCATCTACATGTCAGTGCAGGCGGGTGCTGGGGAAGGTGAGGTCTGGCTAATCCACCACTTGCATAAACAGGAGTTGACTGTGTTAAGACAAGCTCAGAGATCCTGGTGGCCCAAGCTGAACTCAATTAATGGTATTTTTTCTTTTTTTCTTCCTTCTTCTCTCCTCCTCAGGTGGAAGACAGCTATTCTGGCGGCAGCCCTTCAAAAGGCCTTTTCTCAAAAGGGCTCCAGAATCGACCTTCCAGCCCTGTTTCTGCCCCTGTGAGGTCCAAACATAGCCCTGGCTCACCCAAAACAGTGTTCCCCTTCCCTTACCAGGAGTCTCCCCCACGCTCCCCACGCCGAATGAGCTTCAGTGGGATCTTCAGGTCCTCCTCCAAAGAGTCCTCCCCCAATTCTAACCCGTCTACCTCTCCTGGGGGCATCAAGTTTTTCTCCAGATCAAGAAAAAGTAAGAAATTGCTCATGTTATTTCAGGAAGATACACAGTACCTCTGGGCTTGGCCCATTCTTTACCTGTGAAGTAAGTGCAGATGAGGCATGTGCTAATTGTTTGTTATCACTTTCACTGACCATGTGTTTTGGGTTTCTGATGTGCTAGCCATTAGGGTATGACCTCTGCAGGGCCACGGACACCTACACAGGGCTGAGGAGGGGCATCAGGTTTCAAAGCTTTGCTTAGGAATCCTGTGTTCATGTTTTCTGGATGTTTTCACTGGTGTTGATTGGGCATCAGCACCAGGATGGAGAACAGCCGGAGATGTTCATGCTGGAGGTGGTGGAGGTGGGCACAGAAAGAACATCATCCTGTGAGCTGAGGGAGACTTGCTTTTGTAGACTCCATGGAGAATTTAATCTTTTTTTTTTAAATTAATGTTCCTTTGCCGTATTGTAGGAGGGGAAAGAGACCTTTATTGGATAGAAGTAAATAATATGTGTTTCCAGTCAAATGACTGTTACGAGAGTGTTTGAATATGCCAGAACATGAAAGGCACCATAGATTTCCATGGTTCAGAGCACTTATCTGCTTTATTTCAGACATGAATTTTACCTTTTCAGCAGCCTATGGGCTAGCACACCATTAAGGCTCAGAAATGAGCAGGACTGAGAAAAGGCTTCAATTTTAAGACTTTATTTCTGAATAAACAAGCCTGGTCTACCCAAAGGGTTAGGGTCTGTCAGAAGGGAACAGTTGCAGGGGAAAGAGAGGAATAGTATCTTGCCACTGAGGGTGCTGGATTGTCAGACCACAGCAAAATTTCCTTCTGTGAACAGAAGAAATAACTCGATGATAAGTTGTTGTCAAATCTTCTGTGACAACGTGGGTACAGAATTAGTGTTTCACATATCTGTATTGGGCCCTGTGTGTCCTGTTACATACTGATAGCTTTCAGGGACTTTTAATAGTACCTATCACCTTCTGGTTTTAATTCATAATTTACCTTAAAAACATTGGGTTTAATCAGAACAGTTAATTTCATTGTGGCATTTGTGCACAAGAACACACCTATACAAACCCGTATAGAATTTTCCTTTATGTTTATCAGAAGTTTTGCTGCACCTTAATTGAAAAGGTATCTTTCCCAGTTCTTGGCTCTCTAAAACACTTTCAGGAGATTTAAAAGTAGGAGAGTCAGTGTTTCTGAAGGACTGCCAGTAGACTCCAAGCATCATTTCTATTCAAGGGCACTTGTGCTTCTCTACTTGAAGTTCAAATATGCATTTTATGCTCCCCTCTTTTTCAAGCTTTACAATAACTGAAGTCCATTTAAGTTCTTTTTGCTGTTCTACATAGGTTTAAATATTGCATAGGCAATATGCCACTGACTTGAGTATGCAGAGAAAGGCTTGAGGCAGCATGAATAACAGCAATATACGCTGCATAGCAAAGCCATCTGGTGACTTTTTAAGCGAGTTATCCAAGCAAACAGCACTATTTAAGTCCTAGCTAGGTATCACAGAATATTAAATAAAGGAACCTTCCAGTAGTCAGCAAAATCCTTTCAATAAGGTCACCTCACTGTCGCAGGAATAGGCTTGGAACAGGGCTGTGCTATTTTTGAGCTAACAGAAGATACCCATGACCCTGCTGCTTCAGAGAGGATTTCAGGAGTTGCACTGGGCTTGGGTCTTTTGTTTTTCAGGCAGGAGGGAAAACCTTTTGGAAAGGATGTGAGAATTAAAATTGGTGTTTAAATTGATATCTCTTCCCATTCTGCAGCTTTTTGTGAAACAGATAATTTCTTCTGTATTGTTTACCTTTATATAGAGAGATTAATACAGATACATACTCTTCTGTACCATGTTATAGTTGATTTTGTTCAGAATGTGCTAAGCAGGGATCAGTAATGAATTGTACTTTGAAAGTTTAATGTATTTAATTAAGTTTTATTGAATTCTATTTAACAAAACCTTTTCAGGACTTCAGAAAATGTATGGATTAGCTTTTCTGTTGTATTATGTAATTTTTCACAAGCAAAACCTTTGCATTCTGCTACTCTGCAAACATAGAATAAATCTATGCATTACAGAACACTAAGTTAATTGGTTATGTCCCGTTCGAAACAAAGTCTCTGTGGCTTGAACAGCATTTCCTGAGCAGCCGACTTCTCAGAGACTCCTCAGACTGTGTATCTCAGACCTTTGCCCAGATGCTCTGCTGAAGAGCTCTGAGAAGAGCTATAACAACACACAGCTCTACGTTTCTGAAGGTACATTAATGCCTCACTGCTCAAAATTGTCACAGCCTACCTGATTAAAATCCCATTTGCTCAAGCAGATTGGGACACCTTTGTTAAAAGCAAATGGGACCTAGTTGGCTTTATGACTTCTGAAGCCATGAGTCCTTTGGAATCAGATGGACTTGCTGTGCTTTCCTGCCTTAACAGCTCATTGGCCACTGGTGCTGGGTTAATGAACTGCGTGCTGGGCTGTGCTAGGAGAAGTGTTTCCAGGAGGTTAATGGAGGTGATGCTCCCCTTCTGCTCAGCAGTGCTGAGTCAGAGATGTAGTGCTGGTCCCAGTACAAGAGAGAGAGGGTTATGCTAGTCCAGCAAAGGACCACAGTACTGGTCAGGGACTGGGGCATGTGGTCTAGTGGGAAGAAGAAGGAGGAAAAGACATTTTCCTATCTTCAGTTACCTAACAGGGTTATGGAGAAGGCAGTGCTGGGCATCTCAGGGATGGTCAGCAAAAGGGAGAAGGGCTTTGAGGGAAACTCCAGGAAGATGCAAGGAAACTGGTTTTGATTGGCCTTATACAGCATCAGAGCAGAGGTTAAAAGAGACTGTGAAATTGCTGCCCTTGCAGATTTTAATTATTTGACTGGGCAAGGCTCTGAGCACCCCAATTTAAAGTTGAAGCCCTTCTTTGAGCAGATATTGGATCAGTGACCTCCTGAGGTCCCTGTCAACCTCTTCTGTTCTTTGAAACTCTGCACTGGAACCTTCCTTTCGGTTTTATAGCAAATCAGCGCTTTGTTCGGGCAATCTGCAATTAAAAGGAAAGCACAAGGCAAAAGTTCACAGAGTTTGGGGTTTTTTATCCTCCACTTTATCTGAACAAGTCCATGCTACGCTCCTTCCCCTATCATCGTGGAACAGTATGTGGGGGAAGTATATGCTGTCTTTGTTTTAAATAACATAGCCTGTCTTCCTTCCACTTCCTCCTCCCACGCATTGTTAAAAACACAGACTAACCTGTTACTCCGCATATTCCTTGTTTTTCTTGGAAGCAATTTCCTCCTAGCTTGTTTTTATTTTAAAGGGTATGTGTGGTATTCACAGTGCTTTCTTTCCCATGTAGTTGCTCTTTTCCCAGCTGAGTTACTTTGCCTCTGAATGTATGCAGCTTAGGAAGGACATTATTGGATAGGGTAGGATAATATTAAAACACAAAGTGATTTGCAGACATGTGGCTAAAAACATTTTCCGCTTAAGGCTAGGAATTTAAAGCTTTTGCTCAGCATTAATATTGTATCTCTTGTTTTGGCAATAGCAAAAAACTTATTCTTGTGTCTTTTCCCTTTTGTTACCCCAGTTCAGCGTCTGGTCATAACCCCATGGCTCTGATCTGACAAAAGATTTGCCTTGAAAGGAAAAATACCTTCTCACAACGTATACTTGGCTGCCAGTCACTTCAGGTATTTTGTAAGTACAGCTTTGAAACAGTAAACTGCTGGTTGGGGCTTCATATCCAGCGTCCCACCTTTGAAAAGGCAACAAATTCACCTCAGGCCACTCCTGGCAGAGACTCTGCAGGGACCTTTTCTGGCTGTGGTATGTGCTTGGCCACCAGTGGAGCCTCTTTGGTTTGAGAAGTTCACCATGGAAGTGTCGAAGACAGCTCTTTGCCTTTTGGGTTTCTGTGCAGGTGCTTTGAAATTTAATTCTCATCTTTTCAGTATCTTTTTATATGAGAATTTTTTTACACAGCACTGTTAGACTAGTAGTTGAAAACTGAACATGCATTCGGGATAAGTTAAGCTTGCTTTTGAGGTGGTGCAGGTAACTTGCCAATGGTGCTTCCCCACACTGTGACGCTTGGTAGATACAGTTCCACCCAGTGCTGCTCATCTTATGCCTCCCAAAGCCAGGAGCCCAAGCAGAGGCTTGATTTTATGAGATGTGGTGCTCACGACCAGGTTTAACCCATCAGTATGGGCACGTGAGCAGCTGTGGATCATTGAGTAATTACATTTTCAGTATATGTTGATGACTGGATATGAGTAAATTAGAGTGGCCTGTAGCTAGCAGGAGGCTTCTACAGAGCTGATGCCAATTTCCTAGATGTTTTTCAGGGGCAACAGAAGCAAAGGATGAGTGAAGAGGCAAAAGCTGAAGTTTGAGGTGCTGTGAAGAATGACTTCAAAATTATCATTGTGGAACTGCTTCTCAGTTTGTCTTAGGTTTTCTCAAAACTGCTCTCATGAGGAACAGCTTGGAACCTGATGCTCTGAGATGTTGTTGAATCTTGGCTGCGATAGGAGTACATTTCTCTTGTGTGCCAGTTTGCATGAGCAGGTGTAATGCTAAGAGAAAGAAGTGTCACTCTCACTTACTCTCAGTAAAGGAAACCGAGGTGGTCCAAAATAAGCATGAGAAGGTGATCTACACTGCAGGGAAACACAATTCAGATTGCACATTTCCGTGATCTTGCATGAACAGTCCTTTCAGAGCCAATACATACACAAATAAATGAGGAGAGCTTTGTTTTACTGAGTGGAAAGTATGGAGTTACCCCTGCAGGAAGACAGAAATCAAGTACTCTGAATATTTCGTTAGAACTAGATGGTTTTATGAAATTCATGTTGTTAAAATGTTGGTTTTTCCATGAGGCCAAATGTCCTATTTGAAGGATAGCAGGGCATTTTCCAATCCTGCTTCCTCTTCCAAAAACATCAGTTCAAGTGACAGCAACACTCATGACGCATTGATGGTGCTGCCAGTTTTAACAGCAAAGGAAATCAGTTAAAAGATTTCCATTGACCTAAAGCTTTGGGTTGTGGTGGATGGGATCCAAAGATAAATTTAGTTCAGAATTAAGGTTGTTTTCAGAACTTTGCATCAAAATTAGGCAGCTTTCAAACACCTTGAAGCTGGTGGTCAGATTTGTATCACAGTGAATTTGCATTATATTTGAGGAAAGAAGTGGTTTTCGATGTGAAGTTTTAATTTTCTGCCTACTCTTAGTAATTTTTGTCCTCCTGAAATCCAATACTACGAACTGTGGTTAAGGAGGGCTCCTGGTGCTCCAGTAATAAAGGATCAAATTGTATTTTTTTAAAGAAGACTTTGAGATGCAACACAGAAAGCTTTTCATGTGTTTTTCTCATTCAAATAATTTATTTTCTTTGTGGTTAGAATACGTCCTCTATAAATACTTATAACTATACAAGTTTTTACCCATAGATGGAGCAAGAAGCTCTCATTTGCAATACCTCTGAGAAAAAATGGGGAAAACCCTGCGGGGTTTCACTCTGTCACATTCAGCTCTTCTCCCTTGGAGGCTGCCTGACTGTGGCTGACCTATGCTGAAGCTTTTCATCAAGCTTTAAATTGAAATTATTTTCTCCCCAAGATTTTCTTCCATGTTCATGACACTTGGGTAACAACTTGCAGTGAAGCGGGCTTTAGTCTGAGACAGGCTGTTGTGGAGGTTCAGCATTTCATGTTCTGTGTGCTCAAGCTATTTCCCACTGTTACTCTGTAGAAATGCTTTCCAGTGCCACTTGGTGCCATGTGATGGAATGTCTTCCCTCGTGTCAGCTGCTGGAGTCTGTATTTGGATTTTCCTTTGCTAATTTGATAAATTCATCCCATAGTGTAGGACCTTACCAGCCTTCAGATACAACTGTAGAGAAACATCAGTTATAAGCTGCATCAGGATACCAGATAATTGAGGCCACTATAATATTCAGCTTTTCATCTGCATTCACAGTTCCCCTGCTTTCTGTAGGGTGGGATGCCAGAAAAAAAGTCCATGGGTAAGCTTTGATTTCTGGCTGTAACTACCCTCACTGTTCGGGATGAGAGGAGCAGTCTGGGGAAAGAGGGGGCTACTTGGTCCATGTTCACCTTGGGAGGGTGGTGTAGGGTCTGCCACTTCCATCTCATAAAACGCAGGAAAGGAGCAGAGCCAATTGCCTTGCTTTATTTTTCCAGTACCGCTGTGAAAAAACATGTAATCCTAATTTTTCAAACTTGCTTTGCCTGCAGAGGCAGACAGAGGGACTGACACTGTTCATTTTGGTCTCATATACCCTAGGAAAATGACATTTTACAGACAACATGTGTGAGTACAGCTGCAGCCGAGCTGATGCCACATACAGATATGCACGGCCTAGTGTTTTGCACATTCAGTATCATTTCTCCTGCCGATTACTGACATCTGCTGTCACCAGCAGCAGATTTTTCTGGTTACAATATGCCTGTAGTGATTGGTCATAGTTTATTTGGAGAGATCTTTAAATGTGCTTCCCATTTCACCTTAGCTTCCCATGATCACTGCTGTCTGCATAGGTGGAATATATCCAGTATTCTGTTTTATTCTTTACTCCTCCTAGCCAGAAGGATTTTTCCAGCAGCTAGTATGGCTTCACCAAGGGCAAGTCTTGCCTAACCAACCTAGTGGCTTTCTATGATGACTGAATCTAGTGACTGCATCAGTGAACAAGGGAAGAACTGTAGATGTCATCTGTCTGGACTTCCATAAGGCCTTTGACGTGGTTCCCCACAACATCCTTCTCTCTAAATTGGAGGGATATGGATTTGGTGGGTGGACTGCTTGGTGGATCAGGAATTGGTTGAATGGTTGCATCTGGAGTCTAGTGGTCAATGTCCCGATGGAGATCAGTGACAAGTAATGTCTCTCAGGGGCCCATATTGGGACCAGTGCTGTTTAATGTCTGTGACATTAATCGGTGACAAAAACAGTGGGATTGAGTGCACCCTCAGCAAGTTTGCAGATGACACCAAGCTGAGTGGAGATGGGTTGCCATCCAGATGGAGCTGGACAAGCTTGGGAAGTGGGCCCATGTGAACCTCATGAAGTTGAACAAGGCCAGGTGCAAGGTCCTGTACCTGGGCTGGGGCAATCCTAGGTTTCAGTACAGGCTGGGAGACTTCCTATGCACCTGATTATCACTACATCTAGTAGTGACTGAATAATATGAGGAGAAAATATATGACTTTTTTTTGTGTGATGCCTTCAGAGGCCCTTCTAGTCTCCTGCACTAGCAGTAGCGTGAGAATGACCTTTCACATTTGATATTGGCTAGGAACCATGAGTGATTTGGTAAAGTGCCCTTGGCAGAGGTGGTAGAAGAAAAGCTTATATAGAAAGAAGCATGACTTAGAAGGCTGAGAGCTCTGAACACACAGTTCAACTTCTGTTACAGTAAAAGTAATTTTTTTTTTCCTATGGACTGAAAGGAAGATGTTTTTCTCCTGTTTCTAGTATTCTTTTTGTATGTGAAGTAGGCATGGGCAGACTGAACTGATGTAAACCATCATATGAGTTCCCAGCATCCACTTCAACACAATTTCACTTCCAGCAGTCACTGGCAGGGCTGTGAATCTGACATGAAAAGCCCATAGCAATCCGTCCTGATTCGATCAGATTGTGGAGCACTTGTGTAGTAACATCAGCTGTGAAGTTGTCATTGGCCCTTGTGATGCATACAGCAAATTCAAATCCTTATTGTTTTTACTGAGACAAAAGGATGTGGAAAAGCACAGAAGATCTTTTATAGTATAAAGATCAAATAATGTTTCTTTTGACAAAGCAAAGAAGAATAAAGATGTCACTTTTTAAAATTAATTGGATTAGGATTTTCTAGCCCAGTGACTCAAATATTTGACTTAAATTGATTTGGATTTTATTTTGCTTAAAATTATCAGCATATCAGCTAGAAGAGGCTAGAAGTTGTGTTCTTAATTTAAAATAAAAAGGGGACAGGCAAGGTGTTCTATTCATGACAGAAAATGTCTTGGGTCTAATTCATTGACCTATTGGTTCTCAACCATCAGAAGCTTTAGAGAAATTAGTTTGAATAATATACCCTTAATGGGACAATATGCATATCAGGAGCCAATAATTATTACTACAGGTGCTTTGATAATCCAGTAAAGCTTCCCTGGAACAGTGTGTTATGTAATGAAGGATGACACCTTGCAGAGGACCCAATTCAGGTTCATAGAAGCATTTTACTAGTTACAAGCACACTTACGCATCTTAGCTGTAGGTCCATGTTCTCCAGAGTTTGCACAATTTTTTGGATTTGCAGGATGGGAGTTGTAAAATGCTTGGAAGCCCTGTCTGTGCTTTGCCAGCCAGTACATGAAAGCATTTGTGCTGCTAAGTGGGTGTGTGTGAATGCTCTATAAATTAAAGTGCAAAGGATGAGGCAGCAAGATAAAGATCCGTGATGGGTACAGAACAAAGCTGTGATAAGTAAAAGTGTAGTTGGGAGTGTAATTCTGAGAATAAAATAACATCCTGAAGAGTGACCTTTCTGAAGGGAAGATTGTAGCCTGTAGAGTCACCTGTACACTATGAACACTAATTCTTTGGTCTATTTTCTGGACCAAAGATCATGAACTAAGTGATTTATGGCAATTCCAAAACCACTGACCCAGCACTGAGCTTGCAAAGATTCCTGTGGGATCTGTAGGACGGATCAATTGACTAACTGTCCCCCTGCCACCGCCCAAGGCAGTCTGGTTCCAGCATGGGGCATTAAATGTTTAATGAAATCAAAATAGGATCTTCCTTATTTCAGTTCTAAAATAAAACATGGTTTGTGGATTTTTTTAAAATTTTGTTCGTTTTTTTTTAAAGAAGGCTTTTTTTTTAACTCCAGGGGCTTTCTGCTACGCTTTTTCTGTCGCAGTTCACCCAGTGTTTGAAGGCTCTTCTCCATCTTTAAAAATTTCTTTAGATTATAGGGAAAAATGAACTGTATGTACTTCATATGCAAAACAAATACTTGGCACCTCTGATGACCAACCATCAAAACACCTCAGTTTCTTAGTTCAGTTATTTTGAAGATTGCCTCAGGGTTCCTATAAGCACAATTTATTGGTAGGCAACTGTTTGCAACACGGTTTCTTTGTAGCTTGCTTTTCACAGCACCTCCTGCTGCTCGTGGCTTTCAGAGCCTGAAATGTAAGAGCAGCTTTGAAATCCCCACACAGGCGTGTGACACAGGGACTGTGGTGACAAGTGCATGTAGGTAGCTACGTGAAACAGTGCTGCATTGCGTGAGCCCAAACTGCATCTCCTTGGGAGCTCCTATATGACTGTGAGACATAGGTGCCCTCCTGTGGGCATCCTGCTGCTCCTCCTTGCTGTGTGGAGAGCCTGGGATTGCCTTGCCTGTCTGGAGATGCATTGGTTTAAGTTTTAAGCAGGATGCTAAGTACTTTTTATCATGCTTTTTTTTTTTTTTTAACTTCTAAATCCATTCAAACAGCAGGGGCTAAAAGCATCCCTCCCTCCAACATGTGTAACAATAATTTCAGCAGTTGCTGAGGAAACCAGCTTCTCCTCTCCTTGCCCTGAGATGGTTTGCCATTGCCCTTCAGTCAGGATATGGCCCTCAATATCAAGACAGACATTTAGTTGCATTGACAAGTACACAGACCCTCACACAATTAATTTCTGATGGCAAAGGCATGTGAAGGTTAGCTGTTAATCACACGTTCTTCAATAAACATCATTATTTGGGAATCCTGAGTGTTTTGTTTCAGGGTCACTGTGAATGTGTCTGCTTCATCACCTGCCTGAGCAGGGCAGAAGGTTTGATGTCAGATTTGTTTGCTTAACCTTAATATAAGGTTTCCAGTCTTTCCAGGGATCTGTTTAATGGTGAGTGAACTGCACTTGGCAACCTGAGCTGTAAGTCCAACAGGATGATGCTGTTTGTAGTTATAGGGTTGCTCTAATTTCTTTCACAGGCTGACATGCCTCCCATAGCAGCAAGCAGCCAGAGGCCAAAACTAGCTGTCATTCATGCAGCTTAAAATAATTAAAATCTAAACTCTACAGTGGTAAGGACTTTCTGAAGAGGAGGTGAAAGAATTGCAGATGAACTAATGCTGAAATGAGAGCAGCTACAAGTGGCAGATAGTGTCTGGCTGTTTATTGTGTTTAGTGTCTATATTGAACACCTGCCTCCTTCGCTTTTGCTACAGGAGGGTTGGCCATGGTAGATGCATGGCAGCCACACCACCCTGAAGGATTTCTGAAAGACAAGAAGCACAAACAGCAACTGAAACACGAAGTCAAGAAATAAAAATAGGGTTTTAGCGCAAGAGTCTTCAGCAGCAGTGCTTGATTGCAATGCAGCACTGGTCTAGGCCTGTTGAGGAGAGCAAACTCCAAAAATGAATCAGTGTGAACATCTGGATGAGCAGATAGCTGATTTTTTTCATTTTTTTTAGACAAAAATATTGCTCTTTCCAGTGAAGCTAATTAAAATGTGGCTTCTGCCCATGCAAAGATCAAATTCTGTTGTATTGTGTATATTTAAACACATCTAATTTAGTACATTTGGCTTTCTCAGTGTGACAACAGGGGAAGATTTGAACATCGGGCTTTGAACACATGGAACAATTTCCCGACTTGGGTGTCTGAAGTTAACAGTACAGATCCTGGCTGGGACAACTAAGCCAGCTGAAGAGGGGAAAAAGGACCTTTCTTAACAATTGAAAAAAAAGAAAGAAAAAAACGAAATACTTAGGCTGATTTCAGTGATATTTGCTAGTCAGCCCTGTGAAGGTGGTGAGGAATAAGGAATGGTTTCCTGCATGGGGATCCAAGTTATAGTGTTGGGTTTATCCTTCAAAGCTAGAGGAAAGCCCTTACTTATAATACAATCAAAGGCACTCTTGTTGACAAGAGTCTAATTATGACCCTTCCCTCCTTCCCTCCTTAAAAACATAAATAGTAAGTAATGAGGATTATCGCCCATCTGACATCTTGTAGATTCGCTGGCGTTCGCAGAAAGCTTTCAAGCAAATGGTGGGGATTAGCACAAACCAGTTTGTACAGCTGTCTAGGTTTTGTTGGATCAGAAGCCCAGTCTGCAGAAAAATATGTGGATTATCAGCAAATTCTTACGAATCCCTGTTTAGGGATAAATGTTCTGAATTCAGAGAAATGATCAAAGCCCTGGCCACGGGGTAACAGATACAGGCTTCATTGCAGTAGTTAGGTGTGTTTTTCTTTTTCCTTCATTTACTTTGTTGTAGAAACAAAACCAAGAAAGAAACTGATATTTAGCATTTTTCTCAATTACATTGATGTATTTAATTAATAGCCATGATTTTGTTATTCCTTTGTGATGATTTCTTCAAATTTGCTTAATGGCAGTGGATTTATGTATTCGTATTTCCCAAAACATTGGGGCAAAGTATTTGTAAATGAAAATGCCAAAAAGAATTACTTTGTCTTATTTCTGCATGTGATGTGAAGCATCTCCACACGATATAGTAGCACATGTCCATGCAATTGGATAAACTCTGATGGACAAGATTCTTCTGGACTTGGGGTGATGGTGGTGGGGAGTTTCTGTGCAAGGGAGATGTCATCAGGGCAGTTTCTGTCCCTGTCCCATAGTGATGTTTTGCCTTTTCCTTTTAACCACAGAGATTATGGGTGATGAAGGGAGGTGAAATATCAGATTTTTTTAAGGGTATGCGCTGGTGGAGGCTCAGGGGTACCTTGGGATTGTGCCTAGCCTCTGAGGACAGTGCTGGAAGAGCACATGGCCATTAAAGAGACTGAAATTCAGGGTGGGGCGCCTCGTTATGTGTGGCTATGGGAGGACTGGAGGAGGTTGGAGTGGTTGGAGCCACCTCAGTGACCTAGAAGAGGTTCTGTGGCACCAGGGGACCACAAGTTAGAGGATGGAGGGAGCGAAAATCCTTGGGAAACAGGCCTTAGGTCAACACTTTCTCCAACTGCAGTTTCTTGGCATGGATTTTGTTATTAAGGCATGTCACTGCAATTAAATCATGTTAAAGCCAAACAAGCTGCTGGTGGATGCTGGTCAGAAGTCACACTGCTGTTATACTGACCCATCATTTTGGGATGAGCTTTTAGGCAGAGTGCCTGGAGCTTGATTTTCAGTAGCTGGAAGGCACTGTGGCAATCACAGGAAGCCCACATACCCTCTCCATCTGGAAAGCTGGGATATGGGTAGAGTGAACATTGTCAGTGGGAGAGCTTGCAGAGCCAACAGCAGTGCTGCAGAATGGGAAACTTAAATCTGCTCTGTGCATCCACTTCCCTGGGGATCTCAGCTACAAACTCAGGGAGTGGGAATGCCGATGGAGCATGGCCGTTGCCAGCTGAGCCACACTTTAGCCATAGTTTGGCTCTAGTTTAGTCAGGAGAGCCAAGAAAGGATCCAGCTACCTTGGGCTGGGCTGGTGTTCTCATCTGTGCTTGGAAATGAGGCTTGGAGAGGATGATCTTCCAGATTCACACCACGATTTTCACTCTTCTGTTGCAATTTGCGTTTAAGAAGAGATGTGCAGTTGGGAAGAGGTGAGTGTTTCTCATGCAGTTGTGCATGTTCAGCATGAGCTTCCTGCCACTTCCTCCACTTACTGACAATCCATGTGCTCTTATGGTTCCCAACCACAAGAGTCCTGGGTAAGGAAACAGCAGAAGACATTGCCAGAAAACGAACCTGGTGAGTCATCTCCACCTTTCTTTCCACTGCCTATGCTTTGTCCATTCGAGTTTTATAGCTGAAAAGGAAAAACAGGGTATTTTGAAGGGCTTGTTTCTGCTTCAAGCTTTCCATCTGTTCTCTTGAAAGCATTAGTAGTTTTTCCATGTAATTTTCTTACCAGTGCCTAAATTGCCGGACTGGGAGTGCTAGGAAAGAAAGGTGTCTTCATCCTGCTGAGCTGTCAAAGCTGGCACAGCATCCAAAATCTCATCTCTTGGACTGTCGCAATGAGAGGGGAGATAGAATTGTGCCATGTAGATGAACCTCACATGTTCACTGCTTTCTGGTTAGCATCATATGGAAGGGGTTATGAGGTTACAAGATTGTGGTGCATGTATTTGTTGTGTTTAAGCTTTGCCTACTCCCTTAAAAGTAATGCTGTCATGATGTTTAGTGTTACAATATGTGGATTATTTTTTTGGAGGACCAGTTGTGACAAGGAGGGTATGCCCTTTGCTTCAGCATGGCTAAACCAAGTGATTCGCCAGTGGCAAATGGCTCCGCAGGAATGGAGCACTGGTCTGTGGGATGAGAATGATGAAAAGAAATACTTAAAGAGTGATGAAGCATTGGCACAGACTGCTTAGGGAAGCAGTGGAGTCACTGTCCCTGGAGGTGTTCAAAAAACACGCAGATGTGGCACTTCAGGACATGGCTTTAGTAGGCATGGTGGTGTTGGGCTGACGGTTGGACTGGATGATCTTAGATGTGTTTTCCAACCTTAATAATTCTATGGTTATATGGAAGAGAGAGTTGGCTGCTTGTGTATTCAAAGCCTGTGACATTATTAAGTAAATAAAACAAGTGGCAGTAGAGAAGGTGTTTGAACAGCACATCATTTCCTTTGGAAAATAACCCTGTGAGGTGCTGAAATCTCTTGCTGCAGAGCACTGGGATAGCTGTGCATCATTCCTCACTTAGGAAGAATGTCAGGAACTAGACTGGAAAAGTGTTCTGCAGTGGATTTTTCAATTTTCTGTCATCTAGCTTCCAGGAAGGGGAGTTTTGTGCTGTATTGTATATATTCACTTTGGTCCTGTTTCTGTTTCTGCCTGAAGTTCTCTCTCAAACTCTTCCAAATTCTTTACCATAAAAGATAATAAAACACTACAGCACTTCACTAAACATCATCCAGAACTGTTCTATCAAATGCTAAGGCACAAGGCAGCTTTGGAGCGGAACAGCTGTAAAGGGAAAGACTGGGGAAAATTCACTTCCCTTCAGAGTAGCTGAATTTTTGCCATCAGTGAAACCTGGAATCCACCCACTATAACAAAAAATTAGCAGGCACTTAATAACGCTCTTTTTTCCCCAGAGCTCCATGGGTACCCACCCATAATGATTTACTGTAAGCACTCTATGAAAAGCAATGTTAAATCCTGCAGCCTTCAGCTTTAGAGGTCATGGAGAGACGACTGAGCAAACCTTGGCAGTGGCAAATGCAAAGCATAAAATAGTCATTGGCCCACAGTAAAGAAGGAGCCAAGTCTTAATCCCATAAGGTGTATGTGATACATCTCATATCTTTCCACATGCTATTTTATAAAGTGTTAATATAACTGAAAAGATTAGCCTTGGGAAAAGAAGGCTAGAAAAATATTTTCATGGCTTCTTATTTATGGCTTTACTATGAACAAGGAATTAGTTTGCATTTTACAAAGCCAAAAAGCGTGGGAGGACAGAAGAGGAGGGATCTGAATAAGGAGAGAGATTTGCATGGCTCTCAGAAAAGCTAAAATCCTGAGGAGTTGCTGCTGTCAAATGCAGACACACAGGCAAATCCTAGATTGGAGCGGGACTCGGTATCCAGGCAACATCAACATTTTTTGTTAAGCTACTGCCAGAGACGCTGACAGCTTTTTGCCACTTTATGGCAAAAAGAAAATGCCTAACATCACTGCAATTCTTAGAAATTAATTTCTCATTTGTCCAGCAGACATGAGGCTCAGCAACACGTAGTACATGCAGAAATTCAGATGGAAAAAACCTTTCATGAGTTCATGGATAGGAAGGTGTGTGGTTCCTTATTTCTCTGTAAGGTTAGCACTTAGTTTCTCTCAAAGTTTCTTATCCTCTTGTTTGGACACAGATATTACTGTGCATTAGGAAGCAGATCACATTTGATTAAGTCATTTATAAGCAACTTCTGCAATTGAACTATAAGTTGCAAGAGATGCCTTTGCTGCGCTAAGGAAGCCTCAACCTCCTTTTCTAGTAATTTGCATGGTGCAAAAGCCAAGTGGCTAAATGTAGGAACTTCTTTAATATACTAGTAATGTTAATATGTGAAGGAAAGAAGTCTTTCATTTTCAGCCATTTTCAGTTTTGCAGGGATAAGATGGGACTGATTGGTGCAGAATATGTACAGCCCAACAGGTTCAGCAGCACAGCTGTAGGGACTGTGTCACTGTAAGTAAAAAAGGGACACCAGTTTGCAGTGTCCACTTACTGAAAGGCAAGTGGTTTTGTGCTGGAAGTGTTAACACAGCAAAGCTGAACCTTTTCTTGGAGCTGAGAAGTTAAAACGGTGTTAGGGAGCCAACCATATTCTTTACTGTAGACCAACACGGGGAGAACTGAGTGCTCCCCAGGCATGGTTGCATGTTTTGTGCTCTTGCAACAGAAGAATAACCATCTTTCAGCTTGAGAAGCACCATGTGATAGTGACAAGAGAAGGTTGGTAAGACACATACGGAGCTTCCTGATAATTAATGTCAAGTAATGCAAAAATCCAGTAAAACTTGTCACTAAACATGAGATGTTTAGCTCACTGTTCACTAAGCAGCTAAGCGCATTAGGAGGAGATACAGGGGGAACTGCTAAGCTAAAGAAGATCCTTCAGACTCTGCTGGTGTTCCATGCCTTCCCTCCCACACCAGATTTGTGAGGGCTGTGATGTGGCAGCTTTGTGCAGGCAAAGAAGGTAAAGACTGGGGTAGGAGCATCTCCCTCTGCTCCTGGCTCCCCCAGGGCCTTGTGTGCAACCCCGAGTGAATCTTCTCTGGGTTTTGGTGAAGTTTCACTAATTACTGTATTTAAGGTTGTGAATTTTGTAGCTGGTGACTGTAAACAGGAAGGGTTGAAGTGTACAGGGAGAATCTGAAGGGACTGATTTCAGCTGGTGATAACTGAGGGGTGTGACTCAAAATAAAGACCAGCAAGGACCTTCCTTTTCAGAGCTGTGCTTGATGCAGGAGCTCCTGTTACGTCTTTTAATGTATTGTGCAGGAAAAAGAAACCACTCAGAAATAGAAAGATGTCTTGAGAAGCTCAATTTCACTGGCAATGAGTCTGTTTTTCACTAGTGAGGCCAGTGGGAGTTTGTTAGGCTGGGGATGATGCTCTCTGCCTTGTGCTTGCTTTGTCCCACTTCAAGCAATTCCTGAAGACACAAAGATTTTCCTGTTTGCCTTTGATCAGGTAGCCTGGTAATGGAAGTAGGCACCAAACAAACAGGAAGGAAATCCATAAATATCTGCTTTATCTGACTGTAGTCTTCATTTTATTTAAAACTTTTAATTATTTTTCTGGTTAACAGGACTAGAAAACTGACTGATCTAAGAATGAGACTCTTGCAGTGTAGTAACACACAGCATCTGATGATGTTTCTTTTATCTGAAGCTTTCACAGAGATGATGTGAGTTATCCCTGGTTGTGCAATAGCCCGGTAGGAAAGCTGAGAATAAAAACAAAGTTTATAAACGCTTTACTCAGCCCCATTTCAGTGTTCCTTCCTCCACTCATCTGCACTCTTGGTGTTCTGTTATGACTGGAAACAACCTACCTGGTTCACAGGAATATGTAACTTGGAGCAGTAATTTCTTTCATGTCTACTAGCACAAAGACTTTAATATTTTTTGCTCCAGTGACATGCTTGGAACTAAGATGTCTGTCAGACTTGCCAGGCCTTATTGCTAGATGCCAAGGTGGTTGCAGAACCACAGGATCATTAAGGTTGAAAAAGACCTTTCAGATCATTTCCACAAATATGTATTATGTGATAATAACAAAAACATTACATACTGTTTTTACATGCTGGTTTAGGCAACCCTGACTCCAAGAGCCAGAACTGCACCTGGCTGTGAAATGGAAAGCTCATAGGACTGCGTTAGAAACGTGCTGCTGAAAACGCAGATGCCCAAGTGAAGGACTTAAGACGCAGGATGCTTTGGGAGGAGACCAAGAAATTCAAAAGTTGGGCTTTGTACTGCTGGATATATCGAGAGCTCTGTAATCATAACAGTTTCCTCTTTGGCACTTGATGTGGAATTTAAACTGCTTAATAATGTTAGAGTTACTTGGTAGCGTGCTTTCTACTTTAAGCACTGAAGCCATTGCAAGAGGCTGACCTTCGACAAGAATTGGAAATCTGATGTCGCTGTACAACAAGCTCTGGCTATCTGTGATGCTAATTCAGATAATTTTCAAATGACTTTACAGGGTACAAAGAGTAATGTATCCCAATGCATTGCTATACTGAATCACCACTAAAGGAGGGTGAATAATTCCAGAAGTCTCTCCTCAACTTGAGAATTGATGTGTTTTGATGAAGTGAACAGGGAAGGATGCTGGTGGCAAGCTGAGTGTTGGCCTGAGAACTGTATCTGGGATGTGCCTGAGCACTCGTATTCCTAAAAAGTAAATATTCAAGGAAGGGTTGTGCAAGGAGTTACCGTGATGTTGCCTTTTTCCTGCTCTGTGTCTGGCTTCCAGGCAGTTCCCTGAAGGACACAGTTGACAGCTTTTAAAATGTTTTCAGACTGCTTTTCCTCCTGCCAGGTATTGTGTGTGCAGATTGACAGGGTTGACTTTTCCAGGAACAGTCTCTTACTGACTTATAGCTCTCAGGTTTCCAGCCCTTCTGTCATCTAGGAAAAAGATTCAGAAATCTTTCTGTGGTTCATGTCTGCATTGGTCCCAGTCAACCTACTGAGATTTTTCACACAATCCTAAACATAACAATTCTGAACATCACAGTGCTTAGTATTTTGAATCGCAGTGAATGAAAAGGGAACTTTTTGCCCATCAAGCTGTCACCACACTCCTGTCATAGACTTGTGGCTTACAGCACCTTCCCAGCTGGATGCAGTGGATGTGTTGGATGCTTTTTTCCAAGTTACCTGTTTGCCAGTTACACAGGTTGGTAGAATCATCTAGAAGTGTGGAATATTTGGGCCTGGATGGTTTCTAGGTCACTGTGGACATTAAAACAATGCAAGTTTTCCCTTACATGTCTACTCCCTCAGACTTTGACTCTCCTCTACCATGGCAGATTACTAAGGTACTTCTGTTACCATCTCAGTAAGTTGCAGGATCTGTCTTTTTCACTGTTCATTCATCTCTCCTAAAAAGTCAGTAAAGTTTCTTTTATTAGCAAAATTGCTATGTTTTATCTGGGTACAAAAAAATCTAAACCTCTGTCCCACCCCCCAAAAAACACCTTGGAAAGAAACTCAAAAGATTTTGAGTGATTTCTTTTCTAGACCTGATGTATGTGATAAGGAACGTTTCCTCCTCCATCTGCTCTGGCAGATCTTCCATAATCTGGGTGACTAATTCTAGTAATCTTGTTGGAGCTGGGACATGTGAGACAGTTACTTCACACATACACTGGTTTAACGCATTGTGAACAGGATGTCATGTTTCCTGCAAAGGAAGGAGCAGAGCCATCGAGTCCAACAGACCTCTGTCGTGTTCTGTTCCTTGATGGCCTTGTGCCAGCCTGCTGCACAGCGTCTTTTGGAAAGTCACTTTTCCCTGTGCAAAGAAACTACAAACTATGGTGCTTACCTCCTGCCTGCTGAACATAAAAAGTTGCTATATGGGATCTAGCTGATGGGGTTGGTTCTTGAGATGTTTATCTTGGGAAGTTAATGGGGCAGTTTGCCTGTTGTTCAATTATTATGACATTAAAGTATGCAATGTACTTCATTTTATTCCTTTGCTTACAACTAACGATGCTCAGAATCATTAATTATTAGGAAAATGTAAGGGCAGAAAATGAAGATGGATCTTGGGGTCTTTTTGAGGAGGGGGGTATGTGTTAAATCCCTTGTACTGTTTCTTAACCACCAGATGAAGGTCTACTGTACTTGTTAGGGGTGGCTTGAACAAACAGACCAAGGGAGCTGGCTGCAATGCAAAGAGGCTGTGCAGGAGGTTGGATTTCAGCGCAGTCCATGTCTGTGCATTCCTCCCTTTCTTTTATAATCCCCTTGCTGGAGCGATCCCACTTGTAATGATAATGCAGTGTTGAGTGATCCTTTAGGAATTTCCTCTCCTGGCATCATGCCTGTGTTTAGTTCATTGGACTGTGATCTAGTCCTGCAGGATGCCCTTAGTCACTGATGTAAACATACTGTTGGTGGCTGTATGGTCACTATATAAGCTAAATATATAGCTATATAAGCTAAAACCCTTCAGTTTTCTCTTCAGCCATATGTGTGGTCTCACATGTCTCATGGGATGCTGCTGACCACTGTCTCTAGTTTTATGTGTGTAAAATACATAGCGGATATATCTATAGTATATCCACTGTGGCATAGGAATTGGTCATTAGTGGGATGACTGGCAACCCCAAAATTGCACTGTCAGCATTTTTATTGTTAGGGAACACTTATTATTTTCAACCAAAAATAGCAGATAATAGTAATACCAAGCCAGGGGAAGGGTCTCTTAGTTGGCTTATTTTTGTGTGTAAGCAAATTTCTTAGCTTTTGCTGTGCAATTTGTCTGCTTATTGTGGGGAGCAGGGGGATACATAATTTAAAACTACTTTGCAATCTCATCATCCTACCTAGATTTTAGGATGAGAGCATTGCTTGCAACAAACATGTTTGTTATAAAGTTGTATTTTGTGATAAATGTACTGGCATGAATGTTAAAACTGCAGTAAATGCATGTGAAGCTGTTTTGCTCTTAATACTGCTACTGACTTATGAATTGCAAATGTATAGCTGTGCAGTGAAGGATGCTCGCTGATTTTGCATGTAGTTGACATCTGAGAGCAGCTCAGGATTTGTGCAAACTATTTCTAATTCAGTGAGGTTTTATCTTTTCTCCAAATATAACTCCTAAGGTAGAATCAGTGGACTGAATTTCTGTGGAGTTGTGATGCTCTGATTTTTAGTCTTTTGCATTTCGAGGTATACAGATACGGGATAGTGGTATAAATTTTGCTCTTCAGATACTGACCATCCCTGCTTTATCACTTTCTTGGAGTAACTTCTGGCTTTATTCATTTGCTGTCATTCACTTTGTGACCCATCCAGTGCTGGATAAAAGACTTCTTCAATTCTAACTGAAGGGGATATTTTGTTCAGCCCTACAATGCCCATTTTAACTTTAACATCATTTAATCTCTTCCAATCCTGAGTGAGAAGAGGATGGAAAAGAGATTTGTGATGTTCCAGTGAATCCTATCTCCTTCTCAAGGTTTTGTGGATAGATAAGGTTGAAAGTCTTGATAGAAGCAGGAAGAAAGAGAAGCAAGAAGAGATGAGAAATGCACAAATGGAAGAATGTTTCTAAGGAACTGCTGGGTTTTTTTTTTTAAGTTACTGCTGAGATCTTTTCCTTTAGCTGAGGACTTATTAAATTCTAGGAGTGGTGTTGTCACACCAGACATCCTGTACTTGCTGGATCAAATGCTGTTTTGCTGTTTTGAGCACAGCCAGATTGCAGCACATGTACAAATGGCTCCATTTTTCACCTTACGAACTGGAATTGCTAAAGAAGTGAGTGCTGGAAACATATGCGCCACAGTTTATTAGTAGGATGTGAGGAAATGATAAAATTATCATTTTGATAGAATCATAGTAATCAATCCCAGATTACCAGTCTTTTGGGGAAGGTGCTCTTAGCCTGAAATATAGTGGTTTTCTTACTAGAAATCACCAGTATTCCAATTTTACCATCACCATTACTCCTATTCCTGCTGGCTTATATTATAAATTCTGGAAAGGTAGGATAAAGAAACTTCACAAAGACACCAGCATGTAATTTATAAGTCATTTACCAAGAATTCTGGGGAATTTAGTGTTCACCTTTGGGACTGCTAAAAAGAAGTAAAATTAAACTTGCGGGTTTTTTAAAACCAATTTAGTGCAAGACTGACAGTTTCAGAGATTGAAACCTTTCTTGATGCACAGTGAAAGCAGCATGAAGTAGTGTAAAAAAAGAGGACAAAGACCAAAACTCATTACAGTGAAACGCTTGGTTATGATTATGAGAAGTAATTGAGCCCAGCTTGGAGTTATAAAGTCACAGTTCTTTTATGGGGTGTGAGCTGGGCTTGGACCAGATGGAGAAAGTGGTAGCTTGTATTTCCCTTTGAAAACACAGGCTGCGTGCTCTGTTCAACCAGCCTGCAAATGGTGCTTGGGCAAAACAGCCTTTCTTTTTTTATTGTGCATTGCATCACTTGTAGTCTTGAGCAGGTTTTTTTTCTTTAGAGCAAAGATCTCCTTGACATACTTGTTTGCATGTTATTTTGAAATATTTTCCAAGTTTGCTATTTCTATGAAAAATGCTTGCAATTAAAATCAGCCTGGTGGTGCAAGATTTATAAGCAGGTCCCAGCATCACTGACAATTATAGATGATGTTAGATTTTGCCAACATCAGTCTGTTGAATTGAGAAGAGAAATTTGGAAAAACTCCAGTTTAGGGAAATTTTTAAGGCTAACATGGCAGAGAAACACGATCCATGTAGAAATGCAAACCTGATTCATGCTTTACCCTTCTGAGGGTGTATCTGAACTTCACTTCTTTGAATAAGGAAATTCTCAGCAATGTTGGAAAGGAAATACTTGGGTTTGCTGATTTGCAATCTGAAGCCAGTCAGAGCATTAATTGTCACTAGGGGTATACATATTCTTTTTAGCCTTCCCGTTTTGTGCTACTTAAGTTCTTAAATCTGAAGTAGGAAAGCATTGTTTTTCCATATTCACAGCTGAATAAAATCTGATAAGACTAACTGGTCCCCATTGCCTGCCCTGCACTCTGCAGCTGCTTTTGTACATCAGGTTAAATCTCCTATTAAAAAGACAAGTGAGGAAATGGTTCAGAATCATAGCATTTAAATATTTTCACCATGGCATAGAATTTATACCTCTGTGAAACAGATGATATCAGTTTATGTTTCAAAGCTCTGACAGCTGGGTCAGACACCCTGTGATGGCTGCATGCAGTTGGCTCTATGGCATTTTCTATACTTCTTATCTGAAGACCAAATCTGAACACTCAACCCACAAATTTACCTCGTAGAACAAATCTTCATGTTGCACCCAGAGAAAGGAAGATTATTTGTTATGTTTCTGCCTGAAGAATCACATTAAGTCACTGGGAAAGGTTTGAAACGTGCTTTTATCCTGGAAGATGGTAAGAGAAAAGCAAGAAGCATTGAGAAGAGGGAACCTGGCCATGGATGGGCCTTTCAGGGGGTTGGATTGCGTACAACTCCTGCTGTGGGACATATGTGGCCCAGAGAATTAGTGAAAAAAATAGCAGGAGGAGGTTTATCTTTCCTCCTTTGTATGCTCCAGCCTCCCTGTTTCTAAAAGAACAAGTGGTTGAAGGGGTTGGAGAGCTGGGATAAGCAGGGGAGGAGATTGCTGAGTGGGTTAGGCACACAGGTGGCTGTGGGGGTGAAGGCAAGAAATGACAAAAGGGAGATCTCCAGGAGATACGCGCCCTTCCATGGGCTTTGTTTTGGAGTGGACACTAGGTCATTGAAGCAAAACTGTCAGAGAAACAGATGATTTGAGGCAAGTATGGTGGGGCTGGAGGCAGGTTGGTGAGTTATCAGCATTAAGACTGCTGTAAGGTCACGAAATGGCTCCAGTCAGGCCAGCTGAGCCAATACAATGGGACTAGGGAAGCATTTCACACACATACACAAATGGTTTTTTGCTCCTTACGCCTACATAATTTTACTAAGCTTTGGTAACTCTCCTAGCAAGCCTGAGTATGGATTTTGGAAGGGAATAGTGTTATCCTTATGCAACTCAAGAAACATAATATGCTTTAACTAATTTGAGAGACTTTAAAGTAGCTTGAGAAGAGTCAATTTCATGATTGTTTGGAAGGGATTTGTGTTTTCAATCTCCAGAACATACACAGCCCCAGAGGAGCTCTTTGGAACTCAGCTATTTTATTATTAGTTTTATAAGGTCCTTCCAGTAGAATCTTTAAGAAATTTGGTATCTGGTGTAAATGTGCTAATATCTGTTAGGCCATTAGCTGTGGGAGACAAAATGATCACTCTCAAAGCACTTAGTACTTTTTAAAATAAATTACTATGAAAGTCAGTTTCTAAACAACCTTGTTTTATTTTCTGGTAGCATTGTGCCAAACATTAGTCTTGCTGCTTTCTTTAATAAAGGGAAATGAGCCCTCCTGGTGGAATGGCTCTGCTTGAAAAGGTCATCAGCTACCATTTATCCTTGACCTCCATCAAAAAGGGGCCTTTTTCTGTGCTGAAGCAATCCCAATTCTTATCTCATTAAAAAAGGATTTAATTTTTTTTTGTTTCTGATGACATTAAGTCATTCTCAGCAGTCCTAAGGCCTCTGAAGGATGAGGAATGCTTTTCTGAGGAGGGGAAGCTTGAGGTCCAGATTGCATTGGTTTTATAGGCAGTGCTTCTTTGGCCAAGACTGCAAAGAGAACTGGATAACTGTCTTCAAATATGTCAAGGGCTGCTCTGGAGCAGAAGAGAACAATCTGTTCTCCATGTGCATGGTGAATAAGATAAGAAGCAATAGTCATAAATTGCAGCAAGGTTCAGTTTTGCTATGGAGGAACTGTTTTTCAGATTGGAAGGACTGTGAAGGTTGTGGGTCTCATGGAAGGAGGTTGAGAGCTGGCCCATGGCATGTGCTTATGGGGAGAGCCAGAGCCTGTCTCATTACATCTACTGCCTCAGTTGTGGTGGCATGAGCATGGCAGAGTGAAGGGAAGGGACAGCAAAGATGAAGATTGCAGAGGTAAGTGTGGTGGTTGAACAAGGCCAAAGAGGTCATGAAGAGAACAACACTTCCTAGAATTATGTTAAAACAGATATTTAAGTAACACTGATTCTGTCCCTTGCCAATCCCTAAACACCTCTCATTGCTCCACCTGCTTCTCCTGTACACTGAGCTTCAGGGCCACAGCTGGAGAAGGGGCTTTCTAAAGCATTTTCTAGCCTTTTCTTGTTAGGCTCAGTGCTGGGTCCAGCCCTGTTCAATGTCTTCATCAATGACCTGGATGAAGGCATCGAGTGCACCCTTAGTAAGTTTGCAGATGACACTAAGCTGGGTGGAAGTGTCGATCTGCTGGAGGGTAGGAAGGCCCTGCAAAGGGATCTGGACAGACTGGACCGCTGGGCAGAGTCCAACGGCATGAGGTTTAACACA
>WAAB01020745.1:227720-254148 GCA_013389865.1 Piaya cayana | reverse complement strand
GAAAGGGTCATTAGGCACTGGAATATGCTGCCCAGGGAGGTGGTTGATTCGCCTTCGCTGGAGGTGTTTAAGTTACGGGTGGACGGGGTCCTGAGGGACATGGTTTAGTGTTTGATAGGAATGGTTGGACTCGATGATCCAGTGGGTCTCTTCCAACCCGGTCATTCTGTGATTCTGTGATTCTGTAATTTGGTTATTTTGGTTGCTAGGTGGAAGGTGCCCTCTGTGCTTTCTTCCACATTCTCCATAGAGTACACTGAGGGAAGTCCCTGGAAGCTGAGGGTGGTAGAGGAACCTGCTGGCATCTCTGAATGTTCTCTTGGGGTCCCTGAAGTCCTGGGACATCCTTGCATTGATGCCCTGGAGATGGCCCTCTTTCTGACATAGCAGAGCTTGTAAGAAATCTGTGTTGATAAAGATCTTTTCTGCAATATCCATGGCTGATTCTTCTTTTCCTTTCTAAGTCCTAAAAGCAATCATAAGCAATCATGGGCACAAAGAAAAAGGCATACATCTTTGTAGAGGAAAAAGGTGATATGACCTTTAATTCCTTGTGGGAATAAAAAAAATGAGATTCTCATTACTCATTTAGGGTTTGATTTTTGAAAGATCTGAACCTCATCTTCCAATGATGTCCAGTGGAAAGGCTGGTGCTCTGTGACTTTTAGAATTTAAATTTAATAGAACATTTACTGTAATCTTAGGAAGGTTGGTTGTGATAGAGTGAGTGTGCCTTGGTTCTTGCTTGCACCCCTTTCCAGCTGCTCAAGATGTAGCCCAGGCTACTCAACCCTTTCCTAAAATAAACAGCTCTAAATGTACAGACTCGGAGCCTAACATAATACATGCCAGCCAGCTGGGATGAGCAATAACCCTGTGAATGTTTGTCTCATTGAAAAGAACATGAAGTGGGTTTCAATTGTGTTACAAACAGCTGTCCTGGGTGCCTTTTACTTTGCTGACAGCAAATTTGAATGGAGTAATCTCTGCAGAGCATATAGGTATGCATAGCACGAGGAGGGCAAGTCACTAGGCAAGTCCAGCCCATCGCTCCAGCTATGGTTTCCAGAAAGTATCAGCCTTCATTTTCTGAACTGGTAGAAGCTCATTCCTATTAATCCATTAGTTGCAGAGGGCTGGACATTTCCAAGCTCCGCTGGACTATGCTGTCACTGCAAAGACCCAGCATGCATGAATCAAAATAGTTGGGTGATGTCATGTCACAGTGCGAGTGTGCCCAGGACACTCGCTGCCAGGAATTGTCTGTCCAGGGGTGGTTTCCTTTTACAGCCTTTTTAAAGAGTCATCATGCCAAGCTGCACATGACAGTTCCCTTCAAGAGGGCTTGTGGCTCCTTTGCAGAGTTAGTATTTTCTAAACAGGGGAGTTTATCAGCCGGTTCCTGACCTTTTCTGCATGAGCTGATCCACTGGGAAACATTGCTTCAGTCTCCAAGGCTTCAGAAGGCTGACAGATAAAAGCTCTTTCGGCTGCAAGCTGGGCAGACTTTGAACTTCTCCTGTGCCCATAGATACTTGTAGGCAAGTTACTGTATGCTGGAATTAAGACTGGAAGTGCCTGCCGTGCAGGGTTTGGCAACCTGCTGTGGAGGGGCTCTCCACAAAGACCACAACCAAGTGTCTTGGAGCTTAACCTCTGGCAAGCTGGACTTTTTTTGCAGCCACATGGTCGTTTTGGAGATTTATTTTCTGACACCTGGACAGTTGGTGTAAGCAACGCCTTTCACTGCCTTCGGATCACAGCTGAGCGATTTTTCTTCAGTCCTGGGCATGACCAACAGCTGCTGCTGCACAAGCGTATGTTACAGCTCATGAAGCGTTTTGGTAGCTTTAGAGGGAGCAAGAAGAGAAAGGAGCAGTGCAAAAGCTTGGAGAGATGCCAGTCCGATCCTCGTGGCCTGTTCGGTAGGGATCCTCTGTGTTACCCATCCAAAAAGGAGGGACATTGGTCTTTGGGAGAGGGCAGCAAGTTGGGGAGAACAATTAATTGAGCAACAGTGTTGTTCTTCCCAGTTACACTGAATCGTGTACTTGTTGCATGGAGGTTATTTCTGGATTGATTTGCACCAGTGATGAACAACTGAGCTGACACCTGAAACACAGGTCAGGTATAACCTGTAGGAAAAGAGTGATGGAAAAGAGGCAGTTTTGCAGGAAGTGCTATGAAATACATTCAAAGGGAGCTGTCGACTAATGTTTCTTTATCTGAAGAATAGGAACTAAATGCTGTTAGGGCTAACACTGTGTCTTGAAAGGTGAAGTAGAGTAAATTGCATATCAAACTGATAAGTAATGCATTTTAGACTCTATTTTTCTGATACTCTAGTTGCCAATATAATTGTATTTGAGTTGCAGTTTGCGACCATTATCCATTAATCAAAACATTTTTCTGATCATTGAGTGTTATCTTTAGTACAGGTGGTAAGTTGTGTGTGTGGGTCAGAGTCTGAGTATCCCATAGTGATCAGCTGACCAGGAGAGAAAGGGGATTCCAACAGGTTCTGGATTTATTTCTTAAGAACAGTGAAGAAATGTAATGTTTAATGCATTTCTTATAAGGACCAACTTTGTGGTTTCCCTAAGACAGTGAGTGCTGCTTGGAGATTCTGTCTTGTGACTGAGAGATTTAAAACTGGTGTTAAACTGAATCAGGCATGTAAGGCACAGTTTAGAGAGGCTGACTCATACAACCGATAGGCAAGGCTCTTTTTGCTTGGTCAGGAGTCACTGCATTAAATCCAGTAAATGATGAAGGTGTGAGTTGTATTGGATTGTATGGATGGTGTGGAGAGATGCATACTCATTTAGTTATAGGGCATTGCTACTGGTGGATGGCTAGCTGCCCAGAAAGCTTTTTTCCTTTATTTAATGTTTATTCAGTGGTCAGCTGTGTTGCTTTTAGGATGTCCTTCTTGCAAATGCTTCTCCTTTTGTTCCTGTTTTGTACAGTTAAGTGTTTTTAAAGCTAAGATATTGTGTCTTGTTCTGCATTCCCTAAACCCTTCTGAGGGCTTCTGGTGGGGTGGTGGTTTAAGATGATGGTGATGTAAATGAGACACCCAGGTCTTTGGAGTGTCACAGTTTCAGCAAGATGCACAAACAGGTAACAGAAGTTATTCAAGAATAGGGAAATAATTAAGTTACAGACTTCCCAGATGTAAAATTATTCCCAAATCTCTAATTAAAACCCCTAAATTCTCACCTAGGCAGAAACACGTACCATTTGTTGATTGAGTGATTCACAGCACTTTGAGCAGTTAATTCACCCTCTTCACTCATCAATGAGATGGAAAAACCCAGCTCTGCAAAAGGGTTCACTTCTGGAAGCACCAAACTTAGTGTTGCAACTCTTCTTCAGAGCCCAGCACTAAACCACGTCCCATTAATTCAGCTCTATAGCCCACTCCACAATGAGCATTAAGCAGAGTTTTCTGCACAGTATTTACTCTACAGACTTTATAAATGCCATTCTTGTAAGAGTGTGACCAGGTCAGCTCCCTGCATTTTACTTCCATAATGAACAGAAAGCTACCAAGTCTCAGTAGTGGGAAAAGCAAATGGGCTATTTCTGTATTACTGCCTTCCTCGGATGCGCTGCTGTGGGGATTGCCTTTGCCATCCCAGTGGGGTCTGGATTCCTCTTGGGAAACACTTGTAAATGCTTTTTTCCCCCTGCAAAATGGCCTTAATTGTTGAAGGGAAATGTCGCAACAAAAGTTTTGCATTATTTGATAGAATTAATCTGTATCTTGTAGCAATTATGCTTTTTCAAACACATTCTAAGCAGCTCCCAGGGGAAATGTCAGTGCTCAGCAAGTTTTCCAATCTGTCTTAGTGGCATGCAGGAGTGGTAGCAGTCACACTTAGTGGCTCATCAGGTTTGGTCACACTCTAGTTGCTGTCTGTCATCAGGAATGATAAATGAATGACAGCAATCCAACATGGGCTTTCCCCCCACCCCCAGTCTCCTGTAGTGGCCATGCTACCATCGCAGCCTGCCTGTTACTGAATGGGCTTGATTTTGGTAAACGGGGTTAAAAAGGAATGAAGAGAAAAAAGTACTTAGGTGTCCTGAAAAGGCATATTCTGTCACACGGACTAGTTGAATCTGAAATTCATGATTTTTCTTGGCCATCCCTGTAAGCATGTTAAGGAAGAGTTCTCCAGTCATTGCAAATAGGTTCAAGGCGGTATGGCGTAATTTTTCTCGTGGCCAGCAGGTCAAGGGAAGCGATTCTTCCCCTCTATTCCTCTCTTGTGAGACCTCACCTGGAGTATTCTCTCCAGTTCTGGAATCCTCAACATATCTTATGGATATGGAATGGGTCCAGAGGAGGTCAACAAAGATGATCAGAGGGAGCACTTCCCATATGAGGATGGGCTGAGAGAGTTGGGGTTGCTCAGCCTGGAGAAGAGAAGGCTTGAAGAAGACCTTATAGCAACCTTCCAGTACTTGAAGGTGGCCTACAAGAAAGCTAGTGAGGGACTTTTTATAAAGGCATGCAGTGATTGGACTAGGGGAAATGACTTTAAATTGGAGAGGGGCAGACTTAAGGAGGAAATTATTCATAATGAGGGTGGTGAGGCACTGGAACACGTTGCCTGGGGAAGTTGTGGATGCTCCATCCCTGGAGGTGTTCAAGGCCAGGCTGGACGGGGCTTTGGGCAGCCAGATCTAGTGGAAGATGACCCTGCCCATGGCAGGGGGGGTTGGAATAAGGTGATCATTAACGTCCCTTCCAACCCAAACCATTCTATGATTCTGTGATTCTCTTCCCAGGGACAGACACTATCAGCCGTCTGCAACTAAAGTTCTCAAATACTTCTCAAGTGGTACTTCTGTGTATCACTTGAGCTAAAACCCATCCATCTTCTGTAGTGACGAAGAGGTTTCCTTCCCAGTAAAGAGCTAGAGGGTGGCTCTGTCAAGGATGGGCATCTCTGTAACTCCCTGGGTTTGTGTCCTTCCAGTCCTTTTATTCCAAGTGAACAGCAAGAGGAGACGTTAGTATGGCCAAGCAGAAGCAGAAAGCATACAGAAAGGGGAAAGAGAAAAGCATGAATCAACACCAGGAATGAACAAAAGCAGGGAGATCTGTGGAGCAAATGCAGAGCCTGCAGCTTTGCTATGGGAGAGGAGAAGCCAACAGAGAGAGCTCAAAGCCTGAGCTATCCACCAAACAGCAAGGAAGCTGAATTACACATTATGATTTTGGCAGGGCTGGGGAGTGGGATTACCCAAAATTTCTCCAACTTCTGGAACACCACCGCAGAGTTTCCTTCTTCCTATTGCAGTTGCTGCTTGCAGCAGTGTTGCTGTCAGCTTCTCTGCCTGCTGGCTCTTGCTGCACTCCGGTGTGTTGTAAATAGATAGGCTCTGTGGCATTTCTGAAGGGGACAACTTTTTGGCCGCAGCGAGGCTAATTGCTGTGCCCTTTAAAGGGCACCATCTCTTCCATGAAGGATTGAATTACACATGCAAAAGATATAATGTTAAAAGCGTTTCTTCCCTACCCAAGCTACAGGTGCCCAGCAAAGGAACCACTTTGCAACACATGTGATTTCTGTGACTCCCAGCATTGCCTTGTTAGCCTCAAACCAGTAATTCTGGAGGCTTTTAGCCTCATGGAAATGCCCAGGAACAACTTCTTGCCAATGCGGCTCCTCTTGGGATTTGTTGCTGTGTGTTTGAATCAGCAGGGGCCAAAGCTAAGCCCTAATAAACTGGTTCCACAGGGCACCAAGCAAACTTCAGTGCTACCTCCTGGTCACAGATCTATCCCACCTCAATAACACAGGGGACAACTTCCCTGCCAGCTCTTATGATTAGGTGCAAATTAGGACTAATTTAGGAGTGAGCCTGCTGAATGATTCAGACCCCAATACATGCATGTGCAAGCATGTTTTGACCACACAGTGCACATGAATCAGGCAGTTCTGGAGTGAAGGGAAGAGGCTTATCCCTAAGTTGCTCCGTAAGTTGCTGCAGTGACTCTGGTGTCACTCAGTGCCTATGTTTCATCCCATGTCCCTGCTAACTGCTGTGTTATGGAGGGATGTTGAGTCTGTAGAGCGTATCTGGAAGGTGCTGTGTTTTAGAGTATCTTTAAATACTCGGGCCAAGGGAAAATGTCTTCCCCTTCTGGTCAAAAATGCACAGGTTTTCTTCCATAGCTTTCCATGGTCCTTCGCAGACACTGGAGTTGGGGATGAATGTGGATCGTGTGTCAAGCAGAGAAGTCACGCTTTTCCTTTCCAAAAGCAGAGATGCGACCAGCTCAGAAAACAGGCTATGTGCAAGGACTTACACAAAATCGGAGTGCAAGTGGTTCGCACGCTCTCCAAGTGCAAATGGAAATCCAGGGGTTACTTCAGCCTGCCTCATATTATCATGGATCAGCACAAGCAATGTTGTGGGTGGTTATGCTGAGAAGAAGGGACAGAAAACATGTAGGAGGAGGGCAGAGAAGCAACAGAGAAAGGAGACAAGACTTGATTTCCCGTACTCCCAGCCTGGAGAGCTACAGCTCAACCAGTACTTTTCCCCAAAGCAGGTAAATCTGCTTGGGGGAGAACCAGAGCTGAGATATTTGGGGTTTTTGTCATTCAGGTGGTATGTTTCTGTTGTGAGATTCTCGGGGACAAATCATGATGAAAAAAATTTGGGAGAAAAAATGAGAGTGAGTCACTGCATGTTCCAATGGCTGCCATATATCAATTGAAAGAGCAAAATCCTGTTGCTTTTGAAAAGTTGCATAAAACCACCAGCATCGGACATTAGGCATGAATAACTGAGACCACTTTGGTTTGTTAATGATTTTCTCTACTGTTTTTCATGCTCTGTTGAGCTGACAGTGATTTTTGAAAATGTGCAGCCCCGGCTGGTCAGTGCCAATTAATCTTGTACTACAGAGAGCTCTAAGATCTGGAAGCTGTGAAATTTCTATGGTTGATTGTGAGGAAGAAGAAAATCAGTGATGAGCCTGATGAAATGTTTGAGATTTTATTTTGCCATTTTCTGCTTCCTTATAGTCACTGCGCTGCTGCTTTATGGCACATCCCAGCTTTGGATGCAGTTTTGAAGCATTCTGAATGGGGCGAAAAGGACTATGCCCATGAAGCAATAAAATCAGCAAGGTATTTTCAAGCAGGTACCACTACATTCAGACAGTAATAAATCTCAGAAAACCTCCAGCGATATGGTGGAAATTGAAATAGAGGTATATTGAGCAGACTGCTTAGCCCCAGACTCTTCATTCACTCGCTCCCTGGTGCAAAGCTCAGCAGAATAGTTCCTGGGCAGCCCTTTGTGGGCTTAAAGTAGATGTCGACTCTTTCCTCTCATGATGAGTTGTCCAAGGCTATAAGTTCTCCAAGTAATTTATTTTCAAAGAAAGTTATTTTTGTCTGAAGGGCAGATTATACGTGTGAAAATACAGTGTGTTGAGGCACAGATTTACAAATTGGTGCTGCAAGTGGATCTGCCCACTGACATTTCTTTGCTGCTCTAGGCTGCTCTCTGCATCTCATCACAAGATTTGATCAAAAATACCTATATTTCTATAAATGACTGAATTACTTAGCATTGACGTACTGTTAACAACGTGGTGGGTGAAACAGCTAGGCCAGCTATTTTACAAACTGTACAGGTTTTGGACAGATAAAGCTCCCTTCTGGGAGGAATTCATGTGGTTATGGTCTTTGTTGCTGCTTGTGGGTGCAGATATTTGTCCCCCAAACACAGTAGCAGTATAGAGACATCAGTTTTTAACTTTCTTAGGGATACTTCCTTTTAATTCTTCTACTATTCAAATGGTGTCATTTGGAATAGCAGAATCAATGTTATTCCTGAAAGACAGAAAGAAACTAAAAGTAAATTTTGAGATTGAATCTAGGTAAATATGAGGAGGGAATCATTGAGGTGGAAAAGAAGAAACTGAGACAGCAGGAAGCTGAGCACTGACTGTGAGTGAAAGTGAATGCAGATACTACCTGTTTCTGAAAGCAGATGATATATATGCATTTATCAGGATTTCCCTTTTCCAGCCTCTACTTCTGTTGTCTTCAGGTAACAGGTCACTTTTGATATGTACATATGGCTGGAACATTATCTCTGTTACCTTGTGATATAATTAACTGATTCATTTTTTAAGTGAAAGAAAATAACGTAGATAAAGCTTTCATATGTGACATCTTAGCTTAATGAACGTAGCTTGGGGTGCCTTCAGGATGGATACTGCAGGTCACAACCTACATATGAAAAATATCACTGGAATTACTGATTTCCATGGATTCTCTGTCATTCTTATTGTATCAATCAGGAGTAGCATAGGGATCTCTTTTTTTTGCTGCTTTCTCTCATACTTTTCAAGGGCTCTGACTTTCCAACAAACATCTGTATGAGAAGCTGTTATTCTAGTCTGACTTTCTACTTGACTTGAATATGCTAAGCTAGACCGCAATTTATTTATACTCCTGTGCATTTATATTACAAATTCTGTTGCCAGGTTTTAAAAGCAAATTTCAAGGCTGGATCTGTTTTCACAGCCTGAAATTCCACTTGACAGTAACATTTAGATAGGTGGGTACTTTTGTTTAATTAGAAATCAATGTTTTGGACTATTGACTCCTTGCTCAAAGTTTCAGTGAATTGCCCAAGAGTGCAATTTCAAAGCTGTTGTTAAGGCACTTTGTTTGTCAGGTTTATTGGATCAGCAAATCCCAGGAATTACTAGGATTCAGCTGTTTTTTACTTTCACCTTTATTCTTGTCCAACCTAAAAGCAGTCCAAGGACTTAAAATTGCTCAGAGCAGCGGGATTTAACACCTCAAATTGTTTTAGCTGTTTCATTGTCATTACAGAGTCGTACTGAAATGTGAGGGCTTAGGTCTTGAGAGATGAAGGACTGCTCTGTGAGTTATCATTATGCGGTTGGCAGACTGGGCTTAGAGGCTTGAATTCTCTGTGACAGAAAGGTCACACAGCCATACTTGGTTTGAGGACAGAGCCTAGTGCTACATTGCACGCTTCCACTGAAGAGTTCTCATCCTGTCTTTTATCTGCTCTCCCTTCAATAAAGTTTGAGCGATTTAGCTGGAGGAGGGATGATAGGATTCACTGACACTAATTAAGAGCATCCTGTCGTTTCTTCAGAGTTTTTTTCCCACTCATTGGAAAACAGCTGCTTCCCGATGCTGTGTTCTCTGTAAGGTAACAAGGACCCTTTTGACCCGCTCAGAGACACAGTTACCAGTTGTTTACAGATCCTGCCCATCTGACCTCATGATTTTTTCAGTCAGTGCAAGAATTGCTATATTGTACATAAGATTCTGGTGACAATCCCGCCTTTCTTGGTGGGTGATGCTCCTGGAGAGGAACAGATGATTTGTGACATCTCTGCTGCTTGCATATAGTATAATTAGAGATAATAAACAAGAATAGGGCAAGAAAACAATTTCAGAAATAGAGATGAGGGAGAGATGAGACAGAAAGTCAACCAGAGATATGAGGTAGACAATAAATTTGCAACAGAGTGGTTCTTGCAGCAACAGTGGCAATAAAAGTCAGGCAAATGTTCTCAAGTAAGGATTGTACCAGCTTCCTTGAGAGAAGGACTGAGTTGAAAGGATGAGAAGCTGGAATAACATTGACATTTCCTAAGGGACATACCTGAATTTAGGGATGATCAACACCCAGAGATCAGTATGCGGGCTGATAATATTCATTAGTGACCTGGATGGTGAGGTTAACCTATGCAGCAGAATGTGCTAGGCACTAGTAACTGACTCCCAATGAGAAGGACTTTGGGGTCTAAAAAATGATTGAAAAAATGTACATTATCAATAGGGTGAACCACATACAGGTCTGCATTAGGGGGAATGAAGCAATCCAGTCAAGGAAGGTTATTATACTCCTTTACCTGGTCCTGGGCTGCACCTGGAATACAGTGTCCTATTTCTGGTCCTCTGGTCAGAAAAATGCTGGGAAGCTGTTGAGTGTCTCCCTAGAGGACTACCAAGATATTTGGGATCTAGAGTAGATGTTTTGGGATCTGTGAAGAGAGGTTGAGGAAACTGAACATTTTTTGTTCAGCAGAGGGAAGGCTCTATGGGGTAATCTAATAGCAGCCTGCAACTAACTCGAGGGGGATTCAAAGGTGATAGAGCCAAACTCTTCTTGGTGGTGGAAAATGGTAAAATAAGGAATAAAAGGTAAGAGTTTGTGTCTGAAAAGGGTCAGGCTACATGTTAAGCTAAAACTCCCTTTTGTTTCCAAGAACAGAGTGATGTTTCAGGTAGAGGCATCTAAGGCTGCTTGTACAGTTGATTTGTATCAGCAAGGCCACAGGAGGAGACCACTGTGAAGCCCAAGACCAACATCAACTCATTTATTTGGCCAACAAAGGGAGTGAGATGTGTGTTTCCTACAGAAGGCACCTAGGCTGCCTTCTGGCCATTTCATAGACATTAAACATGACTTTGAGAGTCCTGGGCAGTTACAAACGCCTGTCCAAGCTAAGCAGTGTCTGGAGATCCCCAGCCAATGCCCAGTTTGAGTAGCATTCATTTACCAGCTGGAGGAATTGTAGTGGGACTTGGTTTGTATCAGCTATTTGTCACTATAGCAACTTCTCACTTAACCAGTCCCTGCACTAAAAATAGATCACCTTGATCTCAAGGAAAGAAAACCAAATGAAGGCAAAAGGGGCAGTGATAGCAAAAGCTGTAAAGTCAGCTATTGATTGAAGGATGGAGTGTTTGAAACCTCTTATAATAGTCTATCATGTAAAACAAATATTTGAGGAGAATGTTTAATCCAGAAAACTCACTGTGTCAGTGGGTTTGAAGCTTTAGCAAAGGGCATGTATTATGTTTTATCTGAGGGATATATTTGCGTTTATCACCCAGCATCCTGCTGAAAACTTTGCAGGACATGGCAGAGATTGGTTGAGATGTTAAGGGGTCTTATCTTCTGAGTAAGGAGATCTGCAACTCTGTCATTAGACCTGATAGCCTGTTATGCTCGTGTGTGTCAGTTATCAAAATTTCTCCTTATTTATGGAATTGTTACTGATATCCGTGGAAGTCTGTGGAGGACCTAAACCTGAAAAAGCTGAATGCTGTTAGTGAAGTCAATCATTATCTGATATTGGAGATAATAGGAGCTGAGTGTTTTGGCACCTGATAGGGACCATAAGGGAAGTGCAAGTGATACATGATATTATTTTTCCTTCAAACCCAGCTAGTGCTTACACCTGAAGAAAACTGAATAAATCCTTGTGTAGACAGGGCAGTAGGTGTGAATGCAAAATAGCAACATAATTAAAAGCTTGTTAAAGAGCTACAGAATTAAACTGAAAATGCCTTTGAGGGAAAAAGAATGAATTTTCATGAAGACGGTTCATTTATCACAGGCAGAACATATGATGCTCAGGAAAGGCTTTATTTAGTGTCCAGAGGTGACTGGAATTAGCATCATGTATTCAACATTATCAGTCAGGAAGAGTTTGCTCTTGACAAAAGGCTAGATTTTTTTTTTTTTAATAACCTTTTTGGACTGACTGTTTACAGGCATAGTTAATATTGAGATGTGTTGGCACTTAACTGCCCCTGCCCTGTATATTCTGAGTCTTAGATTTATTTAGTATTATAGAATCATAGAATTGTTTAGGTTGCAAAAGGCCTTTAACATCATTGAGTACAACTGTTAACCTAACACTGCCAAGCCACCACTAAACCATGTCCTTAAACACCATATCTCCATGTGTTTTAAGTACCTCCAGGTATGGTGACTCCACCGTTTCCCTAGGCAGCCTGTTCCAATGATTGACAACCCTTTTGGTGAAGAAAGTTTTCCTAATATCCTATCTAAACCTCACCTGGTGCCACTCAAAACCATTTCCTCTTGTCCTATCACGTGTTACTTCGGACAAGAGACTGACATCCGCCTCGCTACAACCTTCTTTCAGTATAGGTAGACATCCACAGCCTTTCCCTCATCCACTAAGTGGGTCACCTTTTCATAGAAGGAAATCAGGTTAGTCAAACAGGATCTCATTCATAAACCCATGCTGACTGAACCTGATCACCTGGTTGTCTTATACATTCCATGTGATGTCACTCAAGGCAATCTGCTCCATAACCCTCCCTACCACTGAGATCAGACTGACAGGCCTGTAGTTCCCCAGCCTTTTTTTTTATATGTGCATCGCATCTGCTAGCCTTCAGTCAGCTAGGATCTCCCTGGTGAGCCAGGACTGCTGATAAATAATGGAATGTGGCTTGGTGAGCACTTCTGCCAGCTCCCTCAGTGCTCTTGGGTGGATCTCATCTCGCTCCATAGCCTTGTGTGTGTGGAAGTGGTGTTGCAGGTCACTATCCATTTCACCTTGGATTATGAGGGCTTCATGCTGCTCCCTGTCCCTGTCTTCCAGCTCAGGGGGCTGGGTACCCAGAGGACAACTGGTCTTGCTATTAAAGATTGAGGCAGAGACGTCATTACGCATCTCAGCCTTTTCAGCATCCTTTACCACTAAGTTTCTCCCCACATCCAATAAAGGGTGATTATCCTTAGCCCTCCTTTTGTTGCTAATTTATTTATAGAAACAGTTTTATTGTCCTTTATAGCAGTAGCCAGATTAAGTTCTAGTTGGGCACAACCTCACAGCATCTTTATAGTCCACCTGAGTTGCCTGCCCTTTCTTCCAAAGGTCATAAACTCTCCTTTTTTTTCCTGACTTCAAGCCAAAGCTCTCTGTTCAGTCAAGCCAGTCTTCTTCCTCAGTGACACTTGTCTTTTGAGACTTGTGGATGGCCTGATCCTGTGCCTTTATGATTTTGTCCTTGAAGAATGTCCAGCCTTCTTGGACTCCCTTGCCCTTCAGGGCAGCCTCCCAAAGGGCTGTCAATCAGGCTTCTAAGAAGGCCAAAGTCTGCCCTCTGGAAGACCAAGGGAGAAGTTCTGCTGACCCCCCTCCTCACTTCAAAGAACTGAAAACTCTATCATTTCATGATCACTGTGCCCAAGGCATCCTCCAGTCATCACATCACCCACAAGTCCTTCTCTGTTTGTAAACAACAGGCCCATTGGGGCACCTTCCCTAGTTGTCTCCCTCATCATTTGTGTCAGGAAGGTCTCTGCCACACACTCCAGGAACCTGCTAGGCTGTTTGCTCTCCGCTGTATTGTATTTCCAGCAGACATCTGGTAGGTTCAAGTCCCTCATGAGGAGATTCGTAGAGAAATTGTTATGCTATGAGAGTAAGCTGCCAGCTGAAATGAAAACCTACTACAAAAGCCATGAGTGAGCAGCACTTTTAAAAATTTAATTACAAAACTGTCTGGAAATTGAGAGATGTTGCTTCTCTGTTGGAGGGAACTGGTGACTGGTCAGGACCTCGAATGATACATTTGGTGCTTTCTTTCAGCTGAAATTTAGAACTATGAGGCTACATACATGGAGGGAAAAATCATCTTAAATCAGAAAATAATTAGAGTGAAGAAATCATAATTGTGGATGGTTTTTACTCTGTGCAGGGATGAGGAATATCATGAGTCTTGTTGCAGCTAAACAGCTGCCAAGGGAGCTTCAGGGCACTGCCTCAATCCCGGTGACCACACAGGCATGAGTGTGCCTCTACTGCAGTCCCTGCTGTGCAAAACAACTCTACAGAAGACAACTTTAAATTAGCTAATAGTGGATTTAAAGGGGAGTAGTATCTTCCTAACTGCCCTCTAATGGAGTTCATAATTTACTTTGCTTCCCAGGCAAGTTTTACAGCTGTGCTGACACAGCTTACTGAAGTGATGTGTTTAAAGGTGACTTGGATACATCTTCTCTGCATTGCAGGCAGTGCAATTCCAGCTTGCTTTTTCCTCTCCAACTTCTTGATAGGAGTCAGGAATCCACCAAGTTTGATCCTATCACTGGTGTTGCAACACCTTGTAACCGTAAACAGGCCACGTAGCTCCGGACTTGACTCTTCATGCTTCTGAAAACAGCAGCACAAGTCCCCCTGTTCTGGATTGCAAAACAAACATAAAAAGGAAGATTTGACCTCAAAAGGCAGTAAATACGCAGCAACAATTGGTGCTTCCGAAAATGAAATGTAATGCCTGATGTCTTTTCACGTCTTGTTTTAAGGCCTTGTCACAGATCCCTGACTATTTGGACTTGAGCACCAGCACGTATTAACACACTTAGGTGGCTGAGATATTTTGTTAATAACAAGAGTGACTCCTTGTCATTGTATTAGTAACTCAGTTGTAGACCTTGAAGTGTCTTTAAAACATGGGCACCATCAGTAGTATTTTACAAATGGTAAATGTAGGCTATTGAAAATTAAGTGTTTTACCATAATTATATTGTAGATGGCACAAGAATAAAGGCACCTTCTGCTTAGGTGTGAGATTATATTCCTGTTTTTACTGCTTTAAGATAATTTTCAGTTAGAACACAAAAACAGATGCACGAGGTCAGGGCAATTATCCATCTAGATAAATCTCTTTGTGCCAGTTGCCAGTAACACAGGTACAGGGAGGAGCATAACAGCAGGGCAAGGATATTTCTCATTACACTCTCCCAGCCTCTAGGATATTGTGGTTCATGTCATGAACTAAAACTGGTATTTGGTGGACCCTGACTAGTTCTTCTTCCATGACCTCGTCCAATTGCATTTCAAAATGAAATTTCTAGCACCTACAACAGCACATGTTCTGTTGTTTAAAAACGTAATATATCAGCAGTATTTCCTTGTTTTTGTTTTGAGCCTCCCACCTGCTGTGTGAGGGTGGTGGGAGACTGGAGCAGGTTGCTAAAGGAGTCATGGACACCAGGTTGGATGAGGCTTTGAGCAACCACAACAAGGAGGTTGGAACTGGATGATCTTTGAGGTCCCTTCAATCCAAGCCATTCTATGACTGCAAGACATTGCTTGGCAGTGACGTGACTGCTTATCCAAAAAAAAATATGGTTGACCTTTGTGGCGTAGTTTTCTTATATACTGATTACAAGGAAAGGGTATATTGGTCAGGTGGGACATGTATATAAGGGGAAAAACATGTCTTGTCCCATTGATAGGATTAGGAAGATAGCCATAATAAGGATAGTCGGGAATAGTTCTCTGTCAAACAGATGGGAAAATGGCAAACCTGAAAAATATTATGATGTGAATTATCTGTCTGGAAGGTTTAACTCAATAGCTGGAAATTATTTTTTTTTTTGCTAAGAAATTATAGAGATCAAACTAGGAAGACAAATTCAACTGTGCACACAAGAGCCTATAGTAAAATAATTCTCTGAAAAGTGCAGTTGTGTATTTATTATTTCCTTAGCTTGTATGTAACTATCTAATCAGTCTTTGTACGTGTCAGCAGCACATCCATAATAAGAAAGTGCTGTGTGGATTGTGTGAACTGAAATTAGAGACGTGATAATCAGCCAAACTGTTGGAGACAATGTAAAGGCTGCGTGACATTTGCATGCCTCTAGCTGAGGAGAAAAACCTTATATGTGCAAATGAGTTGTTGGGGTTTCTTTTTTCCTTCCTGATATTTTATAACCATGGGCAAATTGCTCTCAGAGCAGACTTCCCTGACAGCCTGCCAGTTCACACTGGATTGCCTCTGTGCCCAGTTAGACCTGTTCCAGTATGGTGGTGACAGCTATGCTATATTCAGTTAGTATGTGAGGTGATGCAGCAGATAGAGGCATATAAATATATATATGCCATGAAAAAAGATTGCTGATGTATAGGCCCACTGTTTTATGATGAAGAGACCACAACTGGCATTAGAAAACCTGTTTTCCCATCTGTACATTCATGATAATATTGATTCATACCATTAAGATGTTGTGAAAATAATTAATAACTACACGGGGAGCCTCACTTTGTCATCCTCATGTCGCCTCAATGTCCTAACTGTTATTGATTCCTTAAGAAAGAAAATTGCCCGTTGCCTGGTTATTCTTCTGGCCAGCCTCAAGGTTTTTTGTCTGAATCGTCCTTGACTCTTATCTGCCCATATTCTGATTAGCATCACAGTTATCAAGGTATAAGGAGAGATTGAAAGCGAAAGGCTGATGTTGCAGAGGGAAGGTGTGAAATGCTGAGTAGATAAAAACAAGGTTAGAAATGATGAGTAGGCCAAGTTCAGCAAAGTCTGATCCTAAATTTAATAGCAGCTCCATAGCGCTACCACAACTTTCCTGCCTGTAGGAGGAGAAAAGCATGGGTAAGCTACTAGTTTGTTGCAGTTCAGTTCCCGTGTTAAGCCCTAGTGTCCCTTCTTTCTGTGGCAAGAAAATGAGACAGAAATAGGTGAGACTTGAAATGTAAAGCTTGATTTCTTTATAGGTTTTTGTGACAAGAGCTGTCCTGACATATACCCTTGGACAGACATAGCTTATCAAAACTGTTATATAGTTTTAAGCCATTTCTGGAAAGTAATTATCTGTATATGTAAAATGATATTGCTATCATGCTATAATGATATAATGAATACATTAAGAGCATTCTCCTCCCAAAAGCTGTTAATCAGCTAAATTGAGCTGGCAGTTTTGTATGCTTCAGTGGTTCAGATAACTAATAGATAATGTACCAGCTCACCTGCGACAGAGCAGACTTCTGTCCTGTGTTGGGTTACATGACCCAACACGTAGACCATCCTACCATGAAAAGCTGAGTTCTCAGGGCTACAGTTTGAGAGAGGAAGCTAGAAAAAATCCTGTGCGGATCTAAAGGCATATGGGACAGGTTTGTATCCCTTTCTTAGTTTTAAAATTCAGGCTTCTTATCCCAGACCAAACCTACTCATTGCTTGGACCGTATTAAATGTTGTGTTTAAGTGAGAGGTGTCAGAGCCTATCCCAGCTCAACTGGCATCTTGAAGAACAAGAAGTACTTCAACTTCTGCAGTTTAGCAGATAGTTTGAAACTTTGATTCACAAGTAGCTAGGACACAAGAACACACTGTTCACTGGTGGATTGGAAGCAGGAACTTGCATGGAAATCTTGGATTTATTCCATTATCTAGCAGCAAAAGAAACATTTTGGGACAAGAAGATACAGGGGAAGCTGACTATGTTCTTTGCAGTAATATTCATCATCAAAGACACTGGGGAGATGCCTTCTTGTTAAACAGAACTATGAAATGACAAATACAGTAATACATTGACAAAGGACCAAGTCCCAGCTCTGCGTTGCTTACTCTGGCATTCTGAAGGATGTTAGAATAGCTGAATTGTATTTGAATGCAGTATTTTGCAAGAGAGTGATAAAATGATGCAGGCTGTTTCCCTCCTTGTCCTCAATCTCCCAGAACTCTTCTGAACCTTGATAAAAGAAATCTGACTGATGCGATTTAAAAACCTCTTCTGAGAGGTTGCTCAGCAAAATGAGTTGTTACAAGAAGAGGAATTATTGTAGGAGATGAAAACTGGAGTTGCCTTCACTACATTGGTAGCTTAAGTCTCATACCAGCTGACTCCTACGCACACATAGGGGTTTCTAACTTAGATTAAAAGGTGTTTTAAAGCCAAGCTGCTTTACTCAGCAGGGAGTGGGTGATTGCTCACATTCAATCTGTAGCAGGGAGGGTGCACTAAATCACAGGGGTACTATGGCTGCTGAAGTCAGTAGGGTTTTTTTCCCCTCTTGCTTTCATTCACAAGGAAGAATCAAATACAGTAAATATTGGCTAACTGTGGCAGCCAAGACAGGCTCTACAAGAGAGGACAAGGAGCATAGAAACACAGAATCACAGAATGGTTTTGGGTGGAAGAGACCTTAAATATCACCCAGTTCCACCTCCTCTGCCATGGACAGGGACACCTTCCAGTGGATCAGGTTGCTTAAAGTTTTGTCCAGCCTGGCCCTGAACTCCTCCAGGGATGGGTCATCCAGAATTTCCCTGGGCAACCTGTGCCAGTGGCTCACCACCCTCACAGGAAAAAAATTCTTCCTACTATCTCATCTAAATCTCCCCTCTTTCAGCTTAAAACCATTAACCCTCATCCCATCCATGCACTCCCTGATAAAGAGCCCCTCCCCTGTTTTTCTATAGGCCCCCTTTAAGTACTGGAAGGCTGCTTTACAGTCTCCCTGGAACTTTCTCATCTCTAGGCTGAACAACCCCAACTTTCTCAGCTTATCCTTGTATGGGAGCCCTCGTATCATTTTTATAGCCTCCTCCTGGGCTTGAGCACAAAGAGTCCATTTGCAATAGGGTAAGATTGTAATGGAGGGCTGTTATGAGGGACTGGTGTTAATAATAGGAGTGTTTGAAAAAAACTAATTGCATCTTCAAATAATACTTCTAGCGTTATTTACACAAAACAGATTTTGCCTAAATATTTCAATTGCAAGGTTTTATTATAGAAGTTCTAATGACTCTGGGTGTTCTAGATGCTACCCCAAATACTTGGCTGTGATCTTGTCTGTATGTGGCTGTACGTGTCTCTCCAGGATCTGTTACTGAAAAGGGCTAATTTTTAGTGCTAACATCTTATCCGGTGTCCTTGCCCCAGTCTGAGAAGCTCAGTGGGAAGGACTGGAGAGCCAGATGTCTTCCCAGGCCAAACAGCCTAGTAACTAATATTCCACATGCATCCTCTGTAATAGAGCTGAAACCTCAGAGAAATTCCTGGGAAAACTGTCCTCTACACAGCTTCTGATGTCTCACAACACATTCCTCCAGCTACCCTATGAGGACGCAGGGAAGCGAATCCTGATAGCCTCCACTTTGGCCAGGAAGGAAGGATTTCAGCCAGCTTCCTTCTTAGCAGTAGAACCTCATCAATAGCAGCTATGAAAAGCACATTTATTTTTAACACATCTGTTTCAGGAAGTGATTTTGAGCACTAGGGTGGAATTCGTGGCATTAGGGTCTGCGAGAAAGATAGAGCCAAAAAATAATGACGCCTCCCTTGAAATGAGAGCACATCATTAACTCCAAAGACAAGCTCACATCTCTTTCATCCTCATAAAGACCACCCTTACTTGAACTGCCACTGCTGCTCTCTCATAGAAACATGTGTCTAGGATGGAAAGCACCAAAAGAAAACCCATCTAACCCGTGTGATTTCACTACACTTGCCCATCTTTGGCAGAGGGCTGCCCTGATTTTTGTGTATTTCACAGTTAAAGGGAGAACTTGGAGTCTAGATACTTGGAGCAGAAAAGCTGATTCTGGTTCTATTCTGGTTTCGAATGTCCCAGGTAATTTTTATGAGGGTGTCCCACTTTAAAGGTCTTTTCCTTCTGAGTCCAAACAAGCAAAGGGGAAAACCAGCAGGACTGCACTTGGGAAAGGGACAGAAAGTCCAGAATTAGTAAACTGAGAAAGAGTGTTTCTCTGTACTAGCTTCTGGTTGTGTTGGAAAGGAGAGGGGTGAGTAAGCACAAGCAGAGAAATTCAGACAGAATGGATTTTTTTGTGCATACCGTGTCCCTTTAAATGTAATATTATATTTTGATTTGGGAAAAACCAGACACATGGAATAATCCTTAATGGCACGATGACAGCACTTACTGCTGAGCACACAGAGAAGAAACCAGCACTTTTTAAATGCACTTCCATGGCCCACTTGAAGGAAATCTGATGGACTGTGTGACTGTGTCTGTCTCAGGCACAGCGTGATTACATGCAGCCACCCTGCAGGTGTACAGAGCAGGCTTTAGTTTAGTTAAAGTAGGTAACTCTGTGGCAGGGAGCTTTCAGCCAGCCACCTGTATAAATACCCCAAGGTGCTGGCAGGTTCAGTGACTGCATGGCTGCAGTTTCACATCTCTTGGTTGTGGTACAGACATGCCCTTTATTGCCGTCAGCATGTTGTGTACTCAGGGTTTTTTTTCTGTTAGGACATTTAAAAGGATGCTCAAGAAAGGGTGCTGCTGGATTGCATGACTAGGAATGCCATATCAGATTGCAGCGTTAATGCTTATACTGCTTAGGATGAGGGAGAGTGGAAATGTAGGTTTGAGATTCTGCTCCTTGATCAGAGCTTGCTGAGTGATCTTGGATAAATCAGATAAAAACATTCCCATTCAGGTGCTGGCAGTTCACTTCCTAAAGCCCCGTGGAAATGCCAGAACAGTTCTCAGTGGTACAGGATTTCCTCAGCAACCAGTGAATCCAGTGGGTGCTAAATGCCTTTACTAAGGCTCTGGGGCAAGTATTTAAATTCATTCTATGGCTTTGGGTGTTAGATCCAAGTTCTTTCCTTAACCTCTGCTTACCCAGCTGGTAGCTTACCCTTGGAAATAAGAGCTCCCTACTCTGAGGCTGTGTTTGGTAAAAGCGTTGAATCTGGAGGGAGAGTCTCCTCTTGCAAGACTCTCACTGGATTCACCAATACCACCAATCTTCCTTAATTTAATTTATGTGAATTACCACCATCTGATGAACATTTATACAGGATGTTGGTTTGAAGACTCATCAATCTGAGATGCTGGTTGAATGCATTGTAAGACTGTCAGAACAGGGGCTGGTATTTGATCTCCCGTGCAAATCTTTACTGTATTCCCAGTGAGTTTCATGCTGCAGTTCTGAGAATGAGTCTGGAAGTAGTGTCATCTGCCATTGATATTTCCTTGGGGAGGCAGTTGGGCTGGAGCTCATGGGCCTTATTTTATGAATGCAGTCACAGAGGGAGAGGCTGGGCATGCAGTCCAGAGTCCAAAAATCAAAGGAGTGCAGACACTTCCAGAAAGAAGGTGTCAGTAGCACAAGTCGTAACGTGATGAGTAACCAAGCAAACAAAAAAGAAGAACAGGTTTTCTCCTGCAGAAAACAGGCTTCTGAGAGTTTTCTGAAAAGGAAGAGCAAATGTCAGACTCCCAGAATTGTAAAGAAAAGAGCAGAAACTTTGAAAGTTGCATTTATTGTGTTTTCCATTTCCCTATATTTCATCCTAATGATTTAATGGGCTGTGGAATGTACATGAGTCAGTTCTCACCATCTAATTCACCTATAAAAATCATAGCTGGTCCTGTCAGTGCTCATTAGCGAACATAAAACTTCCTTCATCTTAGCCTTTCATCTCCTGATAAAAGAGGTTTCCAGGCGGGGCTTCTGGGTTGGGTTCCTGTCCTGCCTCCTTTGGCATGCACTGAGTGCGACTCTTCCAAAAGCAGTGGAATGGTCTGGGCCTGGAGATAATGTGGATCAAGCTTATATGATGCTTGAGCACAGCTGGGAAACTGAAATACATGAACTATGGATCAGCAACTTTCAAGCGTTCAAGCTCTTATGGTTTTATTTTATGTATGCTATTTGACTTTCCTGTTGTCATATGATTTAAACCCAAATAATATACCAGATAAGGTATGGAATCTTATAGGTGTTAATGCAATGGTGCTTTAACTCATTGGACACACTAGTCTAAAGCAATGTGGCTGTACACAAGTTGCTGGTTACAGACCAAGTCTACACCATCTAATGATATGACCTGTTGTGCTTCCCAGTGAGTTATTCTGCATCTGTGTGTTATTAATATTCTAAGTAAATGTAAATTTTCATTGTAGTAAAAAGCACAGCAGAATATCTGTGCTTGGATTTTCAAACACTGCAAATACTTCCTCGGGAATAACTCACTGAGGGACTATTCACTGCAAGAACTGTTTCCATCTGTTCTAAAGATTTATATTTTATTTTGCATAACCCTTGCCATAGAGCCAGGACAGGGAGCACAGCATCTGTCCTACCAAAATTATAGAATTGAACTCTTTTATAGGGGTTAATTCTGTAATAGAGGTGTGGGGGTGGATGAGTCAGAGGCAGCAATGGGCAGAGGGAGTTCAGAACAGAAATACACAGTTATTTCGTACTCCAAAATCACATTTTCCTGGGATTGCTGTTACACCTTTTTAATTCCAGGAGATATAACAGGAGCTGAATTTACTTCCCTGTTTGCAAAGCATCAAACCATACTTTTAATCCTACATTTCCACTGTTTAAAACCAGCAGAGTTACTTTAACCTTCTTTTGTTTTTTTTTTCAACTTGTGTTAAATCCATAGGGTTTGTCCATCTGGTAGGCTGGGTTTCAGCATTTTGTATGACTAACTGTTAAATTCTTGGTACTGTTTGGACTACTTGAGCCTGGCAGTTATCTGTATATGTCTGACAAACACAAGCTTTTCTTCAGCTGGTCTCACAAACAGCTTTGCATGATTTCTGTGAGGTCTTTTTTGGCAGCCACTTAGATCTAAGAATACATTATCAGACTGTGTCCGGATCTCATTAAGCTGTAAATCAGGCTTGCACCCAGGCTATCTGGAAGGACCAAAAGGGAGAATCTCCTCTACTGATTGCATAGCAGCAGCAGCAGACATGATCCAGGGCCATGGCAAGCATTTTGGTGGTTGTGGTTGTCTTTGCCCCTTTGTGAGAGCATCTGTGGCTGCTCAGGTCACATGCTGTACCAGCACAGACTCAATACATCCAAAAAGCTGATGGAAGGAAAAAAAAAAGATTTACCAAGGTGAATCTGCTCCCTGTCCTAGCACCCAAGGCCCTCGCTGGAGAAGGGGAAGGTTTCAACTCATCCCTCTTGTTCTCAGCCATGCTTTGGCTGGTTCAGACCATCTCTACCACTTTGTTGATGCAGAGATGTCCCTTGTACAGCCTCTCTGTGGTCTGCCCTCCCCAAACTGCATTTGCCTGGTTTTATGGAGATCTTTCATCTCTGTGTCTGGCGGGATTGGCCATGGCAAGAAAGTACATGATAAGTTCCCAGCATAAAGCAAGAAATGTAAAATGCAGAGGTTTAACCTCAGGGTGCTTCACTCAGTCTTGCTGCAAGACCAGGTGTCTCTTTGCTATTGAATGGCATAATATCTATCCTGCTACAGCAAGGCTGCCAAGCCACATGGCTTGGGACGCCAACATGCACATGGACTATTCTTTAACATATTTAGAGAGGCACAGCTGCCAGGCATCATGTTTGTCCACATCTGATATAATCTTGCTTTAAACAAGAGGGATTGCAACATTTAGTTTTCAGTCTCTGGCTGCAGGAGTGATTTCAATTAATTAAATGGCATTGGGACAAGCTTGGGAGCTGTATGAACATGTAAAATCAAATGCGAAGGAGTCATGGAAAGGCATCTCAATGTGGCTGTGACATGAGTGAGGCACCTTCACAGTCCCATTCTGTTATGCATTTGGTGGTAACGATTTAGAGCAGTGCTATTACGTGTGGCAGTAATCAATTAGATAAATATTGCATGAAGTTAAAAGCATTTCTGCTGTTTATAGAATTCCTCTTGCTGACTTCTTATAGAGCTGGATTCCATAGTTCTTCCGCTAATGCACAGAAATACTCCTTTTACTGCCTAGTGGGACTGTAATTGTGTCTTCTTGGTTTCCGTTTTATCGGTGTCTGAGTGCTTCAGTTTCCCCTGGTGATGTTTTGCTTGGGGTTTTGTTTAATACTGTAAGCACGAGATTTGCCTTTCTGCTTAAGTTTCTGTAATACTCCTTACTGGACAGCAGAAAGAATGATTTTTTAAAATTCTTTTTTCTAGGACGTAGCTTTGTATTAGACTCTCCCAAATCAGCTCCTCAAAGATTTGGTAGTTTTACTCATGGGATATCTGCAAGGTATCCAGCCTGGATTGTTACACATCTTGGTTGTGATTCTGGGCTCTAAAAAGCTTATTTATGATTTGCTTATGTTTGTGTGTACACATGTACAAACACATGCAGGTACACGCAGCTCAAAGTTGACCTGTAAGTCTAGTAATTAATCAAATGTCACAGCCAAATGAAAATCCTATCCCTGGCTATAACCTAGGTAACACCACCTGTTGCTATAGAAACCTAATGCATGCATGAAAGACACCAAGTATAATTAAGGGCCGGGGGGGAACCCAACCCTGAATAAGTTTAAGTTCTTTAGAATTATAAAATATTGAGGAGTAAAAGTGGCAAACATTGCACAGGTCAGATATGAACAACTTTCTTTAGAAGTTACCTTGAAGCAGGAACTGCAGGAGCAGACACATAGAATAAGCTGCTAACTTGTTTGGAGTCTAGGTAAGGTTCCCTGGGAATCTCTCGATTGATTCTTATTGGGAACTAGATCAAGGCCTCTGCTTCATCAGTGAAATGAGAGAGGGAATCAATCACCAACCATTTCCCCTCTTCTGAAACACAGCTTGACTTATGAACAATAATGATCACAGAATTGCAGAATCATTCAGGCTGGAAAAGACCTTTAAGATAGTAGAGTCCAATTGTAAACCTCACACTGCCAAATCTGCCACTAAACCATGTCCTTTAGTGCCACAGATTAAACATATTAGCTTATTGCCACTTCTTCCATCAATTTTGAAGACATGGAACATGCATTTCGGTGTTTCTAAGGTGACATAATGGTCTTTCTTATATTTCCCTGATGGTTTTTGTGTAACATTCATGAGGCTTCATATACATTGATAGCATCACATAACAAGTCATAAATCGCCACTGTGTGGTAGGTAAGAAATGCCCCTAACATGCACAGAAAGAGAAGTAGAATCAGAGGAATCAGCTTATTTACTTGAGGAGCCAATATCCTCTTTAATTTCCTTCTTTTTTTAATCACTAATACCTGTGCTTCAATTAAACATTTATAGGTGATCAGTGATTTGTGGGATCACAGCTCACAAATACTCACTGGTTTTATGATCACATTGTGTACAACATAAGTCTGATTCTTACTTCATAAATAGGTGCAAATCATGAGTAAGTTGAGATATTTCTTTTTCATACACATGTATAAAGGAGAAAAATATCAAAACAAATTTATGAATCTTAATTGCCAAGTCTAAATTTATTGCAGCTTATTGAATCCATAAACTTTAATGTCCCTTGCTTCTGGGATCCTGTAACGTTTTAAAAACTTTCATTTTCTTTCTTGTAAAAAAGCAAACAAAAATAAAAGCATTTTTTCTTGATTCCTTGGGATTTTACAGCCCCTTCTGCATGCAGAGAACTATTGGGAAGACTTAATGTCTCAAAAAAGAAAATGCAGATAGGAACCCTGACATTTATAATTTTAAATACTGTGATACTTCAAGGGTTTAGCTGGTTCTTTGTTTGTGTCATTTGAAACTGATATTACTGGTGAATACAATAGGGACGTAAAAATGTGTTTGTTACAGTAGGAACATATGCATTAAAATAGTAATATAGTTAGAGTGTAATTTTGTTTGGTTAATTCTGGAACGTATCATTGGAAAACCAACCACCTAAGCCAGGATTCAGCTTCGTTATCAGAGCTGTGTTACGTTGGCTTCACTTGCATGGCTTTAGACATGGTACTTGAAAATATTGGCTCTTGTTGTTGGTTGTGCAACAGTCACACAAGGTAGCTGAACTCCGTGTGATGCCTATAAATGAATGAGTTAAAACTGGATTGGCTTGTAAAACATCTACACCTAATCCAGTGTTTTGGTAGCTCTGCTATGGCCATATCAAGGCCACTTATAATAACACAGCTATTTAAATGCTGGGTTGTGTTTACATTCCAGATGAGGAACAGCTTGGTAGTGTTGCTATACCATAATCAGAATGCAAGATGCAGCATTTGTGCCAGCAGATCTGAACATACTCTGAGCAGAACAAGGTATTTGGGAGCAAGCTCAGCTTGGCCACTTTGTGTTGTCACAGCCAGCGGAAGTGCTCAGAAACAATGGTCTTTCCTTCTGCATGTAGTAGGTGCAGACTAAGAATCCAAGCTCAGATAAGTGGCATGGGTTTATGAATATATAAATGACTCCCTGTGAATACCAAAGGGATTCTTTTTGGAAAAGCATTGAACAAGAGTGGTAGCTCAGTTTAGAAATCACAGAAAAACCCACCCTCAAATTGAGCAGAACATCTGGGGAGATACTTAGACCTCCCCAAGGAAGCTGCAATGCACCCCATCATCCTCAGCCAGAAAGGATGATGTCGACATTAGAGGCAAGGCATGAAATATACCCTGGGGGTAGGACTGCAGCAGGGGCAAATGAAAATAGTGGAAACCCAGGAAACTCTAGTTCCAGGGTAGGATCCAGGGAACTACAGGCCTGTCAGTCTGACCTCAGTGCCAGGGAAAGTCATAGAACAGGTGATCTTGAATGCTATCATGAAGCACATGCAAGAGAACCGGGTGATCAGGCCCAGTCAACACAGGTTTACAAAAGGCAAGTCCTGCCAAACTAACCTGATCACCTTCTATGACAAAGTGACTTGGCTGCTGGATGAGGGAAAGGCTGTGGATGTATCTTCCTGGACTTCAGCAAAGCCTTTGACACAGTTTCTCACAGCATTGTGCTATGGAAACCGTCACCTCTGGCCTGGACAGGCACACACTCTCCTGGGTGGAAAACTGGTTGGATGGCCGGGCCCAGAGAGTGGTGGTAAATGGAGTTAAATCCA